>OW203773.1:20148583-20656866 GCA_934045905.1 Leuctra nigra
TTTTGAAGTAGATCGATTGGTCAAATGGTTTCAGTTAAAATTAAAAAATCACAGGATCCTGTTCAGGATCCAGGATATTCCATAAATTGACTGTAAAATTTAATTTAATTTTGATGAAATATGTTGAAATAAGTTTAAAGAATTTGGGGGTCAAAAGTATAAACTCTTGGTGTAACTTGTTTGTTGATTTTGAGTAAGAAGTCCCTCCTCTCAGTTCTTCGTTTCTTAATACAAATGAGAAATTTTCGACTACCTATTGATTGTAAAAAGTCCAAAAGTAAAATTCAATCACTCTAATTCTAGCTAATCAGCCCGTGAATGTTATATTAGAACCGCTAACACAAAGATAACAAACAACACAATGAAGATTGGTTTTCAAGGGCTAAATTTCAACAAGTATTAGAATTGTAAATCAGAAAATACCCCGATCATTATTTTTTCTTAAAAAAAATTACACTAATTTGAAACTGCAGAATTAGGAACTGTAACTGAGTGTAGACTTGAGCATATAAATGTGTAGAAAATATCTGAAATAGGTTAATTTTTCATAATAATATTGCTTTCCTGTTAATAGTGTTCAAAGGAAAGGGTTGATGTGGGGTTATTATAATAACTTCATAAGTAGATTATTTTTAACAACCATTCAATCATTAAATACAACGTTAAATGCAATGACTAATCTTCAATGCATGAAGAATGAGAATACATAGATAGAGGAGATACAACAAAGGATATTGTGCTGGTATGTGTAGGTATTTAATACACAGGATGGAGTTTTTGGGACAATATAAACTCACCTCAGTATCTGCGGAAGGCAGAGCTGTGAAAGGATCTGATTGTACCGCGGTGGTTGCAGAGTGAAGATCTACGTCCATGGTTGGATCTTCTGGTAGAACGAAGTAATGACGGTCGAAAGCAGGCATTAGGTCAAGTTCAGGTTTTACGTCGATTGGGTGTTCTTCGATCTCTACCTTCACAATTGCGTCCATAGCCGAGCTAGAAGGGTCCTGAAAGTTGAAAAAGAAAAATCATGCCGTAACCATTTTTTCGTAAATTGGTCGATTTTAAATGGATTGACTCCTACAGTACGTTCTACAAGGAATTTGCAGCAGCGAAAAATCTATTTTCCATTTAGAATTCCTATTTTCTACACTAATTTTTGCTAGTTTTCTGACACAACCTCTTCCTCTCCTCATAACAATAGATGACCAAAGAAAATCCACATTTCTGAGGTGAATACAGCATTTTATTGGCGTTTGTATTTTGGCATTTGCCCTCAGGCGCTGAAAGGTCCTTGTAGAACGTACTGTATATAAAGTGAAACGATACAAAAATAGATTTCGAAATAAAATTTCTGTCTTAGGCTGGAGCAACTAAGTTTCAATTCAGTTTTCGGTTTTATCAAAAGTCAAGAAAAAGTTTGTCGAAATGTTGGTCTATAAAAATATACCTATCTATGTCCACACACCCATATCTGGAAGATTTTATTATGAAAAATAATTCTATTAAATCATAGTTTGTTTATAAAAAAAAACATCCAAGAAGAGTGAATCGCAACTTTGATGTGCTGGTTTAGAGGCAAGTACCTGACTGTCTGGTGCCGACATCACACTGCCTGCTCGATCAGTTCACAGCCTTCTGAATGCAACTCGAGACTGTAGAGGTACCAACCTAACAACAATAAAGATGTTACGTAGTGTACAGTAACGTTACATTACAACTTTATTTGTTGACAATGTGACTCTACGTCGGAATGCCCCAACGTGTTCCACCCCTATACAAGTTGTTGTTTCCAAACTAGAGGATACATTCCAGTGGATGGGCAGTAATAAATAGTTTGAACTTCTTGATTATACGGTGGAGAAGTTAACGAGACAGAGTTGGAGAGGTGAAGAAAGAACGGAGAGAGTTCACAAACAGCTTTGCTTCCGTTCATTCTGGGTCACCTTAGGTACAAACAATATTGATGTCGATACATTAACTGAAAAACCAGGTAGTAAGCGTTTTGTAATTTTTAACATTTTACTGCTAAAGAATTAATGTATACCCAAATCATTATATTATGTTAGGTAGGTACCTAATAGCGTGTGCTGTATTTGCTAATGATGAGAATTAATGCAATTGAATTATTGAATATATTTGGAATTCAATTCATTATTATCCAAAGACAATGCACCATAATTTCGATTACAAAAGTCATATGAGTTTCTTGAGACATCAAATGAAGTGCACAAAAAATACAAATTATAAAAACATTGGGTAAAAGTAAGTTTTGATCATAAACAATGAGTCACAACAGACGACATCTCAAAGGTGAAGCTTTGAAAAAAAAATTTAATATTTTTCATGATTTTTCATGCATAGAGATTTTAGTGAAATGTAAATTCACTAGCCAGTTGTGGACAAAATACAATCCTCTAAATCATCTGTGAATAGCATGAGTTACGATTAGCCCTCAAGTGACGCATCAATTATAACAATTTCGGACAAGGGATGCTAAAAATTAAAATCACCAATCAAGAAATAAATTTGCGACCGAATTTTCCCTGCGTCTTGCTGCTTTCAATCCATTTATAGATTAATAATAACTAATGCTAATACCTCATATCTGAAAGAAATAAAGAAAAATAGAATGTATAAAACCACATGATGGATCTATGAAAACACAAGCACCCACTGAAGAAATCGATAATTTTTCATAATTTAAGGAATACATGAGTGTTGTATTCATTGCTCTTTAGAAAAGATTCAAAAGAATTTTAATACGATTTTCTCGCTCGAAAACATTTTTGTTTCCGGAAAAATTTAGAAAAATAAAATTACACTAGGTACGTGTTTTTGCAGACTGTCACAACTTACTGAACCAATTAGGGAGTGCATTTGGAACCGCAAATAGTCCTTCTAATAGAGGCGCAACCGATCTGTGGATTGGGATTTTCTTGAAAAACCAGAATTTGGCGAACCCTTAGTGAGCTCAACTCAAGAGAAGGCTCGGCATAACAATGGGGTATGGCGCAGGTAAAGAAGGGGACGGGAAAATAAAATGACCCTTTTCCAATCCACATATCGACTGCTGGTCACTGTAGTAGGTAATTGTTTGAAGTAAACTGACCTGCATGTTATAGTCCGTAGTTGTTGAGTTGAAATCTCTCTTCAGACCGAACTCACAGGAGGATGCAGCAGCTTTGGGTTTCCACTTTCTGCAGAGAGAAACAATAATAGCCGTAGTATCACTTGAACATTGACTGCAGACCAATTTCAGTGTCCAGGAGTGTACCTATGCACCTAGTTAGGTAGTGATAAAACTGATAAAATGTTGGTCCAAGGCCAATGTAAATTTGAGCATGAACAACTTGGTGAATTTTCTCTTAGGTACCGGATTGAGGTCAATTCTTGAGCTTTCACGTTTTAATTCTTGAGAACTAGAAAAAGTTACAAACTAATAGGTAAAAAACACTATCAAAACGTGAATCGCAGGAACTGATCTCATGAGGATAATACTCAAGAAAGTATCATGTGGTAGGTGCCCATAGCATTAGTGTGTGTTACAAAATCAAAGTTAGAATTTTAACTGCAACCTGGGCAATGCAGGGAAAAACAAACAACAGAGAAAATGTTGTCCGAGTGAGCACCAAAATAATGATGGAGAAACCGTAATGGAGACAGACAATGCATATAAAACACCTGATCAGCTTTTGGAGAGAGAGACAGTGTAAATGAGGGATAATAACTGAGTCATACAACATCTATAGACACTATATTTGTCAGACGATGTCCAATTACTTTCGACACATCCCATTATGCAAGTAGTGCAACTGACAACTATTTCAGTGACCAGAGAGTACAGAGCTAAAGAATCTAGTCTAAATAACAGCAACTGTTTACTTGTTGACCATTTGTATCGCCAAACTAACATGAAACTCGCCTCAAACAATAATGTAACCTGCAACAACACTGCATGACCGGCCGATAACTTATCTTCCACAAAGGTAGCTACAATAGCAAGCAATATACTAGATGCATAGGTAAATACTTACAGTGTAATTGTGTTTCTCACTTGAACGCACCTTTCATTCATATTCAACAAACATTTTTACGTGAATGCAAAACAAAGCTATCGTCAGCTGTCAGATACTCACCGAGGTAAGCTGGCCACTACTACAGGAGTGCCAACATGAAAAATCAAAATTCCCTAGGCTGCCGCGAAATATTTGAAGTTCTAAAATGCGAATGGAATGAATGATGATGTTTGAATTTTTCAATACGATATATTATCACATCTAGTATTTATTAATAATACTAATTAATAAGTACATAGAAGAAAACTGTTTTGTAGTTATGGATTCGATTAATTTTACCCCAGAATAATATCAGAGTCTTAATTACAAAAAAGTGTCAGTTATTATATAGAAATAAAAAAGTCAAGTAAAGTAAAAACGACTTTATTTGATACGGCGAGATTAAGCACTGACGGCTTTTCTTCCACCTAACCGTCTTCCCACTTCCCACTTCCCACTCTAAGAAGATAGAGAATGGGAATCTATATACAAAAACTCCAACATCAAATTTAGTCTAGCTAGCACATAAAGTTATATAGCATAAAGATAGCAACAATGTAAGTTTTAACAACAGCTCAAATGAGAAGTATATAAAAAAATATTTCAACACAGTCTTACTGAAAAATTTCAACATGCCTTGTTATGTTAATTTGATAAAAACAAAAAAAAAATCTACTCACTAAATCTGACTATTCATTTTGTTTTTGGTTGAAGAAAATCAACTTATCAAAGACATTTTATGTTTGCAATCTGTTTAATGAAAACACTGTCAAAATACCATTCTGGTTCATTTACCGTAAAACAATTATTGGGATATTTACGTTTGAAGTAAAGTACAGCAACAGAAACAAAACAACAGCGTAGATTCTGTGTGGAAATTTATTATGTAATGTCCATCTAGATTGGATAGAATATTTTAACATATAAATTGCATAAGATTTTAATAAATCTACACAATCAGATACAATTATAAACATATTTCTGAACACATTGCTGAGCTATGAACACAATATGCCTGGTTCAAGACAACGTAATGGCTGATTAATTCAGAAAAAAAAATTAATCGATACACTTCTGCAGTATATATCTCGTATATTGTGTCAAATCGATACCTGACATTTTCAACACAATTGATAAAGCCGGGTCCACATAGACCGTTTTTGCGTTTTACGTTTTTTTCTAATCACAAGACTCCCTTGAGCGGTTTCTGGACTTCGGTCGGTAAGAAAAAACTAAAAACGCAAAAAACGGTCTATGTGGACCCGACTTTATAGGAATCAAGTTTCAAAAGTAAGTAAAAAAGTATACTTCTTCGTGACCACCAATGAGCCACTGGCCATAATAAAAAAAGCATATTATGAATATTATGCTTTATCTTCCATAAAATATGGATATTAATAATAATATATAAAATACACAATTTTTTTTAAATTTTTTATGGATATTATGCATAAAAAAAACATTATGGAAAATTAATTAACATAAATCTTTAAAGTTTAACAATATCAGGAAAGAACTTTAGCCAAGTCAAAATGTGAAGCTTAGCAAGAAAATAACATAAAATGTTCACAGAAAATAATGAGAATGTGATATTATAGGTAATATAATAAAAATTTTCAACATGACGTCTTGATAACAATTTGTGGCATGCCATTTACTGAAACAATGCAAAATAGCATAAGGTGCTAGTTTTTGCGTATGCAGTTTAAAGTAAAATACAGCCGGACATAAAAACATCAAATGAAAATTATTTTAAAACGAATGAATAAAATACATGAGTAAAAAATGCAAAAAAGCAAGAGAAAAAATCTTTGTACAACGCGATACCTGACATTCTTAAGACAAAATTAAAAATGAAATTAAAATGCTAGGTAGGTACTAGTTTTAAGAAGGAAGCCAACCAAAAAATATTTATTTTATTATTACAAAACACAGTTAAATTTAAATTAAAATTTAGCCGGACATTAAAAGAAGAGCTAATTTTTATTTTGCGTGGGCCTACCTACATCTAGAATATTATAAAATATAATTACGTGAAAATTGTTGTTAACCTGCATTGCAACTATACTATACTGCAAATAAAATGAACTGAATTGAAAATATGTCCTCTGATCTTCGTCTGTGAGGCTCAACACTTACGCCTTAGACTAACCAACCTCCTTACGCTAAATCGGACACGTGTTTATTATGTAACTACTTGTGCTTGTTCTTCTTGTGTTTAGCCATGGTATCACTCACAGCGCATGCGTAGGAACATTTGTCACACTTCAAGCTCTTGACTTCGGCATGTCGCTTCTTGTGCATAGTAAGACCACTGCTGTTGGTAGACGTGTACTCGCAAATGTCACAAGCATACGGCCGCTCTCCCGAATGAATGCGCTGATGAACCACGAGAGACTTCTTTGTGTTCGTTCCATAATCACATTCTCTGCATTTGAACAACTTCACAGACAAATGGTTAAGCAAGTGATTTCTAAGGCTATCTTTGGAAATGCAGGTGAAGGTACACTTGTCACATTTCAAGGGCTTCACTTCGAGATGTTGCTTCATGTGCAATGCCATATGACTGGAGGTGGCACTCTTGTACGTACAAACTGTACAAGCATATGGCCGCTCGCCGGTGTGAATACGCATGTGAACCATAAGTGTGTGCTTATTGTGTGATTTGTAATCGCAATGGCTGCATTGAAACTTCTTCTCTCCTTCATTGCGTAGCTTGTGATTGGCCAGTCTCTTGCTGGTCTTATAACACTGACTGCACAAGTCACATTTGAAACTATCTGACGAATGAGTGACTTTGTGGGTCTTCAGACAGCCGAGGGACTTAAATTCCTTGGTGCAAATGTCACATTTGTGCCTTCTCTCCGTTGAATGGCATAGTTTATGCCTGGTCAGGTAGCTGACAGTCTTACATTTAAAATTACAAACATCACATGCGTAAGGCTTCTCGTTCGAATGAGTGCGCATATGACCGACAAGTTCATACTTTGTCTTCGATCTATATCGACACTGGCCGCATTGGAACTTCTTTTCAGATGAATGTCGAAGCATGTGTCCAGTAAGTGCACTAAGGGTTTTACATTTGTATTCACAAATATCGCATTGGCGTCTCTTTTCTGTCGAATGTACTAGCTTGTGTTGTGTCAGGAGAGTGTTGGTTTTACACTTATACGAACAGATATTACATGCGTACGGCTTCTCGCTGGAATGTGAGCGCATGTGATGAACTAAATTGGTCTTATGGAAACCTCTGTAATTACACTGAACACATTTATACTTTTTCACCGCAGAATGTCGCTCCAAGTGACCAACAAGATGCTCATTATAATGCGTTCTATAGTCACATTGACTGCATTTAAACTTCTTCACAGCAGAATGTTGAAGCTGGTGCCGTGTTAGATGGCCTTTTTTGGCGGTCTTGAATGAACAGACACTGCATGCGTATGGTTTCTCCCCAGAATGCTTGCACAGGTGGACAATAAGCGCATACCTAAGGTGTGTTTTATAGTCACACTGACTGCACTGAAACTTTTTCACAGCTGAATGTCCAATCATGTGTATTTTAAGACTGCCTAGGGTTTTAAATTTGCTTTCACAAATATCGCATTGATGTAACTTTTTTGTCGAATGACTTAGCTTGTGTGCGGTCAGGCTGGACCTTCTCGTATATTTAAAAGTGCATATGTCACATGCGTACGACCTTTCGCTGGAATGTGAGCGAATGTGATCAACAAGATTGTCCTTGAGGTGAGTACCATAGTCACATTGGCTGCACTTGAACTTCTTCACAGCAGAATGTCGAAGCATGTGTCTGGTAAGATTGCCGAGGGTTTTAAATTTGCCTTCACAAATATCGCAATGGTGTATCTCTCCTGTCGAATGTCGTAGCTTGTGTGCGTTCAGGTTGGACCTGGATTTAAATTTAAAAGTGCATACGTCGCATTCGTACGGCCTCTCGCTGGAATGTGAGCGCAGGTGATCAGTAATACTAGACTTATGGGTTGACCTGAAGTCACATTGGCTGCATTTGAACTTCTTCACAGCAGAATGTCGAAGCATGTGGCTGTTAAGACACCCGAGGGTTTTAAATTTGCTTTCACAAATATCGCATTGATGCCTCCTATCTGTCGAATGCCGTAGCTTGTGTTCGGTCAGGCTAGTGCTGCTTTTACACTTAAAAGTGCATATGTCACATCCGTACGGCTTCTCGCCGGAATGTGAGCGCAGGTGAACAACAATACTAGACTTACGGTTTGACCTGAAGTCACACTGACTGCATTTATACTTCTTCACAGCGGAATGTTGAAGAATGTGCCGTCTCAGGTTGATTCTTGTGGTGGTCTTGAACGAACAGATGTGACACGCAAATGGTCGCTCTCCCGAATGGGTAAGCAGGTGTTCTGCAAAGTCCCTCCTATTGCGTGATGTATAATCACACTGGCTACAATGATGTACGATGCGCGCCGTGCGATTTGAAGGACATCTTGTCACTGACACAAAACACTGCTTCAGTTTATACTTTGCAGCGACAGCAATGTCTGCTGAACTCTGGTCCATGATCTAGAAAAAAAATATATTCTATTATTTGTACTATTCTGTTGACAAAATCTGTGTATTCTGTCTTGCTCGGAAGCTTTTGTGACGTTTTGGCATCACTGGTCAAGTAAACACATGATTAATAATGCTTTCACTGATGTCACTTTCACTGAGGGCAGTTATATCCTTAAGGTGGTGCAGGCGCGAGCGCTTTTGAAGCTTGATTTTTTTGCTGGAGACGAAATGGGTTGACGAAATGATTTGAAATCTTAATCATGATTGGGTTATCACTTGGTACATTTTTTTATTTTTTTCTTTGTTAAATATATATAATTCCTTGATTTCTTGTGAACAATTTTCTTATTTTCTTGTCTCGCTGGGTGCCGTATGAAATTTAATTTTAAAAAATGACGTGTCAAGAGATTTGAAAAAATCTAAAAAAAAAAGTTTGTCCTTTATCTAATTATGATTAAAATTTAAAATGCATTGGTTCATGGATTCGGTCCCCAATGTACCGGAAATTACATAGTTTTGCGCGGTTTTGTTGAATTTAAGTTAAGCACGAAGCAAAAATGAAAAAATGCAGACTGATCATATGAACATCCTATCAGAGTAACACCCACTTTATACCCCTTCCACACGCTCACTTTAGCAGAGGGCTTTAGTTCACTTTAAATACACAGTGTGTTCGTACAAGCCTCCTATGTTTTAACATGGGTCGTCATTTAAAAGTGGGTTTTACCCTACTCTGTTAAAGTGAGCGTGTAGAAGGGGTATCATGAAACAATTATTCTTTCTCAATGCCCTTTGGTTTTACGTGATGAGAATTCGCTACGAAAAGTATCAATAGATAGCGCTGCCGTCACTGTGAATATTTTCAAGATGGCGAGAGGTAAGGGTACTCTGTTCACGTCCAACGTGAGTTCTTATGGCAAAACCTGGTTCAAAAACACGCAATTAACAGGATATTCAGACAATTGAAGTCCTTTATAATCGGATACTAAGTAAACTTATGAATGTATGAACATACAGTAACTATTCGTTTCTGTTGATGGATACTAGACAATTGTTAATTAAAACTTAAAATTCTAAGTAATAACACTTCTGGAGTGACATGATTGGTTGGTCGATGGGCGGAGCTAGCTTCTCATTGGCTGACGCATTTCATGTTTGCATCATTCTGAGACTGCAATTTGAACTCGGATAAAAATTCTGAGGTGACAGATCAAAAAAGCATAATCTTTTTTATACTGCTAATTAATTTTAAGGTTCTACGTTTAAAAGTGCCTGATGTAGAGGTGTCTAAACTTAGCATGTTCCTCGTGAGAAATTGGCTCTAATACCCCAATCACTAGTGCCACTTTCTGCCGGCAGAGCGCTCAATGCAACTTAGACTCCTACATTACTGATTCCTATGACACTTTATGTTTACTTTTATTATATTTTGCCATGCAATGCCCAGTTCACACCGTTAGAAATCAATCTGAAATTTTGCACATACGTAAATGTGATACTATAGTCGGTCAATGTCTACAGTTTTTGACACTTCAGCTGATTGGTTTAAAATTAAAATAAAATACGTAAAACCGATCAACTTCAAATTTTATAAGGTCATGGGGACCAACGTTTTAGGATTTTTTCTAGTATTATATTTAGCTATGCACTGTGTTTAATTTTACTATGTTTTCTAGACGCTCCCTCAATATGTAATTAAGTAATCATCAATCTTGATTTAATTTTCTTATTTTATTTCATACTTCTGTCATGCATTTTTAAGTCTGCAGGACTGCTAAATAAACAACAACAAAAGCGTACGAAGCGAGCAACTCTTTTTGGCTTATTTGGCACGGATATCTGATTTTTTTTAAAGTTCTCGTACTGCCGGTATAAATGTTAGGTACACTTGGCCAAACAAAACTTGATCGTTCAATAAATCTGATAGGCTGATAAATGTAAGATCGCACCATCAGAAGTCAGTCTAAGCAATCTCATTGTCTCACTCTAGTAGGTGACCTCACATTTCAATGATAATAACAAGCTTTGATTGGTTATGGGACATGACCAGCAGTCATTCAAATTTGGTCAACGTTTAAGTTTTGTTTGGCCGAGTGTACCTACAGTATTTCTTAGGTCAAGCTAAAATTTTGCACACATGTTCGGACCATCTCTGGGCGTTGCAGACCTTAATTTTTTTGAAATCCGTTGATTGGTTAAAATTTTAAAAACATATCTTCCGATTGGTTGGTCCGATGGTCCGATCGATTTGAAATGTAATAATATCTTCTGATTAGTCGAAAATAAAAATGTTCCAATTAAGTTCAAATTTTGCATGGTGACAAGACCAACATTATCTTAACTTTTGCACATTTAAAGCCTAATCAGTCAAGTATTTCGGACAGTGAAGCGACGGTGGCGACCCGGGACGGCAGGTGAGGAACTACAATTTTTAATCAATTAACAGGTAGCTTACAGGAGGAGGAGGAACGAACGACGAGTGTACAGAAGGCTGTGCTCCGGAGTATAATCACTTGTAACTTTCTTAACACTCTCTAAACACTTTCTTAACACAAATAAACATGGCAAAAGGCGGCTTCAATATACAATCCCTTCTATTTTTAATATCATTCCCCCAGTTTTGAAACAGTTAGATAAATATGTTATTATTAAAAAGGAAATCAAAGAGTGGTTGATAAATAGAGAAACTTAATAATTGAATATGTTATTATTATTATTGTTAGTTTCATTATTATTTTACTATTCAACTCAATTACATTTGGTAAATACTTCGTAATAATCCTGTATATTCTTATGAATTTGTATTGTTTATTGATTTAATTAATTATGTCTGCAATATTGAGCTGTATTTCTTTATGATTTATTATGGTATATTGAATAATGTATTGCCACAGGCTAGCCAGTCATGGCTATGTGGCCTAGTCTGACTATAATGTATTGACCTGTTTATAATAAATAAAACGCTAAAAAAAAAAAAAAAAAAAAAACTTTTTTAATAAAAAAAACTTCCATTGCAATTTGTGGTGGGTTATTAAGCAGCGCAGCTTAGACTACGTAAGTGTGCATAGTTACCTGACTTTGTGTTTGGTTGCGGCTCGAGCTCGGCAACGTCAGCGAACAGCAAAGACCTGGATGGACTTCTCGGAACTGGTTGTGCTTCGTTCTTGACGGTTTCATTTACCTCCGTCTTGATGGCAATCGGATTAACAGCGGAGTCAGGAGTCAGCTCCGACTCTTGCTTCACATCCGTATCCACAAAGAAGGAAATCGGAACTAAGATGGATTCAGCAGCTAGTTCATTAGACAACGATTCAAGTTTCACATCCGTCACTACACTTGAGGAATGCGTATCCAAGTTGGACTCGGTTGCTGGATCGTTAGTCAACTCCGTCGCTTGTTTTACTTCCGACGCGACATTGAAGCAATCCCGATGTTCGTCCCCCACAGTTTCAACCAATCTCTGCAACAGTACAAAGATAATGACATTATCAAGAAGATTACAGAAAGAAAAGGTTACATTATGGACATGTCTAAACAAAACATCCCCCGGACGCTTAACCGACTTAAAAAATAAATACAAAATACCAAATTTAGCCAAAAATTCATAAAATATTCTCCTAAAATTTCAATTTTTTTAAAAAAATAATTAAAAATATATGAAACAACATCAATATTATGATATTTTGGTTAAGATAGTTTATACGTATACCTATTTAAAATGAATTTAAAATACTAAAATATTATAAAATATTTTTTTTAATTTGCTGTTAATTTTGACTACCTACTATTTTTATTAATCATTTATTTGGAACATTTTTTCATTTGCTCTTAATTTAAGATTTTTTCCATCAAAAACTACATCAGTTTGAGTTTGGCAAACAAACGTATTTATAGCAAAAGCTAGTTAGATTTTGATTACCTACCCTCAATCCCTACCCTACACTCAATCCATATTTTTTATATTTTTCTTCTTCTTCTTCTTCTTCTTCTTCTTCTTCTTCTTCTGTTAGCTAGGAGATTCCTCCTGTTGCTAGGCCTCTTCTAATTTTTTTTTAATTTTTTTTTTTTAATTTTAAATTTAAAATTTGAAATTTTATTTATTTTTTATATTTATTAAAAAAAGCATTACCTAAAAAACTTAATTTCTATTTTTTTTTAAATTCAAATGACCTACAAAATATATAATTAAAAGTTTAATTGCACACCTCAATTTCTAGAATAGCGAACACAATAAAGATGGCAAACAGCACAATAAAGATGGCAAGCAGCACAATAAAGATTGGTTTCCAAGGGTGGAATCTTGACTCGTATTAGCGTTTGCAAGTCAGAACGGAAAATTGATTGACAGGTTTTCTTTATTTTTTTTATAAATTTTAGGAAAGTGTATTAATTAATTGAGTGTTAACTTAAGCATCAAATGTACCGAAAACATTTTTGAAAATAATATTCTTTTCTGCAAGTGTAGGAAATATTATTTTATACAGGGATGGAGCTTTTAAGAAAATGTAAACTCACCTCAGTATCTACGGACGTAAGAGCTGTGAAATGATCTGATTCTTGTTTCAAATGTTCCGAGATGGATGCAGAGTGAAGATCTACGTCCATGGTTGGATCTTCCGGTATAAACACGTAATGACGGTCGAAAGTACGCTTCGGGTCAGTTTCAGGTTTCATGTCGATTGGGTGTTCTTCGATATCTATCTTAACAATTCCATAGCCGAGCTAGAAGGGTCCTGAAAGTAGAAAAGACAACTCAATTAGTTATCTATTGACATTAAATTTGATTAGAATCAATAATCTTTCGAGAATATTTCAATAACCTCGAACAAAACTTTGTAAACAGATAGTCAAGCACATCCACAAAATGTAACACAAATATTTTCGTTATTTGACATGAACGAATTCCTCAAAATTAAAAATTAGAACAATAAAAATATAATAGAGGGCATAATGAAACATCCAGTCATAGAGTTAAATTGTTAAGCAATCTTTATTGGTAATTATTATACATTTTTAACATAAAAGAGTACTAGAGTGCCACGCCCACTAGGTACTTCCGGAGTCTTTTTCAAAACCCTCTTATGGAAAATAACATGGGGACTTACTTTAAATGCTGGTCATTTGTAAACGAAACAGAGTTAAGAAAATTCCAATACACCACCATTCGACACTAAAAGTTGCAATGTGCGCTCTGACGGCAGAAAGTGGCACTAGAGGTTTGAGGACAGAATACATTTCTCATAAGCAACATGCTAAGTTTAGACACCTCTACATCAGGCACTAATAAACATAGAAACTTAAAAATAATTACAGTTATAGAAAAGATTATGATTTTTCGATCTGTCACCTCAGAATTTTTCTCCGAGTTCAAATTGCAGTCTCAGAATGATGCAAACATGAAATGCGTCAGCCAATAAGAAGCTAGCTCCGCCCATCGACCAACCAATCATGTCACTCTAGAAGTATTATTACTGACAATTTTAAGTTTTATTTAAAAATTATCTATTATCCATCAACGGAAATGAATAGTTACTGTATGTACATGCATTCATAAGTTTACATAGTATCAGGTTAAAAAGGACTTCAATTGTCTGAATAACCTGTTAATTGCGTGTTTTTGAACCATGTTTTGCTATAAGAAACCATGTTGGACGTGAACAGAGTCCGCTTTACTCCCGCCATCTTGAAAATATTCACAGTGACCGCAGCGCCATCTATTGATACTTTTAGTGTCGAATTAACTTCAATCTTTCATTTATAATATTATGTCGACACATCTCTTCAAATATATACCAAATTAAAACTGTTTAAGTTATTAAACAGCTCCAAAGTGCGACGTTGCAATCTACATCAATAATATATTGTCACACGAAGCAGCGCGATGTCCTGGGAAGCGAGTTGGCAACTGCGACTTTACAAAAATGAAAAACAAATGAAACAATTTTCAACAATGATGCCAGACCTTACACGTTAATTTTCGATTGTTGACGAAAAGTAAACAAAACTGAAGTACTTCTGTGCTCCTCGAGTTTATACACTGAATCAAGTTCATATTATAGTTATTTTAATTTCAGGATACCATAATACGTATTATGGGAGATGTAATGAGCTGTTGAAATGTAGACTGACAGTTCATTGAATTTACATCTTGCACCGGTGTACACTTTCGTGACGTCATACGCTGTGTAGTGTGTTGTTTTACTTGTAACAGTTTATATTTTGTATATATTTGAAGAGATGTGTCGACATAATGTTATAAATGAAAGATTGAAGTTAATGGTGGTGTATTGGGATTTTCTTAACTCTGTTTCGTTTACAAATGACCAGCAATCAAAGTAAGTACCCATGTTATTTTCCATAAGAGGGTTTTGAAAAAGACTCCGGAAGTACCTAGTGGGCGTGGCACTCTATATCAAAGTTTAGATTCTATTTGGAATTTTGTTTTTGTTTTCTTCCTGATTGCAAGTCGTAATAATATGTAACCACGAATTTGAGAAATAAATCGCAAAAGAACGTGGCTTTTCAATGAAAAAGTGATCACTTTTAAAACGTGTGATGGTCATGTGAGAATAGCAATGGCTGGTACCAGTACAGTAGTTGCTTACTTGACATGTTCAAGGACAAGAAGGAGGGAGGCCGAGGAGGAAGAAGGCGACCACACCTCTTTGCTTTGCCTCTAGGCTCTTTGAAACCGACAATGGCGGACGAGAAAGACAAGGTTTTGTGCGAGCTAGTTGAAGATGTTCAGAACTTGACGAGGATTGTGGAGATCATTAAGAAGAAGCTTGAGCTGTTTACTAAGGCACAGAGTAAACCAGAGAAAATATTGGAAACTGCCACTGAAGAACAGAATCTTTGCACTGATGACGAAAAGAGCCGGGCTACACGTGGCAGTCTTGTAAGTTCTTCTCATTAACTGACTCTATGAACTGACTTTAATTTAATGTTTGTAAATTCGACAAAATATGACACAAGATTTAACATTTATCTACCATACCTATTTGATAATAACAACAAACATGTTGATATGACAATACATACTAGGGTCCTAATAGGTAGGCAATAGGTAGGTAGGTACCTAGTAGGTACGTAGGTAGTAGGTAGGTAGCCAGGCGCGTAGGAACTACTTTCATCATGGGGGGGGGGGGGGAGATTGCAACACCCTGAAGGGGGGTCTGGGGGGCGTAGCCCCCCAGTTTTAGCCCGCAGGGCGTTTTTTAGAATTTAAACCTGTTAAAAGTGATTCTGGGGCTTAAAAATGCCCAAACTGAAGCAATAAACCCTTCAATTGTTGCCCCATAGGGCATTTTTTCGAATAAACATTTTAATTTTGATTCTGGGATGCTAAACTGCTCAAATTACAACAAATAACAGCTATATATTTGCCCCCGCAGGGCGATGTTTTTAGAATTTAAAAAATGTTTAAAGTGATTTTTGGACAGTTAACTTAATTTTGTATGGCGAATGGGCCCCCCCCCATCCCCCCCCTTCCTACGCGCCTGTAGGTAGCCTACCTACTAGTTACTACTTGGGCCATTCCACGGTCACTTACATTACATTCACAACAAATTATGTGCACAGTACAGGGTTTTACAGAAAATTAATAGGGCGAATTTCAGAAAAAAAAATATGACTGAATCAACCATAAAAAACTGTTAATTTACAATGTGTTTGATAACTGATAGGATAATTAAATATTGCCAATATTAAATCATATTCAGTGGTCACTTACATTACACTAAAAGTGCAGTGCTTTTTTGGATGTTATCAAGAACATAAAATTCTCTTCTTGTAGAGTAGAAAAAAATAAAAAACTATATGAAAAATTGTAGAATAAGTTAGTAAACAATACATAAAAATTTGAAATTGATAAGTGAATAAATTAAGTTTCTATCCCCCTTTCTATCGGTCACTTACATTACTTGCCAAAGTCACTTACATAACATGTGTGATTTAACATGCGATTAAGACATGATAAGACATGATATTTTTAAATAATTATCCATAATTTGAATATATTTCGCGATACCCATTCAAAATATGTTATTTAATTGTAGATACATATGTAGAATAAATTTACATTACAAATAATTTTATTAAATTAATTAATTGTAATTAGTAATTAAAATTAATTAATAAAAAATAAATAATTTATAGAATTTTAACTTGCCACTTTTTATTTTGATGTACCTAAGTGACTATCTAATGTGTTAGCTACAACAAAAGTGTGGTTTATAGTGGGTTTATAGCGGTCACTTACATTACATTCGGTCACTTACATTACCTACATTGCATAATGGTACTTACATTACCATGTTACAAACCAAAAAAAATCATGACAAAATATAAATTTTCTGATACTTCAAAATATGACAAATATATATGATGATGAAGTAAGAGAATTAAAATTTTTAAATTTTTCAACAAATATATGAGCAATTTACAAGAAAAACTGTCAATTCGGTCACTTACATTACAGCCTTTACATAGTTTTAGAAAAAAAGTGTATTTTTTCAGAAAAATTTAATTTTGAGACTGAAAACTTACACTTGAAAGTTTACTACCAAAGAAAAAAAATACTGTGCGATTTTGCATCCAATATTAAGGATGCAATCAAGTCTTTCAAATGATGAAAAAATAGAGATGTACAAATATAATGGAATTATGATATTTGGAGGGAAATATCTCACCAAACAAAACCAGTTAACCAACTTTATATCAAACACATATATACCTAATAAGCAGGAAAAAAAATTATTTGAAAAAAAAATATATATATTTTTAAAAAAATTCCCTGTTTACATGGAATGGCCCACCTACCATCTGGGTCTAGGTAGTATTACCTAGCATCAAAATAATACATTTTTTAATACAAGGAAGTCGTTATTCATAATCTATGCTTTATGATAATACAGACTCGGTGAGATGATTCCGTTTAGACCAAACTGATTTAGTCAGCTCGATGAGAACATGCAGGCTTTGAAAGCGTAGACAAAGGTCGATGCCCTTCCATGTAGGTATTTTTTTTTGCATTATGTAATTCGAGTTGTGTCTAGTACCTATATATTTTTTAAGGATGCTCAATGTGGGGGTTGACGCTGTTGATTGCTCTCTACCTGTAGCCTTACTACTGCCTCTAGCTTCGGGCAAACTAAGTGGATCACTTGCCAACACAAAATCCACCGCTGCACTAAGCAGCTCTAAGCAGCGCTGCATTCCGCAGCTCTCTTGGTCGTAGCTTAGTTTAGTGACAAAGGGTATATTTTTTACTGATGGTCAATTACATTAGCATCATGTTATTAATGAAAAGTTAAAAGTAATTTGTTAATGACTCCAGTAACAACTAAAAACTCGCTTGTATGTTAGTTGACTAGAGACGGCGTGGTGTTTCCTCATTCTTATCTGAGTAAAGAGCAAAATAAAATAAAAATATAGTTGAACATGTAGTAATGAAGTTTAATCGGGAGAATAATTCTTGAGAATATAGTACCTACGTTTGCATTTTATTAAACTAAAAAAAGTTCAATGCTAATCCTAATTGTCAACTTTTTCGAGTTTAAAACAATGAAAACGTGGATGGTTTCAGAATGCGAAAGCTAAAGAATTGGCCTCAAGTTCTATCGTCATCGACAATGTTATTGATTGATGTTTTAATATTTCAGGATGAAGCAAAATCAGTTAAAGAGATGATGGATGAAGAACTGAAAGGATTGAGGGAAGAATTCCACATCAACGTTCTGTTTGTGGCAGCCCGAGCAGGACGCTTGGAAGACTTGAAGTACTTGATAGAAGGACGCGGTCTGCCGATGTCAGCGAGGAATAAGAACGGTGAGAACATCCTTTACTCGGGAGTACGAAGTGGATCGAGGGAACTAACAGAATACATCATCCAGCGAGCTCCTGAGCTGAAGCTAGATGACAGAGAATGTCCGAAAGTAATGTTACTCGCATTGGAGCACGGCCATCTTGATGTAATCAAATACCTGCATCTACAAGGCACAGACGTAGTAGCAAATATCTCGCCATTGCCCATGCACAACGCTTCCAAGTGCGGTTATGTAGACGTATTAAAATACTTGCATCTCATCGGCTTGGACATCATGAATCTAGACAGTAATGGGTCGAGACCGATACACTACGCAAGTAAGCATGGTCAACTAGATGTCGTAAAGTACTTATGTCAACAAGGCGCTGACCTCTCCGTGAAGGACAAAGACAATTGGACGCCTCTACACATCGCATGTGCGAATGGTCATCTAGACATCATAAAATACCTGCATCAACACGGTGTTGACCTCTCGGAGAAGACCGGAAAAGGAAGTACGTCTTTACACTTGGCCAGCCTGAATGATCAAGTAGACATCGTAAAGTACCTGCATCAACAAGGCGTTAACCTCTCGGCGACGAACAATGACAAGCTGACACCCCTTCACTCCGCATGTATGCATGGTCATCTAGACATCATAAACTACCTGCATCAACATGGCGCTGATCTCTCCGCGGGGAACAGTCGCATGTTAACGCCTCTACACTATGCATGTCGGTATCGTAAACTAGATGCTGTAAAACTATTGCATGAACTTGGCGCTGATCCTACGGCTGTCGACGATGTTGGAAGCCGACCAGTTGACATTGTGCCTAAAGGAGGTTTAATCACTGCGTATTTAGCCCCATATTCATAATCAATGTTGCAGCAGTCTTGTGACAGAAGTAAAGTAACACTCTTAGATTAGTTATAATAAGTATTTTACATTGGCTTAACACATCCGACATCAGGGCTCAATATTTAAAAATATTATGTACAGCGGCTGTTAAACAGAACAAAAGCCGCTTACCAGCGAAACAAGTTGTCAATTTTTACTCATGCAGCAGTCATTCTATTCGTCATTGCGGTCGCTGAGAATTTCAAGCCCTGGATGTCATGATGTGTAATTTATAATTGTCATTAATTAAGTTTTGGTAGGTAGATAATAGGGAATTCTCCTCAGATTTTAATTTACTTTTAATTAATTAAATACAATACTAGATATTACAGGAAGACCAACAGTATATAACAGGTCTCTGAAATAAATGTATTTCAATAGTATGTATGTATGTATGTTTTATTGATCCGCTTTGTGATACAATGCACCGTGGCAGAACATATAATAATGTGATAATATTATCTCACATAATAACATGATAACAATAATTATAATATTGAGGCTATAGTTATTGAGGCTTGAAAGTATTATTTTATTTGGCGGGCTCTGAATGCCTCCCAGCGATCTGTGATTAGATGACGTCAGAACCTAGATGATAGGCAGTGAGACCATCCAAGATAGGGCTAACCGAAGCATTTCCCTGTGTTTATCCAGTTTGTGTTCACTTCAAATGCATTAGATCCATCAGATTCATGCATCGAATTCATTAGAACCGAATTAGAACTGCATGCAGGAAACTTGGCTATCTAGTTTCTGACGTCACAGCTGGGAAAGATGGCGCATGGTCGTTTCAAATCTCCATTCAGACAGCAAAAGTTTGAACTAACATAACTCGATAACAAGTAGATCTAAAAATATTTTAAAAAAACTGTTGTATTTCTTTAGAAGCTGAGGATCTATTAAAAATTTAATAAAAACTGAGGAGAATTCCCTATTGCCTGTAGATTCTGAGCATTGATACTTTATTATACTTATTCAACTTAAAATATTGTCAAAGGCTAACTAGGCTAAAAAAATAGATTTTTTTCTATGATTTTTTGTATTATACTTATGAACTTCAGTTTGGTATGAATTTCCTGTTTTGTTACATAAAAATTACAGTTCACAATAGGTACAAATAAAATAATTTCAAGTTCAAATATCTATAATATTTTGTATTTCAATTGATAATTTTATTGTATAACAATTCTATAATTTAAATCCCCGTTATTATTTATTCTAATTAATAATTTAAGAGGCCCAAGTAAGCGAAAGGGAAATGCACGGTTCGTAATTTAAAAAAAAATGTATCTTTGCAAATTATCAGAATTTTAAAAAATCAGATAGTAGCGACCCGCTACAGCATAATAGATAGACTAGATATTGCCGCAAATTGCAGTACTTTATGACATTTGGTAGGACCCCAAAGTGTTAATAACGATAAGTTTACCATAAATATCGTATTTAAAAGTTTCAGGTCGTATCAGAGGTCATAGTGTACTCCATTGTGTGGCAATATTCTATAAGGGCCAGTTTTTCAATGTCCTGCTAACTTTTTAGGACTATTGCCACGGCAACAACCAGTGACAATCCTGGAATGATTGTTTAAACCCTAACTACTGGTTTAGCAGGGTATTGAAACACCGGTTCTTGGGCTGTAATGGGTCGGATTTTCTTAAAATTCCGATAGCGTGAAGAGAAATTTTTAAAAAAACACTTTGACGAAGCGTGTGGTTCCCTTTCGCTTACCCATGTCTCTTAAATAATAAATAGTCTTATTCAAAGAGTTTCCACGGCATAATTAATGGTTTATCCTACTTATGCTGGTAGTAATAATAAGCAGTGAATGAAGAGGTGTTGTTTCAAAATTCAATGGACAAGTTTTGTGAATCCAGCCGCAGAAGAACTATGTGCGAAATGAAGAACTTTGAAGAACTTGATGTTCGTTGTGAAAAATATCCAACCGAACCGGGGCTCGAACCCGGGACCTCTCACTTGCCGGGCGAGAGCTCTACCAACTGAGCTACCCGGTCGGACGGACGGATATTAGACACAACACACTGATGAGGGTTAGAGATCTCCGAGGAGATTGGAAATAAGGTAGAGAATGCTCACTACGAACTGTCATACCACCGGTGACGATACTGTCACCCTGTCTCATTGCACTCCACTTCCGAAACTTAAAATAGGTGACCTTCCTTTCTTAGAGCAACAGAATGATCGGTCCTTTCAAAAACATCCTATTTATTCATATTTTGCTTCCGAACAAAACATTTATTATATCGCATGTAAGTGAATTAACAGGCGCGTAGAAACTACTTTCATCATGGGGGGGATTGCGTTACCCGGAAGGGGGTCTGGGGGGCTACGCCCCCCAGCTTCAGCCCCGCAGGGCGTTTTTTGGAATTTAAACCAGTTAAAAGTGATTCTGGGGCTTTAAAATGCACAAACTGAAGCAAAAAACCCTCTAATTGTTGCCCTGCCGGGCATTTTTTCGAATAAAAACACTTTAAAATCGATTCTGTGATACTATACTGCTCAAATAACAACAAATAACTCCATATTTTTGCCCCGCAGGGCTTTTTTGGAATTTAAAGAATTTTTAAGTAATTTTTGGACACTAAACTTAATTTTTTATGGTGAATGGGGGGTCAGCCTGCTCGAGTGGGGAAAGGGGGATAATCCCCCCCCCATACCCCCCCTTCCTACGCGCCTGTGGTTTAAAGTTGGTGCTGGTTTTGAGGCAAGTACCTGGCTGTCTGGTGCCGACACTTCCTGTGCGATCACTTCACTGCCCTCTTAATGCTTGCCGAGACTGTAGAGGTGTCAGGCTCGGCTGCTACAACTTGCATCAGCCTTACTTCCTTCCTGTAGGCCAACGAACAAACCTATTAGCATACGTCAATGGATTAACAAATAGGTATGTTGTTTGCAAATTAGACAAGATAAATTCAAGTAGGCAGAAGTAAATTGTTAGAATTTCCTGAATATTAGCGGTAGTTAGGGCAAAAAGGAACCAACCCACAGGTATCATGAACTGAGATATTGAGGGAAACGCGTTTTACATAATAGTTTCTTTAATTTAGGGACTAAATCAGTGATTTCAGTGTTGCTTGCTTCCTTTGTAATCAATGTGAAATTATTGCTAGTACTGTATAAATTTGCATTGTGAAAAGGAACCAACCCACATAATATATGGATTATTTCCGTTTTGCTTATTGTAAAGGTAGAGACATGGCTTGTGTAGCATAGAAAAAGCTCACTACTCAGCTAATGGGTTGGTTCTCTTTCGAAAATTAAAGTTTAGCGGACTGGTCAAGATCTATCAGAAAAGAGGCCTAGATATCCAATTTCTTTTAATTTTGAAGGTTGGTTCCTTTTTCCATAACTACGTCCAACTATCAAAATTGTAATGTTGATAATGAGAAGCCTATGAGAGACGGAATGGACAAGACGGATTTCAGTTGGATAGGTGTGGAGTGAACGGAGCGAGTTCTTAAACAGCATTGCTTCCATTCCTTCTGGATTTTAATGTTTCTGAAAAGTTACTTAAATTTTTGTCGCTTTACCGCAAAAGTAACAAATTAAAACATTTCAAATTGTAACAAAAACTTTATGAAGATATTTGTGAGAATTGTCATGACAATTTTCATAGTTTTCAATTTATTTGATAAAGGTTAAGTGTACATGTATGCTGATGATACTGTAATATTAGCCGAAAATAGGAATTTAGATGAAGCACAGATAGAACTTCAAAATAATTTTAATACTTTGCTACGTTGGACACATGATAATGGATTAGTAATTAATGCTGATAAAACCAAAATTATTCATATCTGTTCTCCTTATAACATTTATAAGAATTTAACAGTAGATATTTTATGCCACAGTGTACAGTGTTTGCATTCATTGGGTAATGGGATGTGTAATACGTGTTCAACCAAAATTCAGGTAGTGAACTCACATGTGTATCTAGGATTAATTATTGATAGGCATTTCTCTTGGAGTGATCACATTAATAATTTATGTAACAGATTGCGCTTATGCAGTTATAATTTTTATAATTTATGTTCTTTTTTACCGATGAGTCTCATGAAGTTACTATATTCAGCGTTGGTCGAGTCTATTTTAGCTTACGGAATTTAGCATGGGGAAATGCATCTGCTGTGCACCTGAATAAAATATATCAGTTGCAGTGTAAGATTTTGAAATTATTATATCTCCAGCTACTATACAGAATAAAAATTATCGAAGAGTATGTATTTTTCGTATTTACAATTATTAGATATTTCGGATCTTTTTGAATATAAATTAATTCTTAAACAATATTTTAGCTCAGAGTTCAAAATTCTATATGACTGTGAAGTACAAATACGGGCTAAATCGCAAGGAAAATTTAGAACACCTAAATGTATTAATAAGTATGGACAAAGACAGCTTAATTATGAAGTACCCACAATTTTTAATAATTTACCTCAAAATTTAAGAAATTTCGATACATACAATTGTATAAAAAAAGAAATTAAGATGTGGTTATTTACTAGGAATGTTTTTGGTTGAACGGGTATTGATCCAGTTACCTAATGATGACTAATTTTTGAATATGGATTGTTTCAATATGTATTACTTCCTTATTTCTACTATGCTGTTAAATCTGATGTTCCTTTATTGTTTACGCACTTGGTCATTTTTATTGTTTCTGTATGCTTATTGTTTATTTACATTATTTTGTCTCCCACAGACTAGCCATTTTGGCTATGTGGGATAGTTTGTAGATTTGTGTATTTATTGTATTGTGTATAATTGTTTGCAATAAAAAAATAATAAAAAAAAAAAAAATTGAATGAACTATTGATTGGTGCAAATGTAAGTAGAGTCCTTCATTATTCCAGGAAATGCACAGTGATATTAAAAAGAGATGGTTACAACAAATCAAAATTCCACAACGCTCAAACTTTGTTCCTAGGTAGTACTATGATTGTGAAATAATTTTGTAACATTGATTTTGGTCCTTTCCAATGACATAAAAAGCTAATTATGGGTAGCTTCAGGGTGTGAATTGATGGGGGGGATGGGGGCCCCTCTGGTTTCCTCATCCCCAGCTCTGTTTTCCAATAAAGCATCCCAGGAGGGTTATTCTAAATTTCCTTGTCGTCTCGTATCAATTGATACGGCGTCACTAATATGTTAAATAGATAGCACTCCAGTGTGCAGTGAGCCCGTATCACGTGAAATGAGACGACAAGGGAATTTAGAATAGCCCTCCAGGGGGGATAGATTTTTCCCCCCTCTGTAAAATGGTTGACTTTTACCCAACAAAACAATAGATACCTACCTACTTTTTTCTGAAATAAATCTAAAATTATAAAAATACATTGTCACACAAAACAACTGTCAAATTGCCTTAGCAAATAAGCTGTATTTGATAAGATTTATTAATTCCAAGATTTATTTTGCTTGCCCACCACTTCTGATTTCCCTTTTAAATTAAAAGCAAATCCTCTTTTATAATGCCATTTGTCGTGATGACATCACGACAAATGGCAAAAAATAGTGTACAAATCGCTTAGAAATGCACCAAATCTAATCTTGAAATTCAAAATTTCCCGGGGCTATGCGCCCCGGACCCGCATGGTACTGGGGGGCCCTCCCCCAGGCCCCCCATTGTGTTCGTGGGCAATCGTATTTTTCGCCTTTGCTATATTTCCCGACATACTCGGAATTTTACTTTTTCCTATCCCCCCCTCTGAATATTGAACAATTCGCACCCTGGGTAGCTTTATTAATTGTTGAAATGTAGAAAGTTTCTGACAATCTCAGATAGGATAATGATGTTGCGAACTGCAAATTTAAAAGATTGCGGTGGGAACTCACCGGAGGTCAAATCTTTATTTCATTTGTCTAAGACTTTGTATTAATCACACTTCCACTTGAGCAGTGAGGTCTACACTATGACCGAATGTTATATTGACAAAGTTTTTGCTACGTACCAGAATGAACACTTTTTTATTGTGAATCTTCGATTACGACTAGAGCTGATAGGTAGTACATGATCTTTCTCAAATCCAGGTCAATACCAACTCGTTAAGTCCACGAGACAACTGCAAAGACACACAACATGTCAAGAGATGGCTACATTTCTAGGGATTTCATGAAGTCTAAAATGTAAATAAATCAAAGAATGATAACTGAATGACAGCTGTTAAACTGGGTTAAACTTTATTTCATGTTGACACTACAATGTTGCTCCAAGAACAATTTCTATGGAGAGCTTAGAATCCTAAAGAAGAGTAGGTAGTAAAAAGAGAGTTATTACATGGTATTTGTACCTACCTATATTTTCTTGATAACTAGATTGTCCTTGTTTATGCTGACACAAACATCATGTTTATCGAGCGAGGTAAGCAGGTCATTTCTACAGTAGTGCCAACATAAACAAAAGAAACCAATCCTCCTTCTGGCTGATTGGCCTGTTGACCAATGAAATCAGGACATCTGGCTTGATGCCAATTTTACCTGCTGCATTATGATTGGTCGGCACGAAATTCTTCACGAATTTAGTCGGCGACTGACAGCGCCCTCAGATATCCAACGCTGAGGTTGGCCGTGGAAATCGATCCCACGGACTCGCCTCTATGCGGCTGAGACGCTCGATGAGTGGGTTGGAGTTCTCGGCGAGCTGCTCGTAGAACCGTTGGTTGATCCGGAGCAGATGGTCCGCCAAGAACTCCAAATCCAGCTGCTGGTGGACGTCATCGGATCTCGTGAAGCGTGGGACCCCTAGGATGAGCTTCCCTACCTTGTTTTGCACCCGCTGCAGGATTCGCAGCAGGTGCGTAGCGCAGCCGCTCCAGACAGGAGCGGCGTAGCTGAGAGTCGGCCTGATGATGGCCGTGTAGACCCGGCGCTTGGTGTCGGCGGACATTGCCTTGCTTCGAAGAAGTGGGTAGAGCGCCGCCATCTTCTTCGTCGCTCGCTGCTGGGTCCGCTCGACGTGAGCAGACCCCGCTCTGCTAGGGGTCCACGAGATGGTCTCGCCGCACAGCGTCAGTCGCGGATGGTGCTTGACCTCCCGTCGATGGAAGAGCGTCGCCGTCGTCTTGGACGCGTTCAGCTTGATACGCCATTTGGAGTACCAAGCTGAGAGTCCGTTCAGAGCTGCCTGCAGATTCTTCTCGATTTCCGCCCCGCTCCAGGACTGAGCGCTGACGGCGGCGTCGTCGGCGTAGAAACCCAAGTCGACACCGGCCAGATCTCGTGGCACGTCGTTCGTGAAAACGCAGAAGAGGAACGGAGCCATGATTGACCCCTGCGGCACGCCAGCCTGGATGGGCCGGGTCGTCGATCTTTCTTCGCGGATCGAAACGTGAAAGGAACGACCGCGCAGGAAGCTGGCAACGAAGTTTACGAGATACGGCGGGAACTCGTGGTCGATCAGCTTCGCCAGCAGGCCTTCGTGCCAGACTCGATCGAATGCTTTGGCGACGTCCAAGAACACAATCCCGGTCATCTTTTTGATGTTGAAGCCGTGCGTGATTTTATTAACGACTCGAAGCAGCTGATGCGTGGTCGAGTGATGTTTACGAAAACCAAACTGTTCGTCGATGATCACCTCGTTCCTGTCAGCATGATCCTGGAGTCGCCTCATGGCAATCTTCTCGAGGACTTTCGATAGGCACGAAAGCAGGCTGATCGGCCGGTAATTGGCAGGATCTCTCAGAACTTTTCCAGGCTTCGGGAAAGCAACCACCCTAGCTTCCTTCCAGGGGGTCGGAAAGTGCTGAAGGTGCAGACAGGCGTTGTAGATCTGGACGATCTTGTCTACAGCGTCTCCGGGGAACTTCTTGATGATCAAGTTCGTGATGCCGTCCATCCCCGGTGCCTTCCTGTTTGGCAGCTCCCTGGCGTAAGTGCAGAACTCATCAGCCGTGCACTTCTCGACGTCATCCTCGTGAGCTTCTTCCGGATGCGCTTCTTGCCAGTCGATTACCTTGTTCTCGATCTCCGCACTGGAGAGGGTCGGCGGGTTCGGCTGGAACTGGTCCTCGAGAGATTCGGCCAACACCTCGGCCTTGTCTCGCGCGCTGCAGGCAAGATGAGTCTTGCCCTGGATGGGCGGACACGGCTCGGGGCGGTTTGTCAGGCGTCGCGTCATGCGCCAAATGCTGTTATCGTTTTCTCGCAGCTCTCCGACTGCTTCCTCCCACTTCTCACCGCGGTGCTCCTGGATCTGCTTCTTCAGCGATTTCACAAGGCGATTGTATCGTGTACGTAAAGCAGGAATTCGGTGCTGCTGCCATTCGCGTCTAGCGCGGTTCTTCTCGGCTATTGAGGCCAAGATTCCCTGCGGTAGATCGTAAATGGAGCATCTTTGCGGCGTAGAACGTGGCACACTTGCTTCAACGGCTTCCTGTACTGCAGATGTGAACTTGACTGCGGCGCAGTCAACCTCCTCCCGAGAAGAGAGCGGCCATTCCTCTAGTCTCTCTGCGATCTCGATCTTGAACTTCGCCCAGTCGGCCTTCTTGAAGTTCAGCTTCGGAGTCGGTTGGTGAACCGAGACCTCGTCTCCGATTGTGACTAGAACGGGATTGTGGTCCGATGACATCGCTGCCATCGTTCTAATTTCAATCGTATGCTGTATGTTCTTCACCAAGGCGATGTCCAGCACGTCAGGTCTGCAGGTGTTACCTTGATAATGCGTCGGTTCTAGAGGCCCGATGACAGTGAAGCCTTCTGCTCGCGAGTGCGTCAGTAAGCGTTGCCCTCTGGTGTTGTAAACTCTTGAATTCCAGCACTGGTGCTTCGCGTTCAAGTCGCCGCAGATGATGGTAGGATTGCTTGACTCCATGAGTGCATCAATGTCTTCCAAATGGAAGGCTGCACGTGGCGCCAAGTACACTGAATATACGTGGATTTTACCTCCTGGCGTCTCCAATTCGATGCCAGTCGCTTCGAGGGTCTGCAGTGTTGGAAGTACCAACTCAGTGTGTCTGAGTTCTCGGTTTACGACAATCGCCGTACCCCCAACCGCTTGTGCGTTCTTCGGTAGAGGTCTATCCGTCCGGTATACACAACAATTTGCCATGGCGAACCTGTGTTTCGGCTGAAGATGTGTCTCGCTCAGGAGCACCACAGGCGCGTTTTCTTCTCGCATGAATTCTGCGAGCTCGTCTCTTCGTCCTCGAATGCTATTTGCATTCCACATGGCTATGGTGGTAGTCTTATGTCTATTTACCGGAAGTGTGCCGCTAATTAAACTCGTGAGTGAAGTGAAGTGACCGTCTTCTCGCGAGTGTGTGACAAGTGCGCGCTTTGCCGCCTACTGGCAAATTACAGCCTTGAAAGCCGTGTCACGGACGCTCAGACCGTTCAAGGTCACAGTGCGCCCTGAACAGGGCATGAACATGCAGGCTTCACAGCAAGCCACCGGTGCCATCGCCAATGTCCCGCCGACGGGCACGAAACGCAAACAGCTCCTCTCACCGGAAGGGGCGAATGATCGGCGCAACCAAAAGACCACGCCTCGGAAGGAACAGCCGAACGAGCAGCCCTCGGGCTCTTCCAACAACCGCGCCGCCCATACCATCTCTCCGCATACCAGCGACGAGAGCGACGATGACGCTGGCTTCCTGCCAGTCAAAAACTTCAAGCGACGCACCGACTCGGACCAGACGCAACCGATGAAGCCGACTAGCGACATCCCGGTGGCCAACACCTTCGATGCGCTAAAGGATCTTGCAACTGACGGGGGGTCCACTACACATCACCAACAAGTGGTGGAGCCCCGTCAGTACAAGGTGCCGCCAGTGATTATCCAGCTCTTGGACTCGCATCAAGAGCTGGTAGCGCTTATCGACAGCTGCACAAAGCATCAATATGTGCTGAAACCGACCGGCTCGGCCGTCAAGGTGAGCTTGACGCATCCCGAAGACTACCGTGCACTGACTGACGCACTCGACGCCCGCGGAACTGAGTACCACACCTTCCCGGGCAAGCACGCGAAGCCCCAAGTCTTCGTTCTGCGGGGGCTTCCGATCAACGCAGTGACGGCGGACATCGCAGACGAGCTCACAGCACTTGGGATGAAAGTGCAGACCATCTCGCAACTCTCATCTCACGCCAACAAGAAAGAGCTGTTTCCCCTGTTCAAGGTAGTCCTGGCCACGGAGACAGGGAAGCCACGTGCCGACACCACGTCCATCAAGACCGTGATGCACTGCCGTGTGTCAGTCGAGACAGTGCGCAGCGCAGCTCGACCGATAATGTGCTTCGCCTGCCAGCGCCTGGGACACACTGCAGCTCTTTGCCATCAGAAGCTCCGCTGCGTCATCTGCGGCGGAGAACATGATGCAAAGAGGTGCGACCGAACTCGAGAAGAGCCGGCGACATGCGTCAACTGCTCTGGCGCACATCCCGCGAGCTACCGAGGATGCCCGTACCTCACGCAGAACAAGTTCGCCGCTCCGCAGAGGAATATCCAGCGTGAACATCAGACGCGAGAGAATGCCGACAACATCCGGCGGGACCAACGACCGACTCGGCCGCAGACAAACCAACGATCTGACTCCCGAACACGCAAGGGATGCAGCTACGCGGTAGCCACTGGCGCAGAACCAACACCAGAATCAACAACAGACCAGACCAACACCACCGCCTCTGACAAGACAGACCTCAGCAACATCATGGGCCAGCTGACCGCCCTGCTTGCTGACTTGAGCCCACTCATCCTTGCCTTGACGCAGCTTCTGCCGAGCCTCGTCACCATCGCCGCGACCCTCGCAACCGCAAATGCCAACAAATAAGCGGACGACGATCCTCGCCATGTGGAACGCCAACGGGCTGCCCACCCGCAGAGACGAGCTTGCCCACTTCATGGAGCAAGAAAACACTGCCGCTGTCATGGTCTCGGAAACACACTTCCAACCCAGACACCGCTTCCGCATGGCGAACTGCAAAGTATACAGGACTGACCGACCGCAACAGGGAGTCCATCCTTGTGGCGGCACCGCCATTGTCGTTAACACCCGACACCGACACCACGAGCTTGTGCTACCACCACTGCAGGCTCTGGAAGCGACGGGCGTCGAGATCCACACGGCGAGCGGTCCTACCAGACTCATCGCTGTGTACTCCGCTCCGAACACCCGCCTGCACATGGAGGACTTGGACGCTCTCCTCGACACCGACCAGCCGACGATCATCTGCGGCGATCTGAATGCGAAAAGCTCGGCATGGAATTCGCGACGTGGAAACGACAAAGGCGCCCGGCTGCTCGCGCACTCGAGACGATCGGATTTTATCGTGATCGGTCCGCGAGAGCCGACTCACTACATGGGAAACCAACGCCCGGACGTGCTGGACATCGTCATCATGAAGAACATCGCTCACTCGATCGAGTTGGAGACATTGACGGCTCTCTCCTCGGACCACAACCCGGTCCGAATCACCATCGGGGATGAGATTCCCGTCTTCTTACCAATACCGAGACGTTGCTACCGCAAGGCTGACTGGGAGACGTTTGCTGCTGAGGCCTCTAGACTCGTTCTAGAGTCACCTCCTCCGATTACCTCCAGAGAAGAGATCGACGAGGCCGCAAGCCACTTCACCAAGGCTGTTCAAGACGCAGTAGCTGCATCGGTTCCGCTTTCGACTCCAAAGCGCTGCTCCATCTATGATCTACCACCGGGTATCACAGCTTCCATCGCCGAGAAGAATCGGGCACGTCGTCTATGGCAGCAGCATAGGACTCCAGATCTTCGAGCACGATACAACCGCCTGGCGAAGTTGATCAAGCAATTGGTAGCCGAACATCGATCCGAGAAGTGGGAGAAAGCTGTGTCTCAGCTCAAGGAGGCGGACAACTCCATCTGGAGGATGACGCGTCGACTCACTAACCGACCAGAGCCCAGCCCACCCATCCAGGGCAAGACACACCTCGCGTGCAGCACGCAGGATAAAGCCGAGGTACTCTCCGAATCCTTGGAAGATCAATTTAAGCCGAATCCTGCCAACGCCTTCACTGCCCAGATCGAAACCATGGTAGCGTCCCACCTGGCAAGACACCTTCCAGAAGCAGAAGAGCGCAACGTCGAAGTCTGCACGATAGCCGAGGTTGCCGACTACGCCACCAAACTGGAGAGTGGCAAAGCGCCAGGAGCTGACGGCATCATGAATGTCGTTATCAAGAACCTGCCATCAGCCGCAGCTCGGCGTCTTGTCGACATATTCAACGCGTGCCTGCGCAAGCAACACTTTCCAGCCATCTGGAAGGAGGCCAAGGTTGTCGTTTTCCCCAAGCCCGGCAAACCACTGAAGAACCCAAGCAACTACAGGCCTATCAGCCTACTTTCATGCCTGTCCAAGTTGCTGGAGAAAGTGGTTCTGCGACGCCTTGAAGATCATGCTAGGTCACACAACACCTTCATCGACCAGCAGTTCGGCTTCCGAAGTGAACACTCAACCAACCATCAGCTTCTACGCGTAGTCGACAAGATAACCCATGGCTTTAACCACGGAAAGTCAACAGGAGTTGTCTTCCTAGACGTGGCTAAGGCTTTCGACAGAGTGTGGCACACGGGACTGCTGTGCAAGATGATTGCGCAGGGCTTCCCCAACTACCTGGTGAACTTCATCGCCAGGTACTTGACGAGAAGATCGTTCCACGTCAGTCTCCGAGAAGAGAGATCCACCACAAGACCGGTGACCGCCGGAGTGCCCCAGGGGTCCATCCTCGGGCCATTCCTCTTCAACACCTACCTGAACGACGTGCCGACTAACATCAAGAACATCGACCTAGCGTTCTACGCCGACGATGGAGCCATCATCGCGCAGTCCGGCAAAGGAGAGTTCCTCGAGAGGAGGCTTCAGAACGCCCTCAACGTGCTGTCCAAATGGTACTCGGCTTGGAGGATTGAGCTGAACGCGACTAAGACCACCGCCACTCTCTTCACTCGCCGCCGCCTCAAACACACACCGGAGCTGAAACTTGACGGGCAAGAGATCATCTGGCAGCCGAACAGCCTCTACCTTGGGGTAAAGCTAGACAGCAAGCTGAACTGGCGAGCCCACGTCGAGTTCGTTCAGCAGAAAGCGGCGCGCAAGATGGCCGGCCTCTACCCTCTCCTTCGCTCGAAGTCGATGAGTGTCGCGGTGAAGACGCGAGTCTACTCGGCAATCGTCCGTCCGACGATCACGTACGCCTGCCCCATCTGGAGCGGATGTGCCAAACTACTTCGGGACAAACTTCAGCGGGTCCAGAACAAGGCATTCCGTCTGGCTTTGGGATTGCCGATGTACGTCCGAACCGCAGACATACACCGCCAAGTTGACGCAGAACTACTCACACAACACATGTTGAGACTGAACATCAAGTTCTACGAGCAACTCGCCGACCACGACAACCCACTGATTGCCGCACTCAGCAAAATAACAACCAATCCCTGGGACAAGTATCCTCGACCAATAGATGCGCTGAACATCTAGACACGCCCCATCTGCAGCTGGCAGATTCACGAAGAACACCGTGCCGAATAAACTCACCAGCCGTTGAGGAATAGGCGCAAGCCTCAGTCTCAACCACCGTGGCACACAAGTGCCACCAGCCTGACGATCTTGTCTATTTACCGACATTCTGAGTGGTGGCGGCACATTGGATCAGACTCGGCAGGAGACTGGTGACTGCGGTGATGAGCGGCAGGAGTTCGGCGATTAAAGTTGATAATTGACTCACCAGAGTGTGTAGGCTTGTATCACCAGGTGGCTGCGGAAGTCCCTTGACGGCGTTTGCGTAGCGCGGTGCTGGCTGCGATCTGCGTGGAGCCGACTCAGGATCGCTCGGAGTCGGAAGTCCCTGGGTCGAAGGCGGTGGCGGCTGTCGCTCCTCGCGGGTCGGTCGCTGGCGCCGTTCAGTAGCCGCCGTCAAGTACGGGCATCCCCGATAACTTGCCGGATGTTCGCCGCCGCAGTTGACGCACTTGGCCTTTTCTTCGCGTGGACGAGGGCAGACCTTGGCGTCGTGCTCCTCACCGCAGATGACGCAGCGGGGCCGCTGGTGGCAGAACTGCGCCGTGTGTCCGACCCGCTGGCAGGCGAAACACATGGTGGGGCGGCTTCGGCTCTTGCATGCCTCGACACTGACCTTGCAATGGCTGAGGTACTTGATGCAGCCAAGATCCGCTCGTGGCTGCTCCGGCTGCGTAGTCAAGGCGACGCGGAACAGCGGAAACTTGACGGTCTTGTCCTGGTGCGAGGTGAGCTGCACGATGGACGTCGGCGTCAGTCCCAGTCCGACGAGGTCACGTCGAATGTCGTCGGGATCCGTGTTCATCGGCAGGCCGCGCAGCACGAAGACCTGCGACTTCTTCTTCTTCCCGCTCGGGAAGGTGTGGTACGGCACCGGGACGGCGCGTGTCATGAAGGCTTCAGTGACATCGCGGTAGTCTTCCGGCGTTCGCAGGCAGATCTTCACGGACTGTGCGTAAGGCTTGATGGTGTAGTCTTCCTTGCAGACAGCGTCTAGGAACGCCAGGAGCTCGTTGTGCGACTTGAAGGCTTCAGACGCGACAACGACCGGCGGCACCTTGTACACCTTCACCGGTGGCGGTGAATCTTGCGTTGCAGGGGCTTCTCCCTCTTCAGGCGGTAGAACTCCGAATGCGTTCGATGTCTTCACCGGCAGTGGCTTCGGCCGCGATTTCGGTCTTCCGACCTTCTTGCGCTTCATGGCGTCCTTAGTGCCGCCGTCGGACAACGTGCTCCCTTGCTCGTTGCGGCGCCTCTTCGCGGTGACGCGTTGAAAGTCCATCGGCTCTTCAACATCGCTTGGTCCGATGACTTCATCGTCACTTGACTCGGCTTCGCTGCTCGACGCTTGGGAGTTGATCCCCACCATCAGTTGCGTGATTACGGCTCGCGCATTAGCCGTCGATTTCATTCTTCTAGTGGCTTCATTGCCCGCTTCGTTCGCTGCGACTTCGGCCTTCTTCCCTGCTTGCCCGTAAGTCTTGGGCAGCATGTTGAGAAGGTCCTCGAAGTTCAGTAGTGTAGTCAGGAGGTCCTGGAGGTGTTGCTCGCTCGACACAAGATCGTCAGGCTGGTGGCACTTGTGTGCCACGGTGGTTGAGACTGAGGCTTGCGCCTATTCCTCAACGGCTGGTGAGTTTATTCGGCACGGTGTTCTTCGTGAATCTGCCAGCTGCAGATGGGGCGTGTCTAGATGTTCAGCGCATCTATTGGTCGAGGATACTTGTCCCAGGGATTGGTTGTTATTTTGCTGAGTGCGGCAAGCAGTGGGTTGTCGTGGTCGGCGAGTTGCTCGTAGAACTTGATGTTCAGTCTCAACATGTGTTGTGTGAGTAGTTCTGCGTCAACTTGGCGGTGTATGTCTGCGGTTCGGACGTACATCGGCAATCCCAAAGCCAGACGGAATGCCTTGTTCTGGACCCGCTGAAGTTTGTCCCGAAGTAGTTTGGCACATCCGCTCCAGATGGGGCAGGCGTACGTGATCGTCGGACGGACGATTGCCGAGTAGACTCGCGTCTTCACCGCGACACTCATCGACTTCGAGCGAAGGAGAGGGTAGAGGCCGGCCATCTTGCGCGCCGCTTTCTGCTGAACGAACTCGACGTGGGCTCGCCAGTTCAGCTTGCTGTCTAGCTTTACCCCAAGGTAGAGGCTGTTCGGCTGCCAGATGATCTCTTGCCCGTCAAGTTTCAGCTCCGGTGTGTGTTTGAGGCGGCGGCGAGTGAAGAGAGTGGCGGTGGTCTTAGTCGCGTTCAGCTCAATCCTCCAAGCCGAGTACCATTTGGACAGCACGTTGAGGGCGTTCTGAAGTCTCCTCTCGAGGAACTCTCCTTTGCCGGACTGCGCGATGATGGCTCCATCATCGGCGTAGAACGCTAGGTCGATGTTCTTGATGTTAGTCGGCACGTCGTTCAGGTAGGTGTTGAAGAGGAATGGCCCGAGGATGGACCCCTGGGGCACTCCGGCGGTCACCGGTCTTGTGGTGGATCTCTCTTCTCGGAGGCTGACGTGGAACGATCTTCTCGTCAAGTACCTAGCGATGAAGTTCACCAGGTAGTTTGGGAAGCCCTGCGCAATCATCTTGCACAGCAGTCCCGTGTGCCACACTCTGTCGAAAGCCTTAGCCACGTCTAGGAAGACAACTCCTGTTGACTTTCCGTGGTTAAAGCCATGGGTTATCTTGTCGACTACGCGTAGAAGCTGATGGGTGGTTGAGTGTTCACTTCGGAAGCCGAACTGCTGGTCGATGAAGGTGTTGTGTGACCTAGCATGATCTTCAAGGCGTCGCAGAACCACTTTCTCCAGCAACTTGGACAGGCATGAAAGTAGGCTGATAGGCCTGTAGTTGCTTGGGTTCTTCAGTGGTTTGCCGGGCTTGGGGAAAACGACAACCTTGGCCTCCTTCCAGATGGCTGGAAAGTGTTGCTTGCGCAGGCACGCGTTGAATATGTCGACAAGACGCCGAGCTGCGGCTGATGGCAGGTTCTTGATAACGACATTCATGATGCCGTCAGCTCCTGGCGCTTTGCCACTCTCCAGTTTGGTGGCGTAGTCGGCAACCTCGGCTATCGTGCAGACTTCGACGTTGCGCTCTTCTGCTTCTGGAAGGTGTCTTGCCAGGTGGGACGCTACCATGGTTTCGATCTGGGCAGTGAAGGCGTTGGCAGGATTCGGCTTAAATTGATCTTCCAAGGATTCGGAGAGTACCTCGGCTTTATCCTGCGTGCTGCACGCGAGGTGTGTCTTGCCCTGGATGGGTGGGCTGGGCTCTGGTCGGTTGGTTAGTCGACGCGTCATCCTCCAGATGGAGCTGTCCGCCTCCTTGAGCTGAGACACAGCTTTCTCCCACTTCTCGGATCGATGTTCGGCTACCAATTGCTTGATCAACTTCGCCAGGCGGTTGTATCGTGCTCGAAGATCTGGAGTCCTATGCTGCTGCCATAGACGACGTGCCCGATTCTTCTCGGCGATGGAAGCTGTGATACCCGGTGGTAGATCATAGATGGAGCAGCGCTTTGGAGTCGAAAGCGGAACCGATGCAGCTACTGCGTCTTGAACAGCCTTGGTGAAGTGGCTTGCGGCCTCGTCGATCTCTTCTCTGGAGGTAATCGGAGGAGGTGACTCTAGAACGAGTCTAGAGGCCTCAGCAGCAAACGTCTCCCAGTCAGCCTTGCGGTAGCAACGTCTCGGTATTGGTAAGAAGACGGGAATCTCATCCCCGATGGTGATTCGGACCGGGTTGTGGTCCGAGGAGAGAGCCGTCAATGTCTCCAACTCGATCGAGTGAGCGATGTTCTTCATGATGACGATGTCCAGCACGTCCGGGCGTTGGTTTCCCATGTAGTGAGTCGGCTCTCGCGGACCGATCACGATAAAATCCGATCGTCTCGAGTGCGCGAGCAGCCGGGCGCCTTTGTCGTTTCCACGTCGCGAATTCCATGCCGAGCTTTTCGCATTCAGATCGCCGCAGATGATCGTCGGCTGGTCGGTGTCGAGGAGAGCGTCCAAGTCCTCCATGTGCAGGCGGGTGTTCGGAGCGGAGTACACAGCGATGAGTCTGGTAGGACCGCTCGCCGTGTGGATCTCGACGCCCGTCGCTTCCAGAGCCTGCAGTGGTGGTAGCACAAGCTCGTGGTGTCGGTGTCGGGTGTTAACGACAATGGCGGTGCCGCCACAAGGATGGACTCCCTGTTGCGGTCGGTCAGTCCTGTATACTTTGCAGTTCGCCATGCGGAAGCGGTGTCTGGGTTGGAAGTGTGTTTCCGAGACCATGACAGCGGCAGTGTTTTCTTGCTCCATGAAATGGGCAAGCTCGTCTCTGCGGGTGGGCAGCCCGTTGGCGTTCCACATGGCGAGGATCGTCGTCCGCTTATTTGTTGGCATTTGCGGTTGCGAGGGTCGCGGCGATGGTGACGAGGCTCGGCAGAAGCTGCGTCAAGGCAAGGATGAGTGGGCTCAAGTCAGCAAGCAGGGCGGTCAGCTGGCCCATGATGTTGCTGAGGTCTGTCTTGTCAGAGGCGGTGGTGTTGGTCTGGTCTGTTGTTGATTCTGGTGTTGGTTCTGCGCCAGTGGCTACCGCGTAGCTGCATCCCTTGCGTGTTCGGGAGTCAGATCGTTGGTTTGTCTGCGGCCGAGTCGGTCGTTGGTCCCGCCGGATGTTGTCGGCATTCTCTCGCGTCTGATGTTCACGCTGGATATTCCTCTGCGGAGCGGCGAACTTGTTCTGCGTGAGGTACGGGCAACCTCGGTAGCTCGCGGGATGTGCGCCAGAGCAGTTGACGCATGTCGCCGGCTCTTCTCGAGTTCGGTCGCACCTCTTTGCATCATGTTCTCCGCCGCAGATGACGCAGCGGAGCTTCTGATGGCAAAGAGCTGCAGTGTGTCCCAGGCGCTGGCAGGCGAAGCACATTATCGGTCGAGCTGCGCTGCGCACTGTCTCGACTGACACACGGCAGTGCATCACGGTCTTGATGGACGTGGTGTCGGCACGTGGCTTCCCTGTCTCCGTGGCCAGGACCACCTTGAACAGGGGAAACAGCTCCTTCTTGTTTGCGTGAGATGAGAGCTGCGAGATGGTCTGCACTTTCATCCCAAGTGCTGTGAGCTCGTCTGCGATGTCCGTCGTCACTGCGTTGATCGGAAGCCCCCGCAGAACGAAGACTTGGGGCTTCGCGTGCTTGCCCGGGAAGGTGTGGTACTCAGTTCCGCGGGCGTCGAGTGCGTCAGTCAGTGCACGGTAGTCTTCGGGATGCGTCAAGCTCACCTTGACGGCCGAGCCGGTCGGTTTCAGCACATATTGATGCTTTGTGCAGCTGTCGATAAGCGCTACCAGCTCTTGATGCGAGTCCATGAGCTGGATAATCACTGGCGGCACCTTGTACTGACGGGGCTCCACCACTTGTTGGTGATGTGTAGTGGACCCCCCGTCAGTTGCAAGATCCTTTAGCGCATCGAAGGTGTTGGCCACCGGGATGTCGCTAGTCGGCTTCATCGGTTGCGTCTGGTCCGAGTCGGTGCGTCGCTTGAAGTTTTTGACTGGCAGGAAGCCAGCGTCATCGTCGCTCTCGTCGCTGGTATGCGGAGAGATGGTATGGGCGGCGCGGTTGTTGGAAGAGCCCGAGGGCTGCTCGTTCGGCTGTTCCTTCCGAGGCGTGGTCTTTTGGTTGCGCCGATCATTCGCCCCTTCCGGTGAGAGGAGCTGTTTGCGTTTCGTGCCCGTCGGCGGGACATTGGCGATGGCACCGGTGGCTTGCTGTGAAGCCTGCATGTTCATGCCCTGTTCAGGGCGCACTGTGACCTTGAACGGTCTGAGCGTCCGTGACACGGCTTTCAAGGCTGTAATTTGCCAGTAGGCGGCAAAGCGCGCACTTGTCACACACTCGCGAGAAGACGGTCACTTCACTTCACTCACGAGTTTAATTAGCGGCACACTTGGACTTTGAAGCACTGTTCACTGTTCACTCCTGTCCTGTAAGCTAAGGAGCGAAATACAAGATCGTCAGGCTGGTGGCACTTGTGTGCCACGGTGGTCGAGGACTCGTAGACGACCTATCAATCAAAAGAAACCAATCATCCTCCTTCTGGCTGATTGGCCTGTTGACCAATGAAATCAGGACATCTGGCTTGATGCCAATTTTACCTGCTGCATTATGATTGGTCGGCACGAAATTCTTCACGAATTTAGTCGGCGACTGACAGCGCCCTCAGATATCCAACGCTGAGGTTGGCCGTGGAAATCGATCCCACGGACTCGCCTCTATGCGGCTGAGACGCTCGATGAGTGGGTTGGAGTTCTCGGCGAGCTGCTCGTAGAACCGTTGGTTGATCCGGAGCAGATGGTCCGCCAAGAACTCCAAATCCAGCTGCTGGTGGACGTCATCGGATCTCGTGAAGCGTGGGACCCCTAGGATGAGCTTCCCTACCTTGTTTTGCACCCGCTGCAGGATTCGCAGCAGGTGCGTAGCGCAGCCGCTCCAGACAGGAGCGGCGTAGCTGAGAGTCGGCCTGATGATGGCCGTGTAGACCCGGCGCTTGGTGTCGGCGGACATTGCCTTGCTTCGAAGAAGTGGGTAGAGCGCCGCCATCTTCTTCGTCGCTCGCTGCTGGGTCCGCTCGACGTGAGCGCGCCAGGTCATCTTGGCATCCAGGACGACTCCAAGGTAGAGGCTGCTAGGGGTCCACGAGATGGTCTCGCCGCACAGCGTCAGTCGCGGATGGTGCTTGACCTCCCGTCGATGGAAGAGCGTCGCCGTCGTCTTGGACGCGTTCAGCTTGATACGCCATTTGGAGTACCAAGCTGAGAGTCCGTTCAGAGCTGCCTGCAGATTCTTCTCGATTTCCGCCCCGCTCCAGGACTGAGCGCTGACGGCGGCGTCGTCGGCGTAGAAACCCAAGTCGACACCGGCCAGATCTCGTGGCACGTCGTTCGTGAAAACGCTGAAGAGGAACGGAGCCATGATTGACCCCTGCGGCACGCCAGCCTGGATGGGCCGGGTCGTCGATCTTTCTTCGCGGATCGAAACGTGAAAGGAACGACCGCGCAGGAAGCTGGCAACGAAGTTTACGAGATACGGCGGGAACTCGTGGTCGATCAGCTTCGCCAGCAGGCCTTCGTGCCAGACTCGATCGAATGCTTTGGCGACGTCCAAGAACACAATCCCGGTCATCTTTTTGATGTTGAAGCCGTGCGTGATTTTATTGACGACTCGAAGCAGCTGATGCGTGGTCGAGTGATGTTTACGAAAACCAAACTGTTCGTCGATGATCACCTCGTTCCTGTCAGCATGATCCTGGAGTCGCCTCATGGCAATCTTCTCGAGGACTTTCGATAGGCACGAAAGCAGGCTGATCGGCCGGTAATTGGCAGGATCTCTCAGAACTTTTCCAGGCTTCGGGAAAGCAACCACCCTAGCTTCCTTCCAGGGGGTCGGAAAGTGCTGAAGGTGCAGACAGGCGTTGTAGATCTGGACGATCTTGTCTACAGCGTCTCCGGGGAACTTCTTGATGATCAAGTTCGTGATGCCGTCCATCCCCGGTGCCTTCCTGTTTGGCAGCTCCCTGGCGTAAGTGCAGAACTCATCAGCCGTGCACTTCTCGACGTCATCCTCGTGAGCTTCTTCCGGATGCGCTTCTTGCCAGTCGACTACCTTGTTCTCGATCTCCGCACTGGAGAGGGTCGGCGGGTTCGGCTGGAACTGGTCCTCGAGAGATTCGGCCAACACCTCGGCCTTGTCTCGCGCGCTGCAGGCAAGATGAGTCTTGCCCTGGATGGGCGGACACGGCTCGGGGCGGTTTGTCAGGCGTCGCGTCATGCGCCAAATGCTGTTATCGTTTTCTCGCAGCTCTCCGACTGCTTCCTCCCACTTCTCACCGCGGTGCTCCTGGATCTGCTTCTTCAGCGATTTCACAAGGCGATTGTATCGTGTACGTAAAGCAGGAATTCGGTGCTGCTGCCATTCGCGTCTAGCGCGGTTCTTCTCGGCTATTGAGGCCAAGATTCCCTGCGGTAGATCGTAAATGGAGCATCTTTGCGGCGTAGAACGTGGCACACTTGCTTCAACGGCTTCCTGTACTGCAGATGTGAACTTGACTGCGGCGCAGTCAACCTCCTCCCGAGAAGAGAGCGGCCATTCCTCTAGTCTCTCTGCGATCTCGATCTTGAACTTCGCCCAGTCGGCCTTCTTGAAGTTCAGCTTCGGAGTCGGTTGGTGAACCGAGACCTCGTCTCCGATTGTGACTAGAACGGGATTGTGGTCCGATGACATCGCTGCCATCGTTCTAATTTCAATCGTATGCTGTATGTTCTTCACCAAGGCGATGTCCAGCACGTCAGGTCTGTAGGTGTTACCTTGATAATGCGTCGGTTCTAGAGGCCCGATGACAGTGAAGCCTTCTGCTCGCGAGTGCGTCAGTAAGCGTTGCCCTCTGGTGTTGTAAACTCTTGAATTCCAGCACTGGTGCTTCGCGTTCAAGTCGCCGCAGATGATGGTAGGATTGCTTGACTCCATGAGTGCATCAATGTCTTCCAAATGGAAGGCTGCACGTGGCGCCAAGTACACTGAATATACGTGGATTTTACCTCCTGGCGTCTCCAATTCGATGCCAGTCGCTTCGAGGGTCTGCAGTGTTGGAAGTACCAACTCAGTGTGTCTGAGTTCTCGGTTTACGACAATCGCCGTACCCCCAGCCGCTTGTGCGTTCTTCGGTAGAGGTCTATCCGTCCGGTATACACAACAATTTGCCATGGCGAACCTGTGTTTCGGCTGAAGATGTGTCTCGCTCAGGAGCACCACAGGCGCGTTTTCTTCTCGCATGAATTCTGCGAGCTCGTCTCTTCGTCCTCGAATGCTATTTGCATTCCACATGGCTATGGTGGTAGTCTTATGTCTATTTACCGACATTCTGAGTGGTGGCGGCACATTGGATCAGACTCGGCAGGAGACTGGTGACTGCGGTGATGAGCGGCAGGAGTTCGGCGATTAAAGTTGATAATTGACTCACCAGAGTGTGTAGGCTTGTATCACCAGGTGGCTGCGGAAGTCCCTTGACGGCGTTTGCGTAGCGCGGTGCTGGCTGCGATCTGCGTGGAGCCGACTCAGGATCGCTCGGAGTCGGAAGTCCCTGGGTCGAAGGCGGTGGCGGCTGTCGCTCCTCGCGGGTCGGTCGCTGGCGCCGTTCAGTAGCCGCCGTCAAGTACGGGCATCCCCGATAACTTGCCGGATGTTCGCCGCCGCAGTTGACGCACTTGGCCTTTTCTTCGCGTGGACGAGGGCAGGCCTTGGCGTCGTGCTCTTCACCGCAGATGACGCAGCGGGGCCGCTGGTGGCAGAACTGCGCCGTGTGTCCGACCCGCTGGCAGGCAAAACACATGGTGGGGCGGCTTCGGCTCTTGCATGCCTCGACACTGACCTTGCAATGGCTGAGGTACTTGATGCAGCCAAGATCCGCTCGTGGCTGCTCCGGCTGCGTAGTCAAGGCGACGCGGAACAGCGGAAACTTGACGGTCTTGTCCTGGTGCGAGGTGAGCTGCACGATGGACGTCGGCGTCAGTCCCAGTCCGACGAGGTCACGTCGAATGTCGTCGGGATCCGTGTTCATCGGCAGGCCGCGCAGCACGAAGACCTGCGACTTCTTCTTCTTCCCGCTCGGGAAGGTGTGGTACGGCACCGGGACGGCGCGTGTCATGAAGGCTTCAGTGACATCGCGGTAGTCTTCCGGCGTTCGCAGGCAGATCTTCACGGACTGTGCGTAAGGCTTGATGGTGTAGTCTTCCATGCAGACAGCGTCTAGGAACGCCAGGAGCTCGTTGTGCGACTTGAAGGCTTCAGACGCGACAACGACCGGCGGCACCTTGTACACCTTCACCGGTGGCGGTGAATCTTGCGTTGCAGGGGCTTCTCCCTCTTCAGGCGGTAGAACTCCGAATGCGTTCGATGTCTTCACCGGCAGTGGCTTCGGCCGCGATTTCGGTCTTCCGACCTTCTTGCGCTTCATGACGTCCTTAGTGCCGCCGTCGGACAACGTGCTCCCTTGCTCGTTGCGGCGCCTCTTCGCGGTGACGCGTTGAAAGTCCATCGGCTCTTCAACATCGCTTGGTCCGATGACTTCATCGTCACTTGACTCGGCTTCGCTGCTCGACGCTTGGGAGTTGATCCCCACCATCAGTTGCGTGATTACGGCTCGCGCATTAGCCGTCGATTTCTTTCTTCTAGTGGCTTCATTGCCCGCTTCGTTCGCTGCTACTTCGGCCTTCTTCCCTGCTTGCCCGTAAGTCTTGGGCAGCATGTTGAGAAGGTCCTCGAAGTTCAGTTGTGTAGTCAGGAGGTCCTGGAGGTGTTGCTCGCTCGAGGACTCGTAGACCAGTCCAAAAGAAACCAATGCAAACATTTTGAGCATGCGCAGTACGCCCTGGATCAGCCGATCTGTTCGTAATTCTGATTCGTCAAAATTCAATATCAGACGATCCAATAACATGCTTTTATTAAATGTCAAAAGTTTTCCTAGGAGGAGAAGTGTACACTGATTGTTACTTCATCGACAGCGTTCGACAAAGCAGCATCATGCCACCAAAGACTAGCGGAAAAGCAGCGAAGAAAGCGGGCAAGGCCCAGAAGAACATCAGCAAGGGAGACAAGAAGAGGAAGCGCAAGCGTAAGGAGAGCTACGCCATCTACATCTACAAGGTGTTGAAGCAGGTCCACCCCGACACCGGCGTCTCGTCCAAGGCGATGAGCATCATGAACAGCTTCGTCAACGACATCTTCGAGCGCATCGCCGCCGAGGCATCTCGTCTTGCGCACTACAACAAGCGCTCCACGATCACGAGTCGCGAGATTCAGACCGCCGTCCGTCTGCTTCTGCCCGGTGAACTCGCCAAGCACGCCGTGAGTGAAGGCACCAAGGCCGTCACCAAGTACACCAGCTCCAAGTAAACCGACCCTGCTATCCCGAATACAACGGCCCTTTTCAGGGCCACCATAAACTCCTTTAAGAACAAAATACATTTTACGATGCTGCCTTCACTCCTTCACTACGATGAAAGGCACCAAACCAACAGTGTCTTGCTAAAACCTAAGTAGCTAGCCAAAGTACTTCACACTAACTTTGAAGCGCCTGTTTGCCCGCTCGACGCATCATTTTTTTTCTTCGAACTTTTCCTTCCATCTTCCCACTGTTCTCCTCCCTCTCAACTTCTTCCCATCTTTCTCATCCCTTATGATTTGATCTTTCCACCTCTCTCTTGGTCTTCCTACTCTTCTTTTCGTATCTTTTCCTCTCTCTCTCTCTCTCTCTCTCTCTTCCAATCTTATAATTTATATAAATATTTATTTAAATATTTAATTAAATTATTATTATCATTATAAATAATTATTCTTATTAAATTATTTCAATTTAAAAATAAAAATTTAAAAATTTCAAAATGTTATTTTCTGAGGACTTATCAATCAAAGTGTACGGAGATTTCTGTGAGCTTTTCCAATCTGGCAAGTCACCCTGAAAGCTTAAACTTTGGGTAGAGTTTATGTAAGTCATATGCAAAGTTGTTCATATTCTTTTGCGATGCGGCAACACTGGATGGAAGGGTAGTGCGAGAGCGAACTGGTTAGGCAGTGAAACATTCACTTTGTTCTTTGAATATTATGTTGGCCCTGAAAAGGGCCGTTGTTTTTTGCAGTAAGTCTTCGTAGTTGGTTTAGCCTCCGAATCCGTAGAGAGTGCGTCCCTGTCGCTTGAGAGCGTAGACGACGTCCATGGCGGTGACGGTCTTCCTCTTGGCGTGCTCGGTGTAGGTGACGGCGTCACGGATCACGTTCTCAAGGAACACCTTCAGCACGCCTCGGGTCTCCTCGTAGATGAGTCCGGAGATACGCTTCACACCTCCACGGCGAGCCAAACGACGGATGGCCGGCTTGGTGATGCCCTGAATGTTGTCTCGCAACACCTTGCGATGACGCTTGGCGCCTCCCTTTCCCAATCCCTTGCCTCCTTTGCCTCGTCCGGTCATCTTGCTGCTGCTGGTTTCTTGAGATGTGAAGAGCTCGAAGAAGCGGCTGTCAGTGATGATTTTGGGCCAAAATGGTGTATTTACGCTTTTTGAGCTTTATGACGCATCGGCCAATCACAATTGCTTCTTTCAAAGTCAGGATAAAACATTCCTTGTTTTATAACAATGTACTACACTACAACAATTACAAAGTTCAAAAAGGATTACTGTACAAAAAATGTTTTATCAATTTGAAGTAATAAATTATGATATTTTATATCAAATAGAATTCAAATAATTAGAATTTTTACTTTAAAATTGTAAAAGTATTCTATGTCTATCCTAATTCACTGATTGGCTGCAGGGGGCGGTTCTACACTCTAAGCCAATCATATTCGTGCATCCATTTGCTGGTAGAGAACGTTGTCATGTACTTAGATGCGCATGCGTACTGCAGTTCAATCGTACCGGTAGCTGGCGCCATCACGTGGCATAATGTGGAACTAGGTCATGTCGGTAATGCAGTTGGCTTCCTTGTCTTTTGCTCAGAAAAAAGTGCAACTTGACTATTTATTTAAATATTTATTGTTTCTAAAATAAACGTACAAACTAAAACAGTAAATAATATTCTTAAAATTACCTGAATTAAACGGAAATCTTCATCCCTTAACAAAAATAATTGATTCTTTGCGATTGATTCTTTAAAAGTACCATTGGTTTTTACTGATTCCCTCAGTTAGGTGAATCTGCCATATGAAAAGATTTTCCTCGATTGGGACTCGGTAGCTCAGCTGGTAGAGCATCCCACTCGAGGAAAATCTTTTCATATGGCAGTAATGGTATTTATTGAGAGAGCGAAGCGAGCGTCTCCTTTTGGCTCTTTAGGCACGGACCTCTGTTTTTATTTTTGTATTTTGTTCTGCTATTAACCGATACACAGGTCGTACCGTTTCACCGATCGATCTGAAATTTTGCACACATGATAAACCAACCTTCTCTGTTCGCAGACCATAATTTTTTTGAAATCCATTCATGGGTAAAATTTAAATAAATATCTCCTGATAGGCTGAAAATGAAAACGGTCTTCGATAATTCTGATCAAACTCATATTTTGCATGATCATTAAGACTAACATTGTCTCTTATTTTACAAATTTTCATCCCAATCAGTTAAGAACGTATTAACTTATTGAAATTTTTAATATCTGTCAGTAATGTAAGTATCGAAATAAATGTTTTCCAGTGCCTTTGCTATATTTACCAGGGTGCTTAGATGCTATTTTCAAGTTTCGATGAAAAGCATATTCAAGAAAATAAGGAACACAACTGACCTCTGGTGGACTTTGTGGTACAAGGTAAATGGCGGCTATCAAGGGCGCATTTGCATAAATATAAATACAAATATTTGATATAGTTGTTTGTTATGGCCAAGAAAGTAAATTTATAGCTAAATATCAATTTCATTGTTTTTTTGTTTTTTCACAATGGAAACACGAAATGAAAAAACAAACAAATTAATATTATGTGGACCTGATAGTAGCCATCTTGCTAGAAGTGGCTCCATCACGTATCACTTATTTGTGGGAATACTTTTATGTCGATTGAGTGATATGGATGTATATGTTTTCTGTGCGTACCCGTGCACGTACCCATTTGCACGTACCCGTGCTCGCTCATCAACGCGTTACACTGAGCGTTTTTCTAGTTACCATATTACTACTACTCCATCAAACTTCAGATCTGTTATAATGTGATTTATATCGATGAAGAAACTACCTAATCACAATCTCATTTTCGTAAAACTTGTAATAGCGGGGTCAACGTACAACCAAACAGAAACAGAACTATTTATATATATTTTTTAAAGAAGCAACACTATCTAAATAAATTATTTTATACAATCTGAACAGGGGAACAGCGAAAATTTAATGTATTGTATTCATTGTATGCATACATTCATTGGAAAACTTCATTACATTATGTAGATTGTGTACAGGTTCAGCTGTAATTTTGTAAACTGCACAATTTAAAAACCGTAAAAACCTAAAAGTGACAAAACATATTATTATCTCAGCTGTGGAAAGGGGCTGTGCATAAAGGACGTCACGCTTCAGGGGGAGGGGTCACCAGTATCAGACACAGTGTGACAAGGGGGGGGGGGGGAGAAGGGGGTCTAGAGGCAGTAGGACGTCACGTTTTATATAGATATTTTCAAGCATTTTACATTTCAGTTGATATGTAGAGAGCTGAAATTTTGCTAAATTTACAGTCAGAAAAAATATTTTAAGGGGGGGTAGAGATAGTTTTGTGACATCCTTTTAGGGGGGGGGGGGGGGGTCTCGAAAATTGTGACAAAGTGTGACAGGGGGGGGTGTCAAAATAACCCATTTTTAGCGTGACGTCCTTTATGCACAGCCCCAAAGCTCTATGTATCATTTCCACACCTCAAGCAAGGTCCACTGCCAACTAGAGCTTATCAACATTTTCAGTCAAAAGAAGTTGATTTTGCACTGATTTTGTTTTAAATGTCGTGAATAAATATGACGCAATGTGCAAACACTGTCAAATCCCAGTGCTTTTATGTTAAATAATACCTTTATAATATAGGATCAAATAATTATACCAACATTTCGTTGGAAAGATGAAGAAAGATCGCATGTTTTGTTTGTTGGCAAAATTGTGTCGTTTTTTATGCATACTATGTGCCCTTTTATTATAGAGTAAAGTGTATTGCTGTTCTTGGCTTCTCGTCGGATTTCCTTGAAGTAAAATCATCTTCAATGTTACTTTTGCAGTTATTTTCTGCGTAGGTTTGTTCCAACAGAAGTGTCTCAACTTATCTGGACGCGGGAGGAGTCTTTGCTAATCTGACCCCTTCAAAGTGAAAATGTTAGCATTTTGTTGTCACTATAGGCTGTTCAATTTACTCTTACAACGCCGTTAGGGTGTATATAAGCAGCACCATCCAGACCTTCCACATGAATTCACACTTTGCCAACATAAACTCTCCAAATAAAATCCGCTAACTTGAACCCCATAAAAAACACTCCGTGTAAAAATACCAGCCAAGTCTCTTCAACTATAAATAAATAGAAGAAATCTAAAAATTCAGCACTGAAAAGTAGTGATATCAAAAAATGGGCCAAGTCAAAACTTAATTTTAAAAACCAAAATATACTTGGCGCATCGTGCAAATAGATAGTTTAGAAGTAAAGGCCAGATGTGTAATACATAAAATCTACCTACCCTATAATGCCGTAAAAAACGATGCGCCAAGTATATATTGGTTTTTAAATTAAGTTTGACTTGGCCCATTTTTTGATATCACTACTTTTCAGTGCTGAATTTTTAGATTTCTTCTATTTTTTTATAGTTGAAGAGACTTGGCTAGTATTTTTACACGAAGTGTTTTTTATGGGGATATCACTCATTTTTTTAGTTTATTTACACAACTTGTAAGACATAAAAGAGCAACAATGAGAATGACCAATTCCTTTTAAAAAATATGCCATTTACGAATTTGTTACTAAGAAAAATGTTGTTTGGTTCTAAGTATAAGCTTAAAATAATATTCCATGAAGAATAGCGAAAGCTTCGTTCTAATCGGTCCAGCCGTTTTCGAGCTATGGCATCACTTCCGGTTTTCAAAATGGCGGCTGATATTACTGCCACCTAGAATTTATTTCTTTAAATGTTATGTATCATTATTCATAGTTTGCTCGAGGTTCTTTTGTTTTACATCAACAATGTAAAAAAGTATATTTTCGGCCATTTTGGTGTACAGTTGTCAAGTTGATTTTAACTAATTATTATCAATTAAGTAGTTAAAGATAGTTTGTAAATGAGGTGGTTTTATACATATAATAAATTCTTCTGCAGCCTAAAATTGCACAGGTAACCATAAATACTATCAAATAAATACTGAAAAACAGATTGACAATCATTCTGACATGTTACACCAAGATGGCCGCGCAACAATGAGATGATGTCACAAGCAAACTATGAATAAGCCTTCTGAATAGATATTTATAGGTTTTTATATAAAGGGGAAATGAATTTAGGCAGATTTCGCATAAATATTACGTCATTTCCGGTTTCAGTAATTATAAAACTTTAGTTTCACTATTGCTATTTCATAAAGAGGGCCGTCTGAATCGTTTGGTGCTAGTTTTATTCCGATCGGTTTAGCCATTTTCGAGATATGACGTCACTTCCGGTTTCAAAATGGCGGCTTCCGGTTGGTTTTATAAAAAGGCACCTCAGACGCCAAAAGTGCATATGTGGTAAAAATTTCAGATCAATCGGTTAAGCCGTTTGGGCTGTGGCCCTGTCAATAGTGTTCCCTGATATCATCATCATCATCAGAATCAGAAAGCGGTGTAATTTCACGGTTTTCACGGCCCTCTAGCTCGCAAATGGAACAACCTATTGTTTCCAAAATTGGTATATGGTGTCAGGTGGGCCATAGCTCGAAATTAAGATATTTCGCAACAATGTGAGATTTCCAAATTTTGAGATCCAGTAGGCCGAAAATGCCACTTTGATGCTTACAGTAAAAGTGTTTGGTCTGCTCCTCAGTTTATTATGCATTTACGGTATGTAGAGTGACTGTGAATGTACGGTACGACTTGGCTGGGTGGAGCGACCGCTCCACTAGATGTGCCACCTAGTTCTAGCTGATTTTAATTTTGTTGTGTTGGTGCTAGCACGTAGTACATCATTTTCGTTGCCATCTTCACCACCATAATCATTGTACTGAAGATTTGAACAAACTGTACGCCTGCTTCTTATCGAGCGAGGTTGTAAACGACATCGAACGAACAAGTGAGGTACAATAACTGATCAATAATATAAAGAGAGCAACATTTATTTAACGATCTATCTATTATGAGCCGAGAACAATACAATATTTCTAAATATGACACAGACCATGAGTCTAAAGTAGACAGGGATACATGATCAAGGTCAGATTGCTTCGGTCACATGACTACTAAGTGGCACGGTGGGTCGGCGCCATCTTTGCAGTTGGTAGGAGCGTAGCATGTACCAGCGCCCACTTCTGCAGTGCCAGAACATACCTGGAAGAACAAATAATAATGTCAAACAACACTTCCAATATTATACAAGTTCCTCACAAAACTAGCCAACTTTTTTAAACGACCTCCTGAAAGGATTTATCTAAATTCCTACTAATGACTTGGCACACCTGTCCTTCTTCGCAATCGCATGTATACCTACGTTTGAATAAAGTAAAAACGATATATGAACGGAACTTATGGACACACTCGTATAATGCTAACTTAATGCCAAAACGAGATCAAAAATGATATAAAATAGGTTTCCTTGATTAAGAGGGCTGGGTAGTGAGTTTGACCTTGAAGAGTTTTTTAATCGATTTTTATCAATATCTTTTTCCAGTGTAATTTGTTAACAAAATAGGGCTATGGACGTGAATTCAGAACAATTCAATGAAAATAATTCCATAGCTTGTAATAATGTTTATTAGACATACTTTGTCCTACAGGGGTTCTAAACACCTGTTGGACGCAATAAAACTAATAGCTTATTCCAAACTATGAAATTATTTTCATTGAACTGTCCTGAATTCACGTCCATAGCCCTATTTTGTTAACAATTACACTGGAAAAAGATATTGATAAAAATCGATTAAAAAACTCGTCAAGGCCACGCTCACTACCAATCCTTCAATTAATCCTATATCAATAATCCTTCAATAATCCTTCAATAATCCTTCAATCTGGGTTATTATCAATGAAAACAGAGCTCATCCACTTTAAATGCCGTGTGAGCATCGTATAATTCCATCAGCCAACATGTTTCGCCTTTACTTTGGCGACATAGAAGGTAGTTTGTGGTTTGTGGTTTGTTGTCTACCTGGTAGTTTGTGGGACTGTTACAAGCATAGTTATGTGTCCCGTCACACCCACACTTGGGCAGATACGCGTCAGTGACGCAGGGAATCCCGCATTTGTCACTGCAGCTGGAGCCGGCGGGGCAGTAGGTGACCTTGTCCTTGCTAGGGTCGATCTGGTTGTCGTACGTGCAGTGGTAGACCATCGTGGGGCCCGCGTCGTTGCAGTAGAACTGTTTCTCAGGACACGACAGCAACATCTTGGCGTTGATGTTGATGGCGGAGCATGTTGCAGCGAGGCTCAACTGTAAGTAGCATGGTGATGAGGCGGGGGCAACGGTCCGGGGCAGTCAGTATATCAACACCAAGGTCTAATCTTTCAACCAAACGATCTGAAATTGTGCACACATACTTATGTAATCTAACCAGTGTCGTGCATAGTTTTCAGACATCATCCAGTGAGCTTACATAACATACTTCTTTCGAAATTAGTTTCTTTTGGGGAATCATTGAGTAGCTCCATCCGGTATCTACCATTTTCAAAATGTACACTCGGCCAAACAAAACTTGAACGTTGACCAAATTTGAATGACTGCTGGTCATGTCCCATAACCAATTAAAGCTTGTTATTATCATTGAAATGTGAGGTCACCTACTAGTGTGAGACAATGAGATCGCTTAGACTGACTTCTGGAGGGCTATTCTAAATTCCCTTGTCGTCTCGTATCAATTGATACGGCGTCACTACCATGTTAAATAGATAGCACTCCAGTGTGCAGTGAGCCCGTATCACGTGAAACGAGACGACAAGGGAATTTAGAATAACCCTCCTGATGGTGCGATCTAACATTTATCAGCCTATCAGATTTATTGAACGTTCAAGTTTTGTTTGGCCAAGTGTACCTACATTTTTGCATAAATGTTGAAATTAAATCAATAATTGAACGTCAATGTTCTAAGCATTATAATTCTCGATATATAACACTCTGGGCAAATTCTTAATAAATTAATTCTACATTACATGTGAACCTACTTAGCGACCTAGTCCTTCGGAAATTAAATAATTACCATAGAGAAAAATTACATATTTTCTCTGATGCAACGAAGATTTTTGTAAAAAAAATCTATATTATAAATTTTTGTGACTGAAATTTAATTTTTAACATAAGAAGTTTGTAACATGTTTCTACTCACCAATATCACGATCAATTTGTAAGACATTTTCTATCTCTTCTTAGCAGTGAGGGTGACTTAACAATGTCGCTACTCTCTATAATTATATAGGTAGAAGTATACTAATGTTTAATCTATCCTATTGTTCACATTAAGGGATCAAACATTCATTAAACATTAATTGTTTATTAATTATGCAAATAATGCTTCTTATCTGCTGAATACACTTTTAATTGTTTCCAAAATGCATTTATGGGTTGTTTAGTCAATAATTATTTGAAAATTAGTCAAGTATCAAAGAAACCGTCTAAACGCATTAAAATTTTATGTATTTATTGGAGCTGGTCATAAATTTAAAAATGTGAATATTTTGAGCCATTGACGTGCTTTATCAGATTGCAAATATTTTCTTGTAGCTGTTTCTGCCTGCAACCGTTTGTGTGTTGATTGTATGATAATAAAACAACCTTGATGCATCGTATTTACAAAACAAAATCAGGTGAGTGTAGTTGCATCATCAACATCATCGTCTAATCATCCTTGAAATCATCAGCACAGACGACAGAACCAAAGTGGATGTCAACTCCCCTGTCCACCTACCCGCAAAGATCCAAAATTTATTTAAAATTTTGTCATCTATTCCACAAACAGAAATAGGTACCACAAAGCACAAAGCACAAAATAATAATATTTATTTACTTTGTTTGATCATATTATTATTATTATTTTAGATTATAAGCTAGTTTTTATTAATTTCTGACGACATCCATACTTGTATTATGTACTTGTCAAAGGATCTAATAAAAATAAAGATAAAAATAAAAATACCACAAATTACACTAATACCATTAAAGTGCATAGATAAATGTTGGTCGATATTATTATACTAAGTTACTAAGTTACTATACTAAGTTACATCCGGTTTTAATTTTTTTTATGTTTCGTTGTTAATACAAAAATGGAGCTACAATGAGATATTTTATTAATTACATTAATTTCTGGTGTGTAGTACTTTAATTTTAGTTTAATTTTTCGTGTTTGACGTCATCCTAGGATGTCTTGCTCACAGATGAAGGGATATGGACCAGATCCTTGGCGTGCACCCAGCCCTCTGGTGGAGACGAAGTGGAAGTAGTCGACAGCTGGGTAGTTAATGTAGTCGCCAGCAGGGGCGCCGTTCCACCAGATGTTGTAGCCGGTGTCATTCAAATCTCCACCTACAACACATCACCCTTTGTTTATTTAGCTGGGGAACAGGTTTTTTGTTTTTGAACAGGTCAAACTGTTTAACCAACCGTTCTGAAATTCTGCACACATTCTAATATCATCTAAGATGGTCTGGGTCTCAAATTTGGTTTTTAAACATATACTGTGTTGTGTAATAAAACTGGAACCGTTTGATTGATCAACTTTAGAATGTGTATGGTCATCGAGACTAAAATGAAAATAAGACAGATAGGATACAGGGAAAGAACGCTATAAGTCACATTCGGAAGAAATGAGATAAACGAAGTTTTATTTTGAAACTGGTAGGTATATCTATCTTCCATACAGATCGGTATTTCAAGACGTTGTGGCAATATTTTCTAAAACCCGAGGGTATATTCTGAAAGCTCATAAAAATCACTGCAAGACTACCTTAAATCTTTTTTCAAAAACATTACTTATAGCGTTCTTTCACTGTAGGTACCCTTCAATTGGTTTTTTAACATAAACTGTGATTTTTGTAAATTAAAACTGGAATTCATGTTTGAACAATCAACTTCAGATTTTGCATGATCATCGGAACCAAAATGTTATTTGAAAGGTGTAAATTTTAAGACTAATCTGTAGTTAACTTTTAAATGTTAGCGTTTTCGAAAATATTTGTAAAATTTCTGTAAGGAAATTACAGATATTTTATCACTGCTTTTTGAAGCATTTGAAGGGTACAGGTTTTTAAATTTTTCTGTGTTATTATTATTATAATGTATGTATCTGCCCCGCAGTCAAGCCATTTTTTGGCTTTGTGGGGCAACAGTTTATTTTTTATTGTATAATTGTATTGTGTGATCGTTAAATAAAAAATAAAAAAATACAAAAAATAAAAAATATTGGCGCAAAATCTTGAAAAACGCAATTGAAATATCGATTTGTATGGAAGATCAAGCTTCAGCATAAAACTTCGTTTATCTCATATTTTATCCGAATGTGAATTAGCGTTCCTTCCCTGTTCCCTTCAAATCAAATCGCTTGCAATACGAAGGCTAGCTCATCAACGCGTTACACAGAGCGGTTTACCCTTCAAGGTGACATAGTCGTCGTCTCCGCCGAAGAAGCGATGCACACCGACCCAGGTTCGGAAGTACTACTCAAAGATGAACTGTTCTTCAAGGACATCCGCTTCGCTCGCGGAGTTGAGGATCACAAGATGGCTGCCGTCGCGACGACACGTCATCTCTCCGTCGATCCAGGTCGTGAGGTTCTGGAACATCTTGTAATAGCCGTGTCCAGCGATGTGCAGGTATCCAGGTCTGTAGGGACAAACTGTTTTACATACTGGACATACTGGACATACTTGTTTTAAAAGTCGGCTGGGTAGTGAGTTTGACCTTGAATAGTTTTTGTATCGATTTTTATCAATATCTTTTTCCAGCGTAATTGTTAACAAAATAGGGCTATGTACGTGAATTCAGAACAGTTCAATGAAAATAATTTCATAGTTTGGAATAAGTTATAAGTTTTATTTTGTCCAACAGGTGTTTAGAACCCGAAAATTAGTAATTAGTATTAGTAGTATTAGTAATTAGAAAATTAGTAATTTTCGGGTTCTAAACACCTGTTGGACAAAATAAAACTAATAACTTATTCCAAACTATGAAATTATTTTCATTGAACTGTTCTGAATTCACGTACATATAGCCCTATTTTGTTAACAATTACACTGGAAAAAGATATTGATAAAAATCGATTAAAAAACTCTTCAAGGTCAAACTCACTACCCAGCCGTCTTAAGAGTCGGCTGTACTAAAAGGTAAACATTGGTGATCATATCTCATAAATATCGCTTTAACTCTTGAATCATTCATAGCTAATTATTTAGTCGACTTTAGCAAAATAGGTAAACACCAAATTTTAACGGTAATATTTGAACTCAATCTCGTATAGAAAACCCGAAAAAATATAGAATTTTCAGGTTCTCCACGAGTTTGGGCACAAATATTGTCATTATAGTGTTTGTGTTTATATTACTAAGGTCGGCTAAAACATAAGCTATACACCAATTATTTTTCACATATTTCATAACTTGAAATATTCAAAGCTATAGCGATATTTAGGAACTATTGTCACCAATGTTTACCTTTTAGTACAGCCGAATTGATTAGAGATTTCGAGCTTTCTGCAGTAACTTTATTAATTATTTCACAAGATCGTCAGGCTGGTGGCACTTGTGTGCCACGGTGGTTGAGACTGAGGCTTGCGCCTATTCCTCAACGGCTGGTGAGTTTATTCGGCACGGTGTTCTTCGTGAATCTGCCAGCTGCAGATGGGGCGTGTCTAGATGTTCAGCGCATCTATTGGTCGAGGATACTTGTCCCAGGGATTGGTTGTTATTTTGCTGAGTGCGGCAATCAGTGGGTTGTCGTGGTCGGCGAGTTGCTCGTAGAACTTGATGTTCAGTCTCAACATGTGTTGTGTGAGTAGTTCTGCGTCAACTTGGCGGTGTATGTCTGCGGTTCGGACGTACATCGGCAATCCCAAAGCCAGACGGAATGCCTTGTTCTGGACCCGCTGAAGTTTGTCCCGAAGTAGTTTGGCACATCCGCTCCAGATGGGGCAGGCGTACGTGATCGTCGGACGGACGATTGCCGAGTAGACTCGCGTCTTCACCGCGACACTCATCGACTTCGAGCGAAGGAGAGGGTAGAGGCCGGCCATCTTGCGCGCCGCTTTCTGCTGAACGAACTCGACGTGGGCTCGCCAGTTCAGCTTGCTGTCTAGCTTTACCCCAAGGTAGAGGCTGTTCGGCTGCCAGATGATCTCTTGCCCGTCAAGTTTCAGCTCCGGTGTGTGTTTGAGGCGGCGGCGAGTGAAGAGAGTGGCGGTGGTCTTAGTCGCGTTCAGCTCAATCCTCCAAGCCGAGTACCATTTGGACAGCACGTTGAGGGCGTTCTGAAGTCTCCTCTCGAGGAACTCTCCTTTGCCGGACTGCGCGATGATGGCTCCATCATCGGCGTAGAACGCTAGGTCGATGTTCTTGATGTTAGTCGGCACGTCGTTCAGGTAGGTGTTGAAGAGGAATGGCCCGAGGATGGACCCCTGGGGCACTCCGGCGGTCACCGGTCTTGTGGTGGATCTCTCTTCTCGGAGGCTGACGTGGAACGATCTTCTCGTCAAGTACCTAGCGATGAAGTTCACCAGGTAGTTTGGGAAGCCCTGCGCAATCATCTTGCACAGCAGTCCCGTGTGCCACACTCTGTCGAAAGCCTTAGCCACGTCTAGGAAGACAACTCCTGTTGACTTTCCGTGGTTAAAGCCATGGGTTATCTTGTCGACTACGCGTAGAAGCTGATGGTTGGTTGAGTGTTCACTTCGGAAGCCGAACTGCTGGTCGATGAAGGTGTTGTGTGACCTAGCATGATCTTCAAGGCGTCGCAGAACCACTTTCTCCAGCAACTTGGACAGGCATGAAAGTAGGCTGATAGGCCTGTAGTTGCTTGGGTTCTTCAGTGGTTTGCCGGGCTTGGGGAAAACGACAACCTTGGCCTCCTTCCAGATTAATTATTTGCTCTTGTGAGGCCCATATGAGGAGCAAGTATTCTCACTAAATCAGTTAGAATTAAGAGAGAACATAGAAGAATCTGACTGGTCGACTCTGGAACGGAGTTGCAAATTTCAGTGTAGCACTGAAATGAGCTGTAACCTTTAAAAATTAATGCCACGATACGTAATTTTCGAAATATTTGATTCGATGCATCCACATTTATGTTCCTATTTTATCGTCGACGTTCCTAATCGTATTAATAATAACTTAATAATGATCTGGCGAACTTACAGGGGTTCATCCTGAACGACCGTCTTATTGATCGAGCAAATGAAGGGCATCAGTTCTTCACATTCCACATCCATGAGCCCAGCCAAAGAGAAGCCTCCACAGTTGTAGCTGGAACCGCCTCTTGGAAATCCTGGAGCCCACGCCGACTCTCCAGCGTAGCTCTGCTGGAGCGAGTCCCCTGGAGCAAGATTATTAATTACGGAATGAAATTCCACAAGGGAGAGTGTAATAGAGAAGGGAGGAGAGGAAAACCGGTACCGACATGTTGCCTAGACTCCTAACGAAAGATACCAAGGGGACCAATGGACATCCCATCCGAAGGACTGTGTAACATTTACAGAGTTGATGTGAGCTCTATCGCGCATGTGCTGATGATCTGGACAACCTACCGTAGACAGTGACGTAATCGCCCTCAGTGAAGGCGTCATGGAATCCAGTGTGGATGGATGCGATGTTCCACTCCGTCATCATCGCTTTGATGTCGTCAGCGTCATCTGCCGAGTTAGTCACGTCCAAGATGGCGTTCTGGTCTCGACAAATCTAAAGGTACATACGAGACGATACTCCGATACATTATTAGATGCATTACTGATGTACTATCCATAAGGAAAGCGAATTAGACAGCAGAATTAATTTTCTTGCTAATTATTTATGACTGGATTGTAAATTAAGCTTTCTAACATACTCACTGTTGATCAATTTGTGGAGAGCCAAATTGCCAACCCCAGCAGCTGTGGATTTCCGAATCGTACAGACTTTCTCCATGATGTTGTCAAGGTGGAGAGCTTGTCAAATTATCCACTTACTTTCAGTGACTCGTTCCAGGTGTCAGGAGTATCGACGAGGACGTAGCTTCTATCTCCAATGTGAATGTCCACAGCAACCGCGCATGTGCATGTCAGTGTCCATATGAACCATCGATCAATAATATTCATTCAGACTTGTAGAAACTAGAAGCAAAAGAGTTGACCCTGTTTTGGGAAGAAAATTATTGAAAAAAAATTCAAAATGGCAGCCATGCAACTGACTCTTAACCTTATTTATTTTATTTTCTATAATTCTTCTAATTTTTAATTTCGTAAATTATTTAATTTTTCTACCTAATACTCCTGAACTCACACAAAAGAAAATTTCTCAAACCCCTAATTTTCTCAATGAAAATGATTTAAATAAGTACATCAAGTGTAATAATACAATACAAATTATGTACAATTCACTTTCAACTATGTAGTTGAGGATGTAACACTAAAATATGTGTATACTTACTTTCTTAAAACAGGACTTCTGATGAACTCAGAATGTTGTTGTCTAATGTCGACTTATCTTCACTGTAATTCAATCATCCTTATCTAGGAGTCGATAGCAGGAGATGTGCTGACTAAACGGGTTTTCAGCTCTTACACAGCTACAGCTCAAGTCAGCTCGTAACTAAGCTATTAGATCCATAGATGATCAATCTAAGGCTAGGATGTTTAGGACATGTTTAGGACATGTTTGGTCTAGACCAAATTTATAAAATGTCCATCCACCATTTGGATGGCCATCAACAATTGACACTTGATACATTGCCACATTCATACACTAATTTAAGTTAATTTTAATATATTTCTCCAGTCCAACTCCATAACCGATAAATCAAATAATATGTTGACGTTACATACCTTAAAATTTCATTGGCCTCGGGAATTTGTGGTCCGTTTTTAATAATTTCAAGGCGCTATTTGCCTGCCTTTTGGACGTTCATTCATAGGTTCTAAACATCCTAGCCCTCTTCATGATATAATCCTCATTTGTGCACGATTGTTTAAATGAAAGCTTTTTTTATTTTATTTTATTTATTTATTTACTTAGCTTGAAAGCTATTTTTCATTACAATATACATTTACAAAACAGGATATTTATTATAAACAAATGAAGTACATAAAATTTTAAACATTTCAATATTTTCAAGTTACCAATAAAAGGCAAGGATAAACATAAATAAGTGAGGTAAGCGATCAATCATAATATTCAAACAACTTGTACTTATTATTCCAAAAAAGATACACATTTAGTAAGGTTCAACCAGTGGTCAGAAATACTGGATGGGTAGGTATATACCTCCAAAACTTATTGTTTCACTGGCCATCAAAGCAAATCTGATTTCATCCATCATTTCTCCATACAAGGTAGATGAGCATCAAACAATTCCCACTTGCATTTCAGCCACTGGGAGAACTGAACTAATCTGACACTGCTAAGCTACATCTTGCTCGCAAATGAAATGCAGCGTCGCTGTTCTTTGCGTTGTTGCCAGACCGCTGCCTGATCCACTGGGGATGTAGAACACTACTGGCCACTCCATGCACGTGCCCGAGGGTTCCCCGGCGTACCACTTGCTGTATCCACTCTCCTGCACCGTGCCACCTGTAACATCATGTAGTGTTGATGGCAAAGACTCAAGGAGGAAGGTACTCGTTCGCCATATCGTCTTCACCCAAGTTGTCATTGTAGTTCCGAATTGGGAAACTGCAGATAATATGGCAATGTGCATGTTAGCTTAATATTTGTACTCTCTGAGAATAGGTAAATCCATGGGAACAAAATCTCCAATTCTTGAAAATTTGATCCATAAAGTCAACATACCTCTGGTTAACCTGACATTTAAGTGTATAAACATATTAATTGGCGTACTGTTTCCAAGAATCTGATCCTCAATTCCAGACCTTCTCTCGTGACAATATTGTCCAAATGAAGCATTGGTCTACTCAATTATCCGCCTACATTCGTTTGGAAGAGTCTGCTACATCCTTCCCCACGCTGTCTACCTGTCTGGTTTCTTGTTGGTATTTCCCCGCCTGTCTGCCCATTTCATAACCCTGTTGTCCGAGCTCCATGTGACCTGTCCATCGCAGGCGGAGCATTTCGATGCGAACTTGATATGGCCCTTGGTAAGTTAAAGGTATTCCAGTGCTACCACATTGCACATAAGAGGAAGATAATGTATTTTCCTCATTCTATAAGTGGTTTTTACAACCCACTTCACCTTTTTCGCCTCTAATATTTTGAACCCGAAAAAGTTTTGACAAATTATTGCTGTTGCATTCAAACAAACTTCAGCTACCACAATTACTCTAGAAACTTGAAGTGATCTCTTGTCTTCTTTATGAATAGACGAAAAAAACGACTTGATTTTGTCAATAACTTTATTTGTACCCTGGCCACAGGCAATACAAAAGGAGGGGTTTCTCAAGGAAAAATCTGGTACGTACCGATTTAGTTTTAGAAATATTGCAAACACACATTTTAAAAAAGGGCTAAGTCGTTGCTTTCGTATATGTATTAAGAATATTCTTGACATGTTTCAGCTCTCTTTGTTGAACGGTTATTCATCGGAGCTTCGTTGAGTCATATTTTACTCGTTTGGATCGTCCCGGATAATTTTTTGACTTTGCAAAATGAGGTGATTTCGCTGAATATCGGTCTCAACTAACATCATACCCTTCCTATTAACTGATCAGTCGCATTACCGAGAAGCGTGACGAAGTCGTCGTCGCCCCCGAAGAACCTGTGGACGCCGACCCAGGGTCTGAACAGCGCCGGCGCGAAGCTGAACTGCTGCTCCAGAGCGTCGACTTCCTCCTGAGAGTTGATGACCGCGAGATGTGATCCTTCCCGTCGACACGTCTTCTCCGCCTCCACCCACGTGACCTTGGCCGTGTACTGCTTGTAGTAGCCGTGGCCGGCGATGTAGGTGTAGCCGGGCCTGCAAGTACAAGCAGTCGACTACAATATATGCACAAGTATGACATGACTCGTTTTCCGTCGCCATTAGCCTTGCTGCAGAACAGTGCGACGTTAAGCCCCAGACAAAAAAAATACATGACTCGTATCCATCCTAGTCGTATTAATTATTATTTCAAAAACTAGTCGTCAACTGCCTTCAAGATACACATTAAATTAAAATAGTACGTATAATGCATTATCCCTTCTGCAGTCAACAGAGAAGTTTGAAACAAATCGATGCCATATTTCCTAGTCCTATTTTTCGGTCTGTGTCGGTGGCAATCAAAAACTGGTACTTTGGTACCAGTTTTTCAGTCTACTGCATTCGTAGACTTTCAGATCGCATTTACTTTTAAAACCCAACTTCAGGTTTTCCCTTGGATTATGTTACATTTTCATGTACCTTGAAAACAGATACATCATTGGTAGAAGGTTCGAAGTTAATTTTCTCGATTTTGCTTTGCACAATTTTTGAATCATGTACACTGAAACCAACCAAAAACGGTATTTGAGCAAAACGCATTGGCTGGTCAGATTCCTTGACAATCAATCCTTGTTATCATCAATTAAATCAGAGCTTACCTTCTAGATTTATATGATAAGCTAACACAGACTTCAAGGGATGATGCCAACAATCAGCCAGTCCTTTTCTTTCGAATACCGTTTCGAATACTGTCGCTCCTTAGTGGCTCTTGAATGGCTCTTCACAATTTAAATAAAGATCTGGATTCGAAAAAAGCGAAAATTTTAAGAAAAAAAGCGTCCTTTGGGGCAACAATTGGGTGGTTCTTTGATTCAGTTTGCTCATTTTATACCCCTGAATCCCTTTTAAATTGTTGAATTGTAAAAAAACGCCCTGCGGGGCAACAACTGGGGGTCAAAATATCAAAGGTAACGAAATAATCAAAATCAACGAGTCATGCAATTTATAATATTTTACTGTGTTTTCTATTTGATTACCTCTACTGCGGCTCCCATTATAATTATCTAATCAATATTTTTTGGGAAATTGGCTCCCTGACCAAAAAAAGGTTGCCGACCCCTGAGGTGACCACAATCAACTACAATATGCAGAAGTAAGACATGACTCGTTTAATATCCATTCTAGGCGTATTCGTTTGATCGCTATATTAATTATTTCTTCCAAATCTCGACTCCAGAATCATTGAAATGGACAACTGGCCTTCTGTCTCCGAGATCTGGCGAGCAGAATAACTTACAGCGGTCGGAACTCATCGGCTCTCTTCCTGTGGACCGCACAAATGAACGGTCTGACGTCATCGCAGTCGACGTCCATGAATCCCGACATGGAGAAGCCGCCGCAGTTGTGCTTGGAACTGGCTCGTGGGAATCCCGGAGCCCAGGCTGTCAGGTCGCTGTGATGTTGCACCAGGGTCTCGCCTGAAACAGTTATATGCACATCATGACGAGGAAGAAGTGGTTATATGCACATCATGACGAGGAAGAAGCAGTTATATGCACATTGTGACGTGGAAGAAGTAGTCAAGGAAGAGAGAATGTCAAGAACAGCTTTTGATACAGTTGGAGGAAGAAAAATAAGGGTTGGAAGACCTATATGAAGATGTATTGACCAGATTAAGGTCAACTTCTGGAGAAAATAAGTAAAGCTTGGGAGATGGTGGGAAGATGAAGATAAGTGGTGGGATGAAATGAGGAAGCAAGAGAAAGAGAGAATGAGGATAGTGAAAATTAGAAAGAGAAAGATGCGAAGACTGACTGGCTAACCGGCAAAATTATAATTTAACTTAGTTCTAATATAATTGGATGAAGAGAGAATGCAAAGAAATGAAGATGTGCAGTGCGGTCGTTGTACATAAATGCATTGGATTACAATCATAGTGAATTATGTCCTGGAACTCAATTGGTCAAGTGGCGTTTGAAAGTATGTTCTTCATGTAGAAGACTTCAAGGTGGATATGGTTCCAGGAATTGTGAAATTTAAATAGGTACATTGTCTACGTAATGTATGGAATAATCAGAATCCACTTATGGGAAGAAGAATTTGAACAGTTGCGGAGGATAGATAATAAATCGGGAAGTGTGTGGTCAGAGATAATCTACAAAGGAGAATGATCAGTTGAGTTAGATAACCTACCGTAGACAGTGACGTAATCGCCCTCGGTGAATACGTCATGGAATCCGGTGTGGATGGAAGCGAGGTTGTAGGCCATCATGATCTTCTTCACATCTTCAGCCTCGACTGTTGAAGTGATTACAGTAAGGGATGCATTCTTCTGTTGGCAAACCTGAGAGGGAAGTGGATCACGAGTTACAGTGTGTTTTTTTACTGTACTATGAACTCTCACCAGATGGAGCCACAGTCAGTTGTTCTGCTAGGCCGAGAAAGACTTCATTGCGTGCTCACCTTGCAATGTTGTCTTTCTCGTCCTAGCAGAACAACTGACGTGGTCTCGGTCTGTAGAGAGTTCAAGCATAGGAAAAACGAACTGTAGTTTCATGCTCTGCTGCAGTTGCGTCCGCAAGTAGATATTTGCGGATGTCAGTCCTCAACACCACAAGACCGTGAGCTTAAAGTTGACGTAAGGAATGGACGGAAATTGAATATGCCACGTTCAATGAGTCTGGCCACAATTGACGCAACGGTGACGATACTTATGTTAAACTTGCTAAAATTCAGTCTAACGTCGCCGTCAATTGTAGGTACTTTACTTTTGACGACGTCTAATTTGCTTATAGTTATAGTTGCCAATGTACCCCTGCCCAGTACCTTTTGAGAATGAAGCTGTTATTGTGTAGGTATATACGTACTTCAGTTCAATTTGGAAGACGAATAGGTGGTGAGCAATGTAGGATGCTTTCAACACCCATGAAACTCAGATTTTTTAAAATTATAAAATTTGATGCATATCTTTTATTATATTTTTTTTATTTATTCTATGGTCTCAAGAGAGCCGAGGCTCCACTAGTGAGAATGTAATATAGAGAAGGGAGGAGAGGAAACCCGGTACCGGAATGTAGCCTACTCCTGACGAAAGATATACCAAGGGGCTAAAGTCTTAACGTCCCATCCGAAGGACGGTGTAACATTCACAGCACGGGCCTCCACAACCCGCGCCGTCGAGAGACTGATAACAGGTGGAGGGAGGTCGTCACACTAACCCCCAAACACCCCAGTCTCTCTGGCCCAACGGCAGCAACCTGGCAAGTCAGAGTAGAATGGTCGCCCATCCAACCGCTGACCGCGCTCAATGTTGCTTAACCTCGGTGATCTGACGAGAACCAAGGTATCCAATACATTTAATTACGTATAATTAATTACGTTATTTTGTCTTTCATTTAATTACTCCAATACCTGACCTCTCGCCTTCAGATCTAACGTGAAAGATGTCTACCCCAACTCTTGCTTGTACCTACCTTGATTGAGTCGTTCCAAGAAGATGGCGCATCGACAAGGAAGTAGCTGCGGTCTTCGAAATGGAAGTTGCGATTTGTGTTGTCCTGTGCGCTTGCGCAGACACCGAGGAGCAGCACGCATGCGCACCATCTCATGAGCAGCAACATTCTAAACAGACATTTGCAGAGAACCATAGTAAGACAAAACGACTCTATACTTGAAAACCTGAGCTTGGTTTCTATAATATTCATTCAAATGTGAAGATGATTCCATGATAAAGTAACAGGTAATTGACGGTTCTCAGATGAGTCATTAACTGGACAATTGGTACACTTGGTGTGGTGTTTTGGCAATACAACACCAAGGTTACGTTTCATATTGTTATGTTGGTAACCCAGAATATAGTTGCTAATTTGAGTTTACTTCCGGTAAAGGAAAAACGGAACTAGGCAGGGGCCATGATGGATGAATCTCGTGTCAGCAGTGACTGAGCAAAGACGTGAATTGTTCAAGTGTATCTCTTGTTATTAAAGTGATCATTATATATAATAAATATATTCTTTGCAATCAATAATCTTTCCATGAATCGTCAAACTTTTCTACTCAATACATGACAAGTGGCGACGAGGATAGTGCCGAATTCACAGCGGTAAAGTCAGTTCCCGTTCACGAACAACATGGCCGCAATTACTGCTATTGGGCACATGGACGAGTATAACTCTGAGATCGAATCATGGACATCTTACGTGGAAAGGTTTGAAAATTTGTGTACAGCTAATCAAGTACCTGACGACAGGAAACGACCGGCATTACTTACGGTCATCGGAATTTCAACGTATAACCTGTTAAAGAGTTTATGCTCTCCGATCAGCCCCACAACGCAAACGTTCAACCAGTTGGTAGCCATTTTGAAAACGCATTTGCAACCCGATCCAACAATCATTTCGGAGAGGTATAAGTTTCATCGAGCAGCACAACTGGAAACCGAAACAGTTAGAGATTTTATTGCCAGAATTAAACACCTAACGATATACTGTCAATTTGGTGTAAATTTAAATGAAGCATTGCGCGACAGGTTCGTGTGCGGATTAAGAAGCGATAAAATAAGGGAACGACTTCTAGAGAGCGGTAACCCGACGTTCGATCAAGCAACGCAATTGGCGTTAAAACTTGAAACTGCAGCGAAAGAAGCAACGACACTGGGACGCGATCATAGAGAGAGAGCAGTACACAGCTTCGCATCATCACCCTCGCATCAAGATACAACAGCAAGGAACAAATTCAAAAAGAAGAGAGAAAAAGTGCCAGTGCAACCAACAGCTTCAAAGAGCTACTCCTGTTTTTCGTGTGGATTATCTAATCACACCAGAGAAAAGTGCAAATACAGAGAATATACATGTAATAAATGTTATACCAAGGGACATTTGAGCAAGGTATGTAAATTGTTACCCAGTAAAAGTCAGAAATTCATGAACCTGGATGCTGAGGCAGTCAGTGATAGCTCCAGTAGTGATAGTACCATGAATCACTTGCGAGGTATAAGTAGTGCTATGCATAACTTGCCAAAGCAGGCAAATTCAGAGGTTAATCCACCCATTACTGTACTAGTTAATATTCAAAATGTACAAAATGTAAAAATGGAGATCGACACCGGTTCCGAAGTGTCTGCCATTTCACAGGGTTATTATTCCAAGAATTTTGCAACCCTTCCATTGCTCCCGGCCGACCTTTTGCTTCGTTCTTATACGGGGGAGAAGATTGTTCCCGTAGGTATGCTGCAGGTAGAAGCGAGTCTTTCAGGGCAGTCGGTAGTGCAAGGACTACCGTTGTACGTCATCGCAGGAGGAGGTCCACCATTGTTGGGAAGAGGATGGATGGCTAAACTGAAAATCTCCAGTCTAGAGGTAACCAATGTCAATACTTTGGGTTCTGATTCAACCCCTGATAGCGACAAGGCTCGAGTAGAAGCAGTGCTAGGGGAATTTCCCGAGGTTTTTTCGGGAAGAATTGGGTACGTACAAGAAGGCCCCTACTAAGCTGTATTTACGGCCGGAGGCAGTTCCGTGTTTTCAAAAGGCTAGATATTTACCCTATGCATTGAAGCCTGAGGTAGAAACCGAATTGAATCGGCTGATTGATTCGGGGGTAATTTCACCAGTTACTCATTCTGAATGGGCTACCCCAATAGTTCCGGTGTTAAAGAAAGGGGGTGGTGTTAGAATTTGTGGTGACTACAAAATCACTTTAAACCCAAGTCTAGTGATTGATAAATACCCCGTTCCTAAGATTGAAGATTTATTCGCAACGCTTCACAATGGTAAACATTTCAGTAAATTAGACTTATCGCATGCTTATCAACAACTACTTTTGGAGGACGGTTCAAAAGAGTGTGTGACTATCAATACGCATAAAGGATTGTTTCGTTATAATAGGATTCCATATGGAGTAGCGTCCGCTCCTGGGATTTTTCAAAGGGTGATGGAGCAAACGTTGCAAGGTTTGCCCGGAGTCGTTGTTTTCCTTGATGATATTCTCATCACCGGTAAGGACAGGGAGGAACACTTAGTCAGATTACGTGCAGTTTTACAGCGCTTACAAGAGGCTGGACTAAATGTACGACGCAAGAAGTGTGAATTTTTCAAAGAGTCAGTTTCCTTTCTGGGGCATGTAGTTGACAGGCATGGGTTACACACTAATCCTTCAAAAGTAGATGCCATTGTCAACGCACCCGTTCCAAAAGATGTAACGCAATTACGAGCAGTGCTAGGACTAGTAAACTATTACGCTAAGTTCATTCCTATGTTAGCAACAGATTTGAAACCTTTGTACAGGTTACTGGAGAAAGACAAAGAATTCCACTTCGATAAACAGTGTGTCGAGGCCTTTCTTAAGATTAAGAGACTGTTTTCCTCAGCTACAGTACTAACGCATTACGATCCATCCAAACCGTTGAAGCTATCCACCGATGCTAGTCCGTATGGATTAGGGGCTGTAATTTCGCATATTCTTCCAAATGGGCAGGAGAAACCTGTAGCGTACGCTTCACGTACTTTGAACAAGGCCGAACAGAATTATTCCCAACTCGATAAGGAAGCTTTAAGCATACATTGGGGTGTCAAGAAATTCTACCAATATCTTTACGGTAGACATTTTGTCTTGGAAACGGACCATAAGCCACCGACATCAATCTTTGGACCCAAGAACGGTATTTCACCCATGGCAGCCAGTAGATTACAGCGATACGCAGTGTTTTTGGCAGGATTTGATTTCGAGATTAGATATGTCAAGTCAGAGAACAACGTGGCAGATGCTTTCTCGAGAATTCCATTGGCACATTCACACAAGGAATCTAGTGCAATTTCGTATTTGCATTATGTGGATAATGGTAATGTTCCCATTCATAGCAAGCAGATTGCGGCTATGACACGCCGAGATACAATCCTGAACAAAGTGTTAGGTTTTGTTCAGTACGGATGGCCGCAAAATGCAGACCAGATCAAGGAGGAATTCAAACCTTATTTCAAAAAAAGGTTAGAGTTGACAGTGGAACAAGGTTGTGTGATGTGGGGGTATAGAGTTATTATCCCAAAAGTCCTGCAGAAACCTTTGTTAGAGGAGCTACATGACAGTCATTTAGGAATTGTGAAAATGAAAAGTATGGCACGAGCTTACCTTTGGTGGCCCGGATTAGATGCAGACATTCAGGATCTGGCAGCTAATTGTCCGCAGTGCGTGAGTAGCCGGAATGATCCACCGAAACATACTCTTCATGTATGGGACTATCCGGAGACCCCATTTTCAAGGATTCACATGGATTTTTTAGGTCCATTCCAAGGTCGTATGGTACTTTTAGTAACTGACGCCTACTCTAAGTGGGTTGAGGCCTTTGAAGTGTCGAGTACCGCCGCTACTCAGACAATAGCTAAGCTGAGACCCTTATTTGCGCAGTTTGGTTTTCCACAACATGTTGTGTCAGATAATGGACCACCATTCACTTCCGAAGAATTCAGCACTTTCCTTCAGTCCAATGGTATTAAACACACCTGTTCGCCTCCGTACCATCCTTCTACTAATGGGTTATCAGAAAATAATGTAAAAACTTTCAAATATAAGGTCCTAGCGGCCTTGAAGGAGGGTAAAGACTTCAATCTGGCGGTCAGTAGGTTTTTATTAGCATATCGCAGCACCGTTCACTGTACCACGAATGAAACGCCTGCTAAGCTATTTCTGAACCGACAGTTACGTACCAGATTGGATTGTCTCAGACCTAATGTCAGAGAACATGTGAGTAAGCAACAAAGCAAACAGATTAAAGATCATAAAGGTTCAAGGCAGGTAGTATTTCAGTTAGAACAACCGGTATTGGTTAAAGATTACCGAGGAAGGAGGGAAGGTTGGATTCATGGCAAAATTAAACAACGTTTAGGACCGGTCACATACATGGTTATGATTGAGAATGATCCAGCTCGAGTGTGGAAAAGACATGCAAATCAATTGTTGGCATTCAGAGGGTCAAAGCAGCCTGAAATGAGAAATGTTGAGGATACTTTTGATTTTGCCAATGATGTAACCCATTCTGATTCTGTACCTAACGTTCTGCCGGAATATGATGAACCCCTTGTAGTTGTACCACACGATCAAGAAGTTGTGATCAATGTAAATAATGATGTTGTAAACGAGGGAGAGCCAAGCATCACCAGTTCACCTCAACGCAGATATCCTAAGCGTGTAAGAAAACCTATTGTTAAATTGGATTTGTAAATTCTTATGTTTACCTCATGTTCTCCTGGGTTCTCTTGTTTACCTCATGTGTATTTTTTTTATGTTCTTATGTAAATTCTTATGTTTCTCATGAGTTATCTCATGTACACTGTATCAAAGGTGGAGATTGATTGATAATGCGAGACGACACATTGTCAAAACGGGATCTGTAATTTCTTATGTTCATTATGTATTTCAATGTTCCATTTATATCCTATAAATTGTGAGCAAGGTCAAGGTTGGAGAGCGATTGATAATGTGAAACAACATATCCAGTAACTTGTCCATACTGTAAGTTTATTGTTTGATTTGTCAGAGTGAAATTTACTAGTGTAGAGAGCCCCGAAATTCTTGCAATTTGTTTACCAATGTGTGCATAGAAGTGTTGTGCTTAGGAGAGGGCATTGTGGTGTTTTGGCAATACAACACCAAGGTTACCTTTCATCTTGTTATGTTGGTAACCCAGAATATAGTTGCTAATTTGAGTTTACTTCCGGTCAAGGAAAAACGGAACTAGGCAGGGGCCATGATGGATTAATCTCGTGTCAGCAGTGACTGAGCAAAGACGTGAATTGTTCAAGTGTATCTCTTGTTATTAAAGTGATCATTATATAATAAATATATTCTTTGCAATCAATAATCTTTCCATGAATCGTCAACCTTTTCTACTCAATACATGACACTTGGCACAACTAAAATTGATCGTTCAAATCTGATTGACTAAAAAATGTTAGATCACACCATCAGAAGTCAGTCCAAGCGATCTCCTTGTCTCACTCAAGTAGGTGACTTCACATTTCTATGATGATAACAAGCTTTGATAGGAGTGGACCATGACCAGCAGTCATTCAAATTTGTTTACCGATCAATTTTTGTTGTGCCGAGTGTACCTATATGACAATCTCATCTTACGTCACAGCTGACCAAAATTGTACAGTGGTATGCATGTAATATAACGACATTAAACGTCTATATTATGTTATCGCATCTATGTAATCATGTATACCTTTGGAAAAATAAATATAAATCTAAATCAATTCAGTATATATTTCTTGATTTCCGTATTATATATACGATTAAACAGTACTGAAAAATAGCCTGTCCCCCTGAAAATTTAACAAGATTGAGGTCTGTTACCATAGCAAATCTCGTACTTATACATTTCCTTTTAGCAATAAATACACTTTAAATATTTTAAATTTGGGTTTCGTCAAATTTGTTACAATGTATTGCTATGGTAACAATATCAGTTTTAAAAGATGCCTATATCTGTGTATAAAATATTTTACCATACCTTGAAATGATCAAATCTTCTACTGCTGCGAAAGCCTGGCGATTTCTTCAGATGATCTCTAACTTGTGATCAAATAATTGTTATATCTGAGTGATATTAAAGGGAATGAGTTGCAATCGTCATAAGTACGTGAATATTGCACACGAAAAACACTTCTGTTCACTAATGCACATTGTCTGATTATACGATACCATTGTTACCAAGTTTGTTGACACTTCAAACAAGAGCCAATTGAAAAGATTAAATCAATTGACTGATTTGACATTTCGTATTACACTCTCATGTCCAGGCTTGTAGAAAACAATATGGTTCATCAAAACCAGACACCACGCTTCACCTTTCAGTTCAAAATAGCAAGACACAAAAACGTACACTTTCGGTTATCAGATTATTTGTGTGTTTCTTAAAATATGACGACATTATACCCCATATCATTAAAGCAATATCTGTACATCAGAGGTAGAAGGCCGGAAGTACATATCCTTGATTATGGTTGCACACTTTTGGTATCATATAATCAAGCTACTATTTACTTTTTTGAAATTGAATATTGAAGGAGCTCTCATTTACATGTTCGTTTATAACTACTTACTTCTTAATTAGATTTAATAAAATTATTAATGTCAATTATAATTTATTCCATCTTTTCTGTACGAGAGAAAGGAAATACTATAATTTAAAACAGTAAAATAAAAAAATCCAAAAACTTGATTTAAAGTAAATTGATCATTTTCCCTATATAATACTTCCATGGTAGATACAGACTTATTTGTGTACATTTTCAAATAAATGTAATCCCTGCAATATTGTAATTTCTTGAAATTATATTGTTACTTTTGATAGTGTAATCTGGAATTCAGATTCAGCTGACAACGATGACAAAAGATGATTATCTATATTGAATTTAATGGGGTTTAAATACTTATGAAAATGAGTAATTTAATAAAACACCTGGCATTCTTATCTCGTATAGGTTAACGTCGCACTGTTCTGCAGCGAGGCTAATGGCGACAGATGAATGATTATGATGATGATTGGGAGATGATGATGAAGAATAAGTAAGGATTCGGTGGGAAGGAGGCGGTTGTGGCCTATTAGTAGGGAACCTTCCCAGGATTTCATCTCGACTGAGGGAATCCATGAATATCCTCAGTCGGGAGAGAGGACTGAGGGAATGGAACGGGACCCACGGAGTGCAAGGATGAAAGTAAGTGTATGTTTTTAATAAATAAATAATTTTATTTGCATATATTATTGTCTTTACAGGGTCACATTTTCAAATTAATATCATTTTTCATAACCAAGTATTTACACGAATGTATCAACAATATAATTGTATACTATTCATGAACTACGTATCAATGTCAACAAAATGATTTAGCAATTTTATTGCTACCACACCGCAGATTCAAACCATTATACTGACAGTAAAAAAAATCAAGACAAAGATACATATTTGAAAGTAAGAATAGTTTTTAAACGAATTTTTCAAATAATGCCAGGGTTTCGTTTGTATAATGCTCGGTACACTGACGATGATATTTTAATATCGAAAACAGTCTGGAATAAGTTTTAATAAAATCATATTTTGTAAAAACTTTAGAAGGCTAACCATGCGATAAAATTTTAATAGAATGTCACTAATAAAGGTCCGTTTCTTTGTGTAAAGTACACGTAAAACAGAATGTCTTGCCTTAAGTTTTCAACAGTTCAAACCAATAAATTATTTAACATAATTAGCTTTTTATATAGATTATTTTCCCCTTGGTACAGTTAAAAGTATACACGCACAGTGTGTAAATTGGTCTGAATGCAATTGACGTAATGGCAATAGCATTCCTTTCGTTCCGTCTGCACTGTTGCGTCAGACGAAAATCAGATAAATACAATTTGGTGTTTCTTAAATTTTATATTGATTTTAATTTACTGTATAATAATAATAACCCCAATTCATCGAACATTAGTAAAACTACTAAAATGCTCTTCAAAGACAAAATTACAACTTATTTAATAATTTTAATATCAATAATTACCATTAACAAACTATTGCTATTATACTGACCACTTGCTCTACCAAATATAATAAATACTAAGGTCCTAGGGGGGAATAAGGCCCAGTGGGGAACAAGGCCCACTCTAAATATCTCAGGAGTCTGAAATCTGGGGCACAATTTATGAATCCTCGTTTGTAAAGTACCACTAGTTTGGTGTGTTAGCGAAGTTTTGTGTCGATAGTCCAAACCGTTTTGAAACCAGACTAAGAAAAATGAGAAAAATGATGAAAATGGTGATTTCTTTGTCTAAATTCTGTCACCGAGTCGTGGCTGTGCGATATGCGGAAATGAACTGTTATGAAAGCATATGAATGTGCATAGATTGTCATATTTGCTATCATTATGAATGTGTGGGCTTGAAGACAGATGATGGGGATGATTGTATATGGGCTCAACATTCTGATTAGTGGTTTACTATAGGAGGGCCTTGTTCCCCACACATGAGGGGAACAAGGCCCACAGGTAAACTTTTTTTCAAGGTCAATTTTTATACTATTAGAATAATTATGTTTGGTCAAATTCAATATCAACTTGACCACAATAGATCAATGGTCAATATTAACTTGTGTTTGCACATTATTTGTGCGTCCATTCCAAAATATCTATCAAAACAATTAAGGTGGGCCTTATTCCCCCCTAGGACCTTATTTTAAATTCTATTTTTACCAAACTAGATAACATTTCAACATATTTACAATATAAATGTGAAATTCTTTACATATTCAATGCACTGTTGTATTCCAGAAAAGAAAACATACTTTTCCTGCATAATATCACTTGATAAAATTATTACAACTATTATTATTTGACTTCACAATCCGAAGTCAAATTATATACTCTCTTTTATGCACACATTTATGTATATTTTTACATACCTATACGTAATTTTCTGTCACCCTTCCTAGCCTATTTAAAGAAAACAATGTATAATGCGATATATAATACAATCTATAAATTGTAGTATATTATAGGTTACTGGCAAAGTAAACTGGCTATATTACTGGCAAAGTAACTGGCAACTGTCCCAATAGTTGATCTATTATTACGAAGTATTTTAAAATATTTCAAATCAAACACATAATTCATAGAACAATAATAATGTGTATCAACGAAATTTAGTCCTATAATATAGGTAGTATACAACTGTAAATTATTTTAAAATAAATAAGTGTAATCTAATACCAGATATCAAGAAATTATGTGAAATTAAAGGAATGTTTTTCACAATTTTTGTCTCTTATTTGCTTTTTATTCAATACTATAATTTCATAGTAAAACTCGTAAACTCGAGAAGGTACAACCGTGTCTAAGGAAGACTTTCAGTTTTAAACGGAATGCCATTATCTGAGATAATCTGTATTTAGACGCAGAAGGCCCGATGTCCATATCAATGATTCTTGAGATGACTAAATATAGTTGTGATTCGTTTAATGGTGATGAATCATTTTGTAAGATAATACTTCAATATAACTGTATTTGTAAGCAATTTGGCACTTGATAGAGCTTGATTACATAATTCCAAAAGTGTACAGCGCAAAATCAAAAAAATACATTATCTTTGGGTCTTCTACGTCTAAGATACAGATATAAACCTTGAGGTTGACTGGGTTTGGAATGGTTCATGTATATCCTTGAAATTGCAACAAATAATTGTTGATCATATTATTCCAAAATTGTCTTCAAATTCCATTTATAAACAAGTTGACTATATTTTTAATGAATGCCCATTCTCTACAAAAGTAGACAATATTTCTGGTACTTACTCAATACATTCTAATATATTAATATTAAATCTGGCCGGTCCCATTGCATTATTATTTTCATAATAGTATACAGAAATTATTTGTAGAATTACAAAAGAATAGTATATTGAAGGATCTATCAACTTAATATTATCTGCAAGTTAATCTATTGTATAAGTAGTGGAGGAATAATATACAGTCAGTAACCTGGTTGCCTTGTATGCAAAATTTTAGAGATATTTTAATATGTAACAGTAAAAATTCACCAAAACATTGATTTTAAGAATATTATTGTTATATTGAGCGTTTGGTTTTAGTACTGAGCAAACAATCATCCATGGAAAGAGATTTCATGTCATAATTTTTAAACTTTTTAAGATTTGTACAAATTTCAAGTGATTTGAAAATAACTGTATCTTAGGCACCTACGAATTACAAAGCTTTGTACAAAACTATTGGCCCCCAATGTGAGTTAGCACCTCAGTATAACGGAGTTACATCGTAAGAAAATGGTCAGGAAGGAATTATAATTAAATGGTAATAGAACGATGGAACTACAATGTCCCTAAGGAAGAATCGTTCTTCACAACCTTTGACACTAACTCGCATTATGTCCCCTTAACACATAAACATCTTATTACTTTAGTGGTATCTTTAGTGCAGTTCAACCATCAGTTTAGAGATACCAAAAAATCATCGAACGAGATCTTTCAAAAATAGTCCGAAGCGACAGAAACCAATATTCACACATCAGATGTACACTTCAACTAAACCGATTTAGTAAAAGTCTTCCCGTTGCTCCACAATATCAAGGTCTGCGAAGTCCAGTGCCATCTTGAATACATCAGTCCATGAGTCTCTAAACCCCAGTCCACACTATCAACTTTTGGTTGATCAACTTGGCTCTGCCCATGTGCAGAGTCACTTTATGGTACCAAACATTGCGCACGAGCAGAACCAAGTTGATCTACAAGAAGTTGCTAGTGGACTGGGCTTAAGAGACCTGCGTAAGGAAAAGGAAACGCTCTGAGTTTCAAAGTGCTTTTCTTTATTTTGTTTTCACACCAACAGGATTTTGAAAAATCAGATATTACCGACCCATTCTAGCTTAATGTAGCAAATAATACCACACACTGGCTTACTTTATGACCTCTGTTATGACCTCAAAGAATTAAAGACGATTATTTTACGATAAATATTCACTTTAAGGTCGTACCAGAGGTCATAATGCACTCCAGTGTGTGGCATTATTTAGTCTATGAAGATTGAAAGGTTCCGAGTATTTTATTGTATGGGGCAGAGACTTGGGAAGTTACTCAGAGGGATAGGCAGAGGCTTGAGGCTGTAGAAATGGATTACCTGAGAAGGAGCTGCCGGGTCTCCAGGATCGAACACTCACATCAGGAACGAAGAGATCATGAGAAGAATGAAGGTGGAAACCAAAGTTACGGATACCTAAGGAGACTAGTTTGGTATGGCCATGTACAAAGGATGGGAGAGGAGAGATGGCCGAAGAAGGTAAACAAGTGGACGCCTCCAGGACGAAGAAGGAGAGGACGACCTAGAGAGGAGTGGAAGCGGCAGGTCAGGTAGGACATGGAGGCAAGAGGCTTGGAAGACGATTATTGTGTGGATTGGAGGAGGTGGCATCTGGAATGTGGGAAACGGCTATAGTTGCTGTAGAAAACACACTTAATAATAATAAAAATAAGATTGAAAGGGTCGTTAGTATCTGATTTTTGTGAAGACAAAACTAAAATGAACACTTTGGGAGAACAGTGCGTCCCCAATGCCTTACAAACGGAAGGCATGCACTTGACTTGGATGGTGGTTCTTCATCCCTTGTGCCGCTGTCAGTGACGCTTCATGTGCAGAGAGAGATGGTCAGATCGGCTGAAGGAGCGCTGACAGAGATGACACTTGAAGGGTTTCTGTCCCGTGTGTTTGCGATAGTGTCGCGTCAGCTCGTCGGAGCGCGCGAACTTCCACGTGCATCCGTCCCAGCTGCACTCGTAGGGCTTCTCGCCTGGAAGAAGACAGAGATAATGAGCATGGGCGTCCACAGGGGCAGGGGCAAGGGGGGACCCCCCTGGATGTCGGGAAAGCATACATTTGGTTGTGTATTTCGACTAGTTTAAAAAGACTCAAACAACTAATTTTAAGTGTCAAAAAAACAAAAAATTCCCTGCGGGGCAAGGTGAGGGCATGCCCTCCCCCACCGAAAGATTTTTTATTACCTCAAAAGTCTCAAAATTGATTTTAAAGTGTCAAAAAACCGAAAGAAGACCTGCGGGGCAGGGTGACAGGGACAGAGGGGGCGCTTTAACCCTTTGAAGATTGGTTTCCTAGCCTTGCCCCCCCCCCCCCCCGCATCTGCGCATGAGCGTTACTGGAATTCCTTCAAAAAGTTATACTTTAAATCAAAAAACTTCCTCGTCCCTAATGGCCAAATGCTAGGTATAATATTGAAAAACTGGATGATTTTCCTATCATGTTATTTTTCATGTTTTATGTATGTTTGTCATGTATTTTATCATGTTATTTTTTTAAAGGTTTTATAATGTTACACTGTTCTGCAACCATGCTAAGATACATCGTCTAATGAATGACTTTACGATGAAAGATTGGTGATGACAAAGAAAAGAAAAGTAAAATAATGACCAATAATACCAAAGGTAATTATTACAAAAGTGAATTTTGTATTCACCTGCAGATAAGCCTTGAATGGCTTTGCAGGAAATAGTTTGATGTATTTTGAGTAATAATGTACTGTGTGTAACTGTGTGACTAATAAATAATAATAAAAAAACATTTCCGTCATTTTGAAAATTGCGTTTGCTTTTCTTTTGAATATTATATTTTATAGACTAAAATGATATTTTTAAGGGGCTATAATACCCACATTTAATGGAACCTCATCTTACTCAGTCATCTTACTCACCAAATATCAATAATGGACATGAAAAATCTGTTAATTCTTTATAATTCCCGAAAATTTCCCAAAAATATATGTCCAGAATTTTGATTGTTTCCAATATTACCCTCATCGCTGTAGGTATCTACAACAAATCCGGTGTTAAGAGGCAAACGGAAGCGAACGGGAATCGCACGGTTCGTCATAGCGTTTTTTTGAAATGATGTCTTCCCACTCAATAATTTTAAAAAATCAGATAGTAACGACCCATTACAGCCTAATAGACTAAATAATGCCGCACACTGGAGTTCATTATGACCTCAGGTGCGACCTCAAAGTGTTAAATACGATTATTTTCGATTATTTTATTAAAAATATCGTATTTAACACTTTGAGGTCGCACCTGAGGTCAATATGAACTCCAGTTTGCGGCATTATTTAGTCTATTAGGCTGTAATGGGTCGTTACTATCTGATTTTTTAAAATTATTAAGTGGGAAGACAAAATTTCAAAAAAACGCTATGACGAACCGTGCGATTTCCGTTCGCTTCCGTTTGGCTCTTAAAATGAAAGGATCCGAAGAGCGTAAAATATGCACCTCTTAAATCTGAGGACACGAACAAATCCGTTCCCATGGCTTCATAAACCATGTCAACAGGAATGTCGCGTGTGATTTAGAACAGAGCCCGGCATTTCGGTTCCTCGTAAAGCAAACGCTGTGTCCTGCAGATCTTATCTCGCAAGATGGGAGGACAGGAGGCCGTGGTTTATTAGTACAGGCAGTGAGAAACCAGCGGGGGACCTGTGAGGTACAGTCGCTGTCGATAACATGTCCTCGGGACCTTACACAGATTCTAGAACAGATTCCCCGGAAGCAGACGCGTAGGAAATGGGGGGGATTATCCCCCTTCCCCCCACTCGAGCTGGCTGACCCCATTCAACATATAAAAATAACTTTAGCGTCTAAAAATCACTTAGGTAAAAATGGTTTAAATTGTAAAAAAATAACTTTTTTTATAAAAAAAATAATAACTTTTTTGAACTTTTTTAAAAACTTTTTTAACAAACTTTTTTACTTTTTTTAGTGGCCAAAAATAAGGACTTATTTGTTGTAATTTGAGCAGTAATTTCATCCCCGAATCGATTTTAAACTGTTTATATTCGAAAAAAATGACCTGCGGGGCAACAATTGGATTTTTTTTTGCTTCAGTTTGTGCATTTTAAAGCCCCAGAATCACTTTTAACTGGCTTACATTATAAAAAGCCGCCCTGCCAGCAGTAAAGCAGAGTTTCTGTACATCAGAGGTGGTAGGACTGAAGTCCAATATCTCGATTTTTGAATTGCACATCGGTTTTTGTTATTTGACTGATGTCAACAAATACAGTTATACTGAAGTATTCTCTTACACAATGACTCATGTCACCATTACAAATATGATTGGATGAAGACAGAATTACTGGTTTTTGAGCTCACCTCAAGAATCATTGAAATTGACTTCCGCCCTTCTACCTCTGGGGTACATAAACTATACAACAATTTTCCGGTGAAACTATGAGATCGATCTACCTAGAAATCACTATGTTGACGTTATTATGTATGGTCCATTACTTCGTTTGAGAAGAACACAAAGCAGAAACTTTAATAAACTATACGGTCAATGTTTTTAGAAGCACGAATTGTACATGGGAGGTTATGAGAAACATGTTATTAGGTTTTACTAATGGGCAGAGGAGTTAAAATATTAGGTAAATAAATTATATTTATCTATGCGATCTGATAAAGGTTGTCATTTGTACACCGTGCCAGTTCCAAGACCACCGACACCCAAGAGTGGTTATGTTGGAACAGTATGTGGTAAGTTTATTGTAAAGTTGACGGAAATGGTGGTCTTTTTGGAAAATCATGGTTATTTTACAAAATTAACGAAAGAGGATAAGAATCTACATATACGTTTTCTTGGAGATTTGTAGAGGTTTAAAAAGAATTTCAGTCGACAGAAATTCATAAGGAAACAGGCTTATTGAATTTCCAACAAGTCTTTGGACAACTTAAGAGTGTCAATACGCACACCCCAAGAAGTAGTACAGTTATGTGGATACCATTCACCTCCTCTGCGGTACATAGATTTTGTCAATTTGTAAGATGTAAAATAGAGGTTATAATCGTGTGAAAAGACATGCAACAATATTCACCCTTACAAAACGAATACACGATGAAGGCTCATATGAGCCTTCAGACGCAACTGGTTTGTAAGGGTGAATATTGCATGACATGGCAAGCGATTATAGCCTCTATGTCCCGCACCTGTATGCAACCAGTAAGGGTGAATATTGCACGACCAGCCAAGCGACTATAACCCCTATGTCCCGCACCTGTATGGGTCCTCTTGTGCGCCTTCAGATGGGAGCTCTTGGTGTAGACTTTGTCGCAGCCGGTGACGTCACAGCGATGCACCTTGCGCCTGCGCAGACTGTCCGTGTAGTCAGTGGGTGGACAAGATGGCGGCGAACCACTGCGCACGCCGTTCTGCGCAAGGCCGGGGCTGGTTGACGGTCGCTTGTGGAACACTCTGGAAGGTGACACATTGCCTTTAAGACGGCTTGGTAGTGAGCGTGGCCTTGACGAGTTTTTTAATCGATTTTTATCAATATCTTTTTCCAGTGTAATTGTTAACAAAATAGGGCTATGGACGTGAATTCAAAACAGTTCAATGAAAATAATTTCATAGTTTGGAATAAGTTATTAGTTTTATTGTGTCCAACAGGTGTTTAGAACCCAAAAATTAGTAATTTTCGGGTTCTAAAAGATGAAGATGAAGAATTTTCGAAGATGAAGATGAATTTTCGGGTTCTAAACACCTGTTGGACACAATAAAACTAATAAATTATTCCAAACTATGAAATTATTTTCATTGAACAGTTCTGAAGACGCGTACAAAGCCCTATTTTGTTAACAATTACACTGGAAAAAGATATTAATAAAAATCGATTAAAAAACTCTTCAAGGTCAAACTCACTACCCAGCCGTCTTAATTCCTTCGCTTAACGCGACACAGAAATAATAATTATGGAATGTAAGTGTAAAAGATACTATAATTGAACAGGGTAGTTGCATCGCCCTGGCTGCTATGGTAACATACCTCAATCTTGGTTATTTTGCTGGGGGACAGGTAATTATTCAATAGTTTAATCGTATTTTAAACACAGTTGTGATAGAAAAAAATACAGAAATAATGAAATAAAATATGGACTAAATCAAGAAAGATATTGATTACTTATTTACTGAAATCATCTGTCCCCCAGTCAGATTTTGGTACGTCAGATGATGAGATTGCCATATTAAGCGGATTGTCTACCAAAGGAGGTTATAACTGAGATTTGATCGTTCGATAAAGATACAAGCTTTGTTGTAGCGATCAAGTTGTAGAGATGTGCACAGCTCATTCCGTATCGTTTACCACTTTTTTAAAGTTATAAGCAGAACTGCACTCAATGTCCAACGTATACGCTTGAAAGAGGCCACCATCGCAATATGGGATAATTCCAAGGTCATGCCGTATGAAGCTGCAGTGGAATATTTCATACACAGTTGTATACAGAGTTGTCTTAGAGGACACAAAGTGATTTTCAATTATTCTTGAGGTAAGCTCTTGGAAATTGACGGTTGTTTAAAAAATTCCCAAAATACCAAAGTCTCCCCAAGGCTCATTATTTACTCCGCTGTTATGCAACTTTGGGAGGTAGTTTTGATACCCATTTTCTCGCAATACTATTGAGAAATTTTAAGACATACTTGAAATAAAAAGTTTTTTTAATATTTTTTCTTGAAATAAATGTGAAAAATTAAACTTTTTAATCTTTAAATATTTTTTAAATTTCCTCAATAGTATTACGAGAAAATGGGTATCAAAACTACCTCCCAAAGTTGCATAACAGTGGAGTAACTAATGAGCCTTGGGGAGACTTTGGTATTTTGGGGAAATTTTACGCAACCGTCAGTTTCCATAGCGGTCCCAGGGCCTCCATGCAATCATGTAATGGCGACATGAGTCATTGTGTACGAGAACGCGTCAATATGACTGTATTTGCTTGACACGAGGTCTACCAGTCAGTACGTACAGTGAGGCCTCCTTGATCCTCTGCAGGGACAACAATGTCGTGGTGCCGGTCCGCAGGTTGTCAAGGCAACTGAAGAGGGGATCGCTGCTGGGTGACTCGACTGCAACAATAAGAAGCAACAGACATCAGTACTTTGGTTACAAACACATAAAACACATGTTATTGTTGTAATTTGGTAACAAAATTTTATTAAAGAAAATATTAAAAAAACTGATAACAGAGAGAAAAATAACAGATAATTATGCAAATTTAGTACAGTTATAAAATATATTGCACCGTACTTTTAAATATTCTTTGCATCATGAATCAAAAGTTTCACAAAATTGAAGATTTTCGATTTGACGAATTCATACAAAATTAGGTACTATTTGTTTTGGATGGCTGGGTCTGTTTCCTGCAGCCGTTTATAACCGTTGAAAACAAAATTGGAATTTCGCATATTATGTTTACGTTATTATTTTGTTATAATGTGGTCAGGAAATCTATTAAATTAGTCTCTCTAAATGTCATACAAAAATTTTATAAAAATTCAAATCTACTGAATTTATTTCAAAACTCCTTGAATCGCGTAGCTGTCAACTCTCCCGAATGTCAATACATCGAATCCCAAACGAATCGAATCAGCCAAGATCTAATATTCATCTCATCGAAAAGTCAATCCATGGAAAATTAAAACTCATCTAACATTCAACACATCGAAACCTCCTTCATTTCGTTTCACAAAAAGAACTTCAACTAATTACTTCTCCAAACCTCATGTCTCTATCCGAGTACTAATTAGAAAGTACTTGTTCTCCACGACTATGATAATGAGACAGATATCACTGATGTTCTATTTAACAGGAACACCGATTACCTTGTAATTGTCACTCGAGTTTATTAACAAATCCCAGTAGGTAATGAGGGTCCAGTGGATTGGTTTCATAGCAGATGGAGTTAGGCAATCGCATGGGCGGACAAAAGGCGATGACAGCTCAATTAGGACGACTGATGAATGAAATGGAGTCGAGTTTGTGACGCTTGAGGACTGATTGTGGATTCATAGGATTTAGAGTCTCGATGTAACATTGGAGATACAATTTCTAAATATCGACATAGCTTTTAAAATTAAGAAAAATTGGTTCAGCTTTAGACTGAAAATGAAATCTAACTAAAGTGCGTCTCAACTAATCGTGATACCCAGGTATATTCGCAAAAATCTGAGTCTCGACCCATCCCGACCCTTCTCGAGCACGGGCTTCTATTCAAGCGCTCGATTGCCAAGAAAGAGCTTTTAACCCGTCCATTCATGCGCTTCATTAGACAATATGGATTCTTAAGATGTTTAGGGAATTGCGATTTTGATACTTTTGACGGCAAAAATGAATGTCAAATTAAACATAGATGAAAATCATTTTTTATTTTTCAAAATCGGTTCATATTTGGCCGAAACTGATCGCACGCATAAAATATGAGAGACAAATTATTTCGGCCAAATATGAACCGATTTTGAAAAATAAAAAATGATTTTTATCTATGTTCAATTTGACATTCATTTTTGCCGTCAAAAGTATCAAAATCGCAATTCCCTAAACATCTTAAGAATCCATATTGTCTAATGAAGCGCATGAATGGACGGGTTAACAGCTCATTCTTGGCAATCGAGCGCTTGAATAGAAGCCCGTGGTCGGGAAGGGTCCGGATGGGTCGAGACTCAGATATTTGCGAATATACCTGGGTATCACGATTAGTTGATTCGTACAAAACGCTCAGTGTAACGCGTTGATGAGCGAGCACGGGTACGTTCAAATTCTTGAACCGAAATGCGTACACAACGCACAGAAACCATATCCATCCATATTGAATTGACAAATGATCCACTCAATCAACATAAAAGTATTTGCTTTTGATTGAAACTTGAAAATAGCATCTAATCACCCTGGTAATACATAGCAAATCAGATTCAATTCAATTGGCACTGGAAAACATTCATTTCGATACTTCATCTGTGACAGCTATTAAAACAGCTGTCAATATAAGTTCATACATTTTTAACCGATTGGGATGAAAATTTGTAAAATAAGAGACAATGTTGGTGCAAAATATGAGTTTGATCAGATTTATCGAAGACCATTTTCATTTTTAAGCCTATCAGGAGATATTCACCAACTAATGGATTTCAAAAAAAAATTAGGGTCTGCAAACAGAGAAGGTTGTCTTGACATGTGGGCAAAATTTCAGATCGATCGGTGAAACGGTGCGACCTGTGTATATGTTAATAGCAGAAAAAAACAAAAACAAGGGAAAAAACGAAAAAAATGGTCCGTGCCAAAAGAGCCAAAAGGAGTCGCTCGCTCAATCAATTTGTATTTCGAGATTTTAACAAATTATTGAGCGAGCGTAGCGAGCGTCACCACGGTACTCTTATGGCACTTTCTCTGTGTGTTTGTTTGTTTTTTTGTATTTTTTTTGTGGTCACACTCCAGGTCAAACCGCTCAAGCAATCAATCTGAAATTTTGTACACATACTAACGTACTCTATGCGGTCCCTGGGATCGTTTTTGAACGGGATCCCGTGATTGGTTCAAATTTAAAAAAAATTATCTTTCGATTGGGTTGTTTTATCAATTTGAAATTTTGACAAGTCATTACCACTAACATTTTACCCAATCATACAAAGTTTCAGCCAAATCCTCCCATTGGTTAAAATTTTAAAAAATCTTTCATATGATTTTTGAAATTTAAACTAGAACCGTATGACCGATCAACTTAAAACTTTGCATGGTCATTGGGACCAACATTATCTGTATTTTTGACAATTTTCAGACTTATCTGTGTTTAAATCCAAAAGTTATTGACATTTTACTGACATTTTGCGTGTTATCTGTCAAATTTCTCGAAAATGTTGATCACGGCTTCTTCGACTCTTTATAGTTCCAAGGTAGTTAGAGCAGAAACTTTCAAACGTATGAAACTGATATGACCGTTCAACAGATCGTCTAATATTGTGTAAGTACACACACTTTTATCATATGAGTGGTCCCAGGTAGTTTTTTTAAATATATCCTATGATTTTTGAATTTTAACAATAAACATTTTAATCATAAAGGTTCAATCGAATAACTTAAAACTTTGCATGGCTATTGGGACTAATACTTTAGGAATATTTGGAGATTTATATACCTACAAGTCTGACGAATTTCAAGAATTATTGGCTTTTAATGATATTTTCGATCGACATATTTTCGGTTCGAGGTGTTGCGCGTGTCCGTGCTCGCTCATCAACGCGTTATACAGAGCGTTTTCCTAGTGTATTTTCTGTTGGAAAAGTATTGTTCATTCTCTAAGAACATCCAATGTGTATGTTTTGCTGCTACAAATTGTATCACATACAGGTGGTGGCATTATATAAAGTAGGTAATGATGATTGATTATTACACACGAGATTTTCGCACGGGAATTTCACACTGTTCTGCATGGCCAATGGCGACGGATGAATGATTATGATGATGATGTTGAAGAATATAGGTACAATGATGGAAGGTGGGAAGGAGGTGGTCATGTCCTATTACAGGGGAACCTTACCATCATTTACCTCCCGACTGCCTGGGCCAACTTGCATCACAGAGAAGGTTATCGAATAATTTTGCACAGCTACAAAATCTACATAAAACTGACAACCAGTGTTTATCATATCATATTAATAAATCTCTAATAAAATGCTTCAATCAAATCGGCGACATTGAGCAATAAAAAAAGTAAAAAAACAAGTTATTTAGCACAATTGCATAAAATATAGATAAATCATCGTCGCCATCAAAAAATTGGATCAATCAAATAAAAAACCCTCCATCATTTATCATAATCAAAATTAAGACGTATACAAAAGTAACCTCAATGGAAAACAAGATTCCAAAAAAAACACACACAATTCCTAAAATAAGACTAATGAGTTTTGAATCATAACTTAATTAAGTCGAACCCGAGGTGTTGTAATTACAGTCCACTTGGAGCGCCACTTATCTCGACCGGATGGAAGGTATAATCATATAATAGTAGCGGCCAATTACATCTGTCACTCTGTGTTAGACGGTTATTATGTGGTAATAAGCATATTAATAATGTGTGGATTGTGTTCGGGGTATTGGTGATTTGGAGATGATTTCGTGGAGATGAAAGGGAGACAAATGGGAATGATTTGGTTCAGGGACTTGTATTCATGAGGAGAGTTTGATGGCTGTTGTCACTCCTTCCTGAAATGTGTATTTCGTAACTCCAATCACTGGTTCCCTTCTAATAAGCCACGACCGTTTCCCTCTCACCGTCCATCCTTACCTATGCTTCAAAAAGAATAAACAAACAAGTCAAGAAAACAAAAATCTGTATTTTAAAGTGGCATTCAACTTACTTTATTTGGATTAGGTAGAAATGGTAAAAGATGAAGAAAATATTGAAATGTTTAAAATTGTATGTCATTTGTGTACAATAAAAAATATCTTTCTGTCTAAATAAATGAAATAAATTTAAATTAAATTAAATTAAATAAATTTAAATGAAATAAAATAAAATAAAATAAAATAAAATGATATAAAAAAAATTAAATAAAAGGAAATTAATAAAATAAAAAAAAAATTAAATCTATCCCCATTATCTCATCATTATTCATCCGTCGCCATTAGCCTAGCTGCAGAACAGTGCGACACTGATGAGTGATTATTAATCATGATGTTTAGCAGCGAATCGATCGCCCTTCTTTTCATAAATAGGAAGTAGACTTTTCGTATAGTTTATAGTCTTATATCAATTTTTCGCTTATCTTTTACAAGTTGCATACAACTAAAAATTGTTACAAACAATATATGTGTTTGGTACCTATTCGCACAACCAAGATCAGTTCTGCACTCTAGTGGTAGAGATGTGGTACTAGAGGAAAGGGTTCAACATTCAATTATCCATAAGGAACCTGTAGAGTTTGGATACCTCTACATCATACACTATTAAACATAGAACCATAAAAACCTATATGTATTTTTCAAACAAAATACCTAATCAAAACATATCTAAAAGCTAAGTTGGCCCCTTGGTATGGAACCTTCCCATAATTTGCCCAACGTCTACGGAAAACCATGAATAACTCCATCAGAAGGTAATCATCGAACCCGGGACCCCCAAAGCCCCTAATCCAATTTGCTCCGAGATTTGAGTGACACAATCAAACAAAAAATTAATTCCATCCCAGGGCATGACCCTGATATCAGAATCTCCGACAAACTTACGCCAGATTCCATCACCATGTATAGTGACAGTTTGTGGGTATACATTAAGAGCCTGTAACAACATAATCAATCAACGTCATCATGGGTGTTAATATTCTACCACCAGAGGCGCTCATGATGCATAATGCAGCAATTGAGCCGAACCGTTTTCACGGCATGTTAAATCACAAGTTAGGTGTCCACTGCGGGGAAATAAAACCTAAACGTGGTTTTATAATGGCGACTTGGAGGTTTAAGGGGGTTCCAGGGTTACGGCATAGGAATGAGAATTTGCTGTAATTCACACCAAAGATTAATGAAACCATATTACATACAACTAGCAAAAAATATTTGCCCCTTACGGTATCATATAATCCCCATAAAAAACACTCCGTGTAAAAACACCAGCCAAGTCTCTTCAACTATAAAAAAATAAAATAAATCTAAAAACTCAGCACTGAAAAGTAGTGATATCAAAAAATGGGCCAAGTCAAAACTTAATTTTAAAAACCAAAATATACTTGGCGCATCGTGTACATATAAATAGTATAGAATATGCCAAAAATCTAATTTACGCCAAGTATATTTTGGTTTTTAAAATTAAGTTTTGACTTGGCCCATTTTTTGATATCACTTCTTTTCAGTGCTGAGTTTTTAGATTTATTTTATTTTTTTATAGTTGAAGAGACTTGGCTGGTGTTTTTACACGGAGTGTTTTTTATGGGGATATCACTAATTTTTTTAGTTTATTTACACAACTTGTAACACATATCGGAGCAACAATGACTAATTCCTTTGAAAAAACAAGCCATTTCCAATTTGTAAGGAAATGTTGCGTTTGGTACCAAAATATGCTTAAAGTGATATTGCATAAAGAAAAGAGAAAGATTCGTTCCAATAGACAACATCACAAACCTACTTCGCATGCGCGGAAACCATAATATGGCGGTGCATTTGGGGCGTGACTAACCTACAGTCTTCAGCTCCAGAGAAGAATGCTCGCCTCTCATTGGCTGAGGAGCGTCATTCAAAAGGAAATTCACCATTATCTCATTAATTGACGTGGAAATGTCCCGATATTATATTTTATTCGTAATTATTGGATTTGTTTACATCTAAGAACAAGTTGTTCAAATAGTTTTCATTTATTCAATGTCGTACAGACTTGAATTTATACCTAATCATATGAGATGTATACAGACTACGCGTAGAGACTGCAGGTTGGATTGAACCAGGTACCCGATAGGCAATGCGCGCCGATATTTCTCCCGCCAGAGAGCTCTGATTGTTAACAATTACACTGGAAAAAGATATTGATAAAAATCGATTAAAAAACTCGTCAAGGCCACGCTCACTACCAAGCCCTCTTAATCTATAAGTAAATATTTTTTTTAATGGACTTTTATAGCATTCTTCCCCTGTATACATCATTTGGTGTCTTCGTTGAGTCAACAGATGTCATTGGAAAAGTGAAATTTGTGCGGGATTGAAAATTATTCACCATTTTCATTGAGTTTAAATGGTCGGTTTTTCAATGCTATGGTATTTAAGTTTAAACGGTCATTCAGGAAAAGCCATTGGTGCCATAGAAATACAGTCCCAATAAACTGTTTAAAAGTTAGGAGGTAGTAAGTGTATTGTGGTGTATTGTGATGTGTGTATTGAGGTGCATGAAATGATTTACTTTGGAAGTCTGAGAATTGTGGCAAAAATCTGCTTTTCTACTTGTATCCGTTTTCGCGGATCATAAAAAAAGCATTAGTATTTTCTAATCTAAAAATTTCTCTCAAAATTTCTCTTCGCAAAATGTTCCTTCCAGTTTGCAACTTTTAAGGCAGCACAAGGATTTACGTCTATTTGCAATTAATAGAGCTTGATTACATGATTCCAAAAGTGTGCTACGCAATATCGCGTCCGGGTACAGAAACTATGGGGTTCATTTACCTTCGAATAGTTGGTTTTGTTATTTGTAACTTTCAAGACCCGGTTAATTATTCTAAACCTGATCCAAGAAAAAGACACAGCCAAAATATTATAATCCATAATATATTTGACGTATCATTTAATTAAATGTTGAATAATTTGAATATTAATTCCATAATTAAAAATGAAAATTTTTATAAAGAACGTTAACAATAAATAACTGTCACGAACTAAATAATGTGATAAAACATCTTATCGAGAATCTAAACTGAAAGTGTAAATTGTTCTTTAATGGTCTCCTCCCACTTAAACAGAAGAAAAACATCAGTAAAAAATAACAATTTAATTTTGATTAAACTTATTTGCCCGCGTAGCTGTAAATTGCTTAGAAATTATTTTAATCTCGGGTATTTACGACCTGGCTAATGGCTCTGAGAGATTAATTGAATAAAGTGACCAATTTTTATCCGTCTTGCTATGAGCAAGTTTTTCATCTCATGCCGAAATTGCAATTAACTGGTAATAAAAATGGCGCCATACTAACTTAAAAAAACCATTTCATATAACTATTATTATATTGCTGCATCTAATGGAAATTGTTTAAACCGCCGGAAATATACCGCCGGAAAATTTAAATAATTTTTATTTCAGAATTTGTTTTAAGTGCTCACATTTTATTTAAATTTAAAAAGAGTTGCCTACAGCAAATTTTATGATTTTGAACAATGTCATTAAAGGTACTCAAATTTTTGTAATTTTCAGAGAAAAATTGTTACTCAATACAACCTCAAATATAAATAGAAATAATAGAAAAATACATTATTTTTAACAAATGGAATTTAAGAATTTGATATTGATCATGCTCCGTTTTGCTGAAAAAGAAGAGATTTTTGGAAATTAAAAAAAATATATATATTTATTATACCCAGAGAGAAAATATACCTATAGAAAGGTTAAATTTATTGTGATGTGCATTCGTTTTAAAAACTTGTATTTATTATGAACTTTAAGAGAATTTTCCAAATTCTAAATTCTAAATTCTAAAAAAACTCTAAATTTGTCCAAAACTCCGGACTCCAAATGGCATCAAATCAAATTAAACACATCTAAATAAATATTCAGAATTTATCTACTACATTCATCATACTCTTTTTGTAGGGATTGTACATTTTTTTAAGTATGTAAGTTTATAAAAACTTATTTACGGAAACCAAAAACGGAAAAATTTAAATGAGTCCGAAACAGTCCTATAATATGCAATGAATGCAGACCGCACATACATTAAAACCCCACTGCATAATCCTAAAGGTAGAAACTATAAAAACCATCTAAAAGGCCTTTAGTTTACGACTGCGTCTGATAAAAACTGTAGACAGTCGGCCTTTAACGTCCCTGTGAATAAATATTTCTGAAGGTGGATCCCGGATCTGAAGCGTCATCCGGGGTTAAAAACATCGACTATAAGGTCACTGAGATATTGGATGTGAAGAGCAGAAGATAATCCAGTTTTCAGGCATTTGGAGGTTATTTACATTGGCCGGCTTTATTTTATTTCTGCAGCAACACGATTTATAGTTATTTGAATAATAAATAAACTGGATTACTAAAAATGTTAAAACAAACAAAAAATTTAGTTAGTATTTTTATTAATTTTTTATTTTTTTCAATAACAAACTTAGAAGAAAAATAATAGTAGTAAATAGGAAAAAACACTATTTTAATTAAAATTAACTAGGAAAACGCTCTGAGTAACGCGTTGATGAGCGAGCACGGATACGCGCAACACCTCAAACCGAAATTCTGTTTATCGAAAATGTCCCAATTCATAAAATATTGGTCCCAATAACCACGCAAGTTTTTAACTTAAGTTGATCGATTAAACCTTTGGGATTGAACGATTCCTTGTTAATTTTCAAAAATCACAGGATCTCGTTTTAAACGGTCATATCAGTTTCGTAATATACGTTTGAAAGTTTCTGCTCTAACAACCTTGAACTGAAGATTCGAAGATGCCGTGAAATGTGAAATTAGAGAAATATGACAGCCAACACGCAAAATATCCGTAAACTGTCAATAACTTTTGAATTTAAACACAGTTTAGTCTGAAAATTGTCAAAAATACTGATAATGTTGAACCCAATGACCATGCAAATTTTTAAGTTGATCGGTCATACAGTTCTGGTTTAAATTTCAAAAAGCACATGAAATATTTTTTTAATTTTTAACCAATGGGAGGATTTGGCTGAAAATTTGTAAAATAAGAGACAATGTTGGTCTTAATGACCATGCAAAATATAAGGTTGATCACATTTGTCGAAGACCATTTTCATTTTTCAGCCTATCAGGCCTTTTCAGCCTACATGTGTGCAAAATTTCAGATCGATAGGTGAAACGGTGCGACTTCTATTGCTCCAGATAGCAGCCAAAAGTAAAAACAAAAAAAAATAAAAACAAAAAACAAAACAGAGGTCCGTGTCAAAAGAGTCAAAAGGAGACGCTCGCTTCGCTCGCTCAAAAATATCTAAAAATTAATTCATGTATAAATGTTTTTAATAATATTTGATGAACTTTATCCTAAAATCTTTTAACTCAACCAATTAATCTTTTCGTGTATCTTATACCCTTCTGTACCTCAGAGGTAGAAGGGTGGATGTCCATTCCAATGATTCTTGAGGTGATTTGAAAACCCAGTAAATTCTGTCTTTACCCAATCACATTTGTAATGGTAACATGAGTCATTGCGTAAGAGAATACTTTATTATAACTGTATTTGTTGGCATCAGTCAAAATGGCAATTGATACATTAAAGTGCGAGGCAAAACCGAGAAATTGGGCTTCCGCCCTTCTACTTCTGAACAAACAACATTTATCTCGTGAAAGATTTATTTATAAAGTTTAAACAAAATGGAAAGCAGGTCTCTTATCCCAAGGTAGATATTTTTAATGATATATCAATTTTTGCACTTTGAAAAAAATTAAATATCTTAATAGTGACCAATTGGTACAAATTACAGTACCAAAACGAATTGCTTGGCATATCGTCTTTGTAATTTGTTAATTTATTAGTGCCCAGGGCGGTAATAAAAGAGAATGTTAAGGGGCGACATCTTCCTTTAAGTTTTTAACATATAATTTGCATTAAGGTCACACAAATGCATCTCATATTACAGCATCCTTAAACGGCAACTTGTTCCTACATTCGTCTATTTTTTCGTAATCAAATTCAATCAAAACTATACAATTTAAAGTCAGGTGCTGTTTAAAATGGAATGCACAAAGTTAAGTTACACTCTTGACTGGACATTCACGCAGCGTTGAGAGATCCAGCCCATTACATGTGAGCGTGAAAACATCTCAACATATTCTATGTCTGAGCCAAGTGGCGAGTAGTGAATTGTAGTCCCATAAGATTAACATTCGTTCCATTTTCAACTACGTCGTGGAAACTAACTACTTAAGAACCAGCGAAAACCCCTAGATTACAGAAATAAATTTACAAATAAGGTTTTTTTCGACGCTGAGGTGACAGTATAACAGGACACGGTGGTTTCTAAAAGTGTATTTTTGATTCATTTTTTTATTCACGCGAACATAATTTTTATAAATTATAGGTGCAAATTTACGCTGACTCTTGACTCTATAAATAACGCCACACACCGTACATTTAACGACCTCTGGTACGACCTCGAAGTGAAAAATACGAAACATTTCGAGATCTGCACTCTAGTAAAATTAAATGGGCGATACCCTTCGATTTTTTAAAATCTGTTCGATAGAAGAAAAAATATAAAAAACGTTACTATAGGCATTTAGAATATTTTTAAATTCAAATAGGAAGAAAAAAATTGGTTGACGTTTTGAAAAAAAAATCTGCAAATATTTATATTTAATACATTTCCATTTATGCAATATTTAAGGGGGGATGCCCAAGTAGAGGTCTCCGATAGATATTTGAATTAATATGCTATTTTAATAGATAATTTTCTTGTGCACCATATAAACGCAAGAAAAAGTGGGGTAGCCGAACTAATTTCCAAGATATATCACTTTATAAATTTGATTTAGCCCTATCTTTAACATGGTAAGTCGAAAAAACACGGTAATTTTCCTAGTAAATATTAGATTTAAACTTTTTTCCACCGATAGATTTTTTCCAAAAACTAATATTATGTGTATTAGACATAGAGGTATTTATTAAGATTTTTATATATACACCTAGCCGTACGTTTTTAAAAGTTAGGCGCCAAATTCAAAATAATTTTCCTATACCTCCTGTGTTAAAATTTCTTAATCTTCCGAAGACATCATATTGAAAACTCAATATAATTCGAGAGTTGCAAGTTACAAGACATTTGATGAAACTTTTACATACAAATATAGTTGAAATGTTGAAAAAATTAATAAAAGTCGTACATTTCAACAAAAAATATTTTCAGAAAATCTACTTGGGCATCCCTCCTTAATTAAGCATAGGTAATCATGAAATTTAGGATCATTACATGTTATGTAGGCATAATAAATGCAATTTATTTTTATGTGCTCTAAATTCTAAATATTAAGCACTGGTTCACACAAGAATTCAAATTTAAAGCCTCGAAATCTATCTTTCGGTCTGAATATTCCAGTATCTGATAATTAATGTGCCTTCTGCTATTTAATAAACGGCCGAATCTCGTGCGAGCAGATCGTTTGGTCCACAACAGCATCACTTCTCGCAGCATTCTCTGGGAACCGCGAGATCTCAGCTTCATAACAGGACCCGTGGATTTAGAAAGCTCATCTTATATAATTGCGCGCGCATATCAGTGGTAATCTGCTAATGAGCCGTGCGCAGGCGCGGTTACACTAGTAGGACTCGTGACGCGTTGATAGCCGTCGTATTGCGTGCGTTTCTGCTCTACAGACCTTGGAAGAGCAGGAACGAAATGCGTCAAGGAAGCAGGGATAAAATATTTCAAATTATTTTTTTATTTTGTTTTCAAATATTTTTTCAAATATTTAAAAAAAAAAAATATTATGAAATATTTGAAATATTTGAAATTCACTTTAAGAAATTTGACAAATCTCAAACACGTATAAAATATCTGTAAAATGCAGTAACTTTTACAAAAAAAAATAACAATAAAACAATCTGCAAATTAAAAAAATTATAACATTTTAAAAAATTAGAAAAATTAAATTGAAAAATTTGAAGTGATCGGTCAAACGGTTCCTGATTAAACATTTTAAAAATCTCATGATCAGTTCAAAAACTATAAACGAGACCTCTTTGTAACATAAGTGGATGTGCCAAATTTCTGATCGATTGGTTCAACGGTTTAACTTAGGCATTGCATACAAAAACCCACAGTGAAACAGAGAAAGGGGCATAAGATTCTCGTATAGTCACGCTCGCTTATGAAATAAAACTTCCGTTGAAACCAATTAATGGATCTTGCTAGAAACCAATAAACCATGAAAGTTTTGACATCCATTATGGTCTGATACGTTGAAATGTGAAAGCACAAATAATAAGTGTTCAAAACATAATATAAGTTTAGAGTAATGGAAAGAAGTCCTAAAGATATTTCGAACTTGTGCGATTCGGCTTGAAGGTCAAAATTAATACTAAGGTTCAAGGAACTAAAATAAAATATATCCGCAAATGTAAAATACTGCTCACTGATTTGTTTTCTAAAAACTCGGGCGCGATTCCTGAGGTAATCTGAGGTCCAGTCAGGTACAAATACTGGGAAGGTTCCCTACTAATAGGCCACAACCGCCTCCTTCCCACCGCCCATCCTCACCTACTCTTCACCATCATCTCCCAATCATCATCATAATCATTCATCCGTCGCCATTAGCCTCGCTGCAGAACAGTGCGACGTTAAGCTTCATAATGAAGTATTTCAAAACGCGTTTTTAATGGTTATATTTTTTCGACGAGAGAAGGGAAATAGAATCTATAATATTATGGTATCTACTTTTTTAATGATGGGTCACAAATCGTCATCAATTTATAACATAATCTTCACGAGCCAAATTAAAACTGGATGTGAAAAAGTTTACGGGATCTTACCATACATAGTAATAGAATCAATGTTTGGAAAAATTTCAAATTACGAAAAAGTAAATCATTTAATTACCTTCATAACAAATAGAAAGGGATTTAGTAATCCATTTAACAGTGCCCGTAAAAGGCAACTTACTTCGAAAAAAGTAGACTAGTATCCAGAAAGAAAAAACATCACGTCGTGATGGCTGATGTTTTCTGTTCTGGTAGTAGGCGTCTGTCCAAGGATGTTAGAAAGTGAAGATGCGCCGGGATGGGAGTGGCGAGGATTCATGGCGGGTGTGGTGGGCTCTACCGTCATTAGTACAAGCCAGCTTTCCACGCGTGCGATCGGTTGACGCCGTGCGACACTGGTAGTAGGCGTCTGTCCAAGGATGTTAGAAAGTGAAGATGCGCCGGGATGGGAGTGGCGAGGATTCATGGCGGGTGTGGTGGGCTCTACCGTCATTAGTACAAGCCAGCTTTCCACGCGTGCGATCGGTTGACGCCGTGCGACACTGGTAGTAGGCGTCTGTCCAATGATGTTAGAAAGTGAAGATGCGCCGGGATGGGAGTGGCGAGGATTCATGGCGGGTGTGGTGGGCTCTACCGTCATTAGTACAAGCCAGCTTTCCACGCGTGCGATCGGTTGACGCCGTGCGACACTGGTAGTAGGCGTCTGTCCAAGGATGTTAGAAAGTGAAGATGCGCCGGGATGGGAGTGGCGAGGATTCATGGCGGGTGTGGTGGGCTCTACCGTCATTAGTACAAGCCAGCTTTCCACGCGTGCGATCGGTTGACGCCGTGCGACACTGGTAGTAGGCGTCTGTCCAATGATGTTAGAAAGTGAAGATGCGCCGGGATGGGAGTGGCGAGGATTCATGGCGGGTGTGGTGGGCTCTACCGTCATTAGTACAAGCCAGCTTTCCACGCGTGCGATCGGTTGACGCCGTGCGACACTGGTAGTAGGCGTCTGTCCAAGGATGTTAGAAAGTGAAGATGCGCCGGGATGGGAGTGGCGAGGATTCATGGCGGGTGTGGTGGGCTCTACCGTCATTAGTACCAGCCAGCTTTCCACGCGTGCGATCGGTTGACGCCGTGCGACACTGGTAGTAGGCGTCTGTCCAAGGATGTTAGAAAGTGAAGATGCGCCGGGATGGGAGTGGCGAGGATTCATGGCGGGTGTGGTGGGCTCTACCGTCATTAGTACCAGCCAGCTTTCCACGCGTGCGATCGGTTGACGCCGTGCGACACTGGTAGTAGGCGTCTGTCCAAGGATGTTAGAAAGTGAAGATGCGCCGGGATGGGAGTGGCGAGGATTCATGGCGGGTGTGGTGGGCTCTACCGTCATTAGTACCAGCCAGCTTTCCACGCGTGCGATCGGTTGACGCCGTGCGACACTGGCAGTAGGCGTCTGTCCAAGGATGTTAGAAAGTGAAGATGCGCCGGGATGGGAGTGGCGAGGATTCATGGCGGGTGTGGTGGGCTCTACCGTCATTAGTACCAGCCAGCTTTCCACGCGTGCGATCGGTTGACGCCGTGCGACACTGGCAGTAGGCGTCTGTCCAAGGATGTTAGAAAGTGAAGATGCGCCGGGATGGGAGTGGCGAGGATTCATGGCGGGTGTGGTGGGCTCTACCGTCATTAGTACCAGCCAGCTTTCCACGCGTGCGATCGGTTGACGCCGTGCGACACTGGTAGTAGGCGTCTGTCCAAGGATGTTAGAAAGTGAAGATGCGCCGGGATGGGAGTGGCGGGTGTGGTGGGCTCTACCGTCATTAGTACCAGCCAGCTTTCCACGCGTGCGATCGGTTGACGCCGTGCGACACTGGCAGTAGGCGTCTGTCCAAGGATGTTAGAAAGTGAAGATGCGCCGGGATGGGAGTGGCGAGGATTCATGGCGGGTGTGGTGGGCTCTACCGTCATTAGTACAAGCCAGCTTTCCGTGCGTGCGATCGGTTGACGCCGTGCGACATCGCCAAACGGAGCTTAACTATGCACCAGAGAGCTGCGATTTTTACTAAGCCTAACGAAACGGGGATGTAGTTATCATAAAATAATGTTCCTATAAAGTTTTAGCAAAAATACTTATTATTGTAGAACGTACAGACCTTGGGAAAGCTCGAATGGCAACCAAATCATATGCGTCGAAGAGCAATGGTAAATAGTTTGACACTTCTCTAAACACATTTGACAAATATCACAAACAACACATAATAAAATGTCAGTGAGAAGGAGTGGAAGAAGTACGTCAACGAAGAATACACATTTGAAAATGTCTTGAAAAACACAATGGCTGGAATTGCGAGCCCTCGCGCGCAGAGCCATCAAATGAACTCGAATCAAATGACAATCCATGGGTAGAGTATGGAAAAACCTAGGCCTTATGAGAGTAAATAATGCCACTCAGGGAAGTATTCTATGAGCTCCGGTACGACTACGATTATTTTACGAATATCGTACTTTGAGCACTTTGAGGTCGTGTAGACGTACTAGATGTCATAATGTAGGTACTCCAGTTTGCATTAGGTAAAAGCCATGTGTTGGATATGTATTGGACAGTTTTATAAAACTCCCACAACTTTTTATAATTTGTCGATTCCTTACGACTTTCAGGCTTTCCAACATCTCAAGTAGCTTTAGGTGTGAAGCTGACACCAACACAGCAACATGACGTGGCAGAAACATTATTGAATATAGATTTTATCTGGTGCCTGGAAAATCTGCAATTTTTAAACTTTGAGCGGCTCCCAAAAAATAATTGCGTAACTCTGGCAATTCAAAAATTTAAAAAACTTTAATTTCATACAACAGTTTAATTTCATTTACGGAGTCTTGGCAAGAAATATATTCGCGGTCACATTCAAAGGAAGCCAGCCAGGCAGGCATTGGCAGGCAAGCCGCAGTAAATGAGCGCAGTGATCGCAGTCCTGCAGTGAGTCAGATCATAACAACACCTCACTCTTTGCCACAACTCTTGTTTGTGACAACTCGTTGCCGGAGGTTTGGCAACACAACTGTCATCTATGCAATTTGGGTTATTTCGCGTCTGGACTGCGAAGTACTGAACGTGGCTGTACATGATGACGCTCGCTACGCCGCACACACGACGCATCCCGCCTGCACGGAGACGCGGCTTGGTCGGCGTGTCCTTGTGAATCTCTCGCATCCGGGATGCGCTCGGCAGGCTCTGACCTCCACATCTGCCCCTCCCCTGTCTCTGTCCAGAGAGGAAGATTCACACGTCGTTCCATCTCTCTCTTTCTCTCCTTCTCTCTCCGACAACACCTCCATCTCGCTCTGACAATACATCTTCCCAGGCTCCTTCGAGACACGTTGCGCAATTGTTATGTAATTCAGTGCCTCATCAGAGGTAGAGGGCCCGATGTACATTGACTCGATTTTACGTGTTGTACACTTTTGGAACGATCAAAAGCTCTTGCGATTAGATTGAACTGTCAACAAATACAGTTATTTTGAAGTATTCTCTTACTCAATTACTCATGTCACCATTACAAATGTGACTGGATGAAGACAGAATAACGGGTTTATGAGCTCAACTCAAGAAGCGTTTAAATGGACATCCACCCTTCTACCTCTGATGTACAGAGGGTTGTTTAACGTCGCACTGTTCTGCAGCTAGACGGACGGTGGGAAGGAGGCGGTTGTGGCCTATTAGTAGGAAAACTTCCCAATTCATTTGCCTCTAGACTGAGGAACACCAGGAAAAACCACAGTCAAGAAAGAAAGCAGTCGGGAATCATTCGCTCCGGGGGCATTCGAAGAACAAGCTAAAAACTAAAGCCATATCGTTTGCCAATTGTCCTAAAGAACAGTGGCGGCTATTACAGTGTGCAAGGTGTGACAATTGCACACCTGATCATCCAAGAAAATTATTTAAAAGTGCTCCCTAATCCAGGAAGTAGGAAGTTAAATATTTTGTCTAATCATTTTGCTCTCCAAAAGACGTAAAAATGCATCAATTTCAAACTAAAGACACAAAAAAATCCGGAGTTATGCGCCCCGGCCCCGCATCTGCTGGGGGCTCTCCTCTTAGAGTTCGCACAATCAAGATCAGCTCTGCACTCTAGTGGTGGAGATGTGGTACTAGAGGAAAGGGTTCAAGATTCATTTCTCCATAAGGAACCTGTAGAGTTTGGATACCTCTACTTCATACACTATTAAACATAGAACCCTGAAAAAAGTAACGAGTATAGAAAAGATTATGCTTTATCGATCTGTCACCTCAGAATTTTTCTCCGAGGTTAAATTGCAGCGTAATAATCATGCAAACATGAAATGCAGCAGCCAATCAGAGTACAGGAAATGGTTCAACAGACCAATCAGGCTACAGTATAAGCCGTATTAGCTTCATACGGAAAGTTATTTTATAATTATTTAGACACAATAAATGTATTTCTGAGGTGACAGATCGAATAAGCATAATCTTTTCTATACTACTTACAATTTTTATGGTTCTATGTTTAATAGTGTATGCTGTAGAGGTATCCAAACTCTACAGGTTCCTTATGGATAATTGAATGTTGAACCCTTTCCTCTAGTACCACATCTCTACCACTAGAGTGCAGAACTGATCTTGGTTGTGCGAGTACTTTCTTCTACGTCCTTCTATGTAATTGAACACCTGTTGTAAAGCCAAATAGCCGCCACTGCTAAAGAAATGTCAGGAAACCTCGATTGTGCTTCATAAGCTTAGAAATGTTCATGTATACATTGGCGTCACTACATTCAATTATCATGTACAAACAATCATTTTGGACTTTGTAAAAACCTTAAATCAGATATCCAGCTCTGTTCATATAATTATAATTAGTTTATAATCTACTCATAATAACTCTCCGTGCGTAAACAAGAGTTATAATTAAATCATTCTTATCACGCAATCACGGCTGTCACATACGATATGTTTGGAACCGAGCGTACATCCGTCACGGCTCGTCGACTTCGATTGTTTATCATCGGAAAAACTCTCTGAGCGCGCGCACGAGATTCAATTGATCTTATTAATAACGATTTATATCAAATAATAGGCAATTAGTCAGGCAACCGTCGAGTCACATCATAATTATACCCGTACTTCTCGACATTCCTTTCAGCGCAGAATGCTGAGGCTGGAGAGAAAAAGAAGAAGTTTTATTGATCGCTTTGATGGATTTATATCGATAATTAATTGATGGAGCTTAGGTATTTATGATGTGCTTTTTTCCAGGATATGTTTGGTAAGGAATTAAACAGGTAGGAGTGTGTATTGTATATGATAGTTTTATAATGTCAAGGATGGTAAAGTACTGCTTTTAATTTAGATGAAGGCTTTTTCGTGGTCTACATGTCGAAAATTTCCTTCTGCGCCATAATATTATGTCAATAAAAAGAAGGCAATCTGAACTAACTTTCGAGATCTCCACAAAGTTACAATATTACCATTAATTTAAACATTGCGATCATACAATAAATAACTTGCTGATATTTTTAAAAGTGTATTAACCTGATAAAAAGTGCAGTTGCACATGTGAAATTTCCCACAAATAAGTGATACGTGATGGAGCCACTTCTGGCAAGATGGCTACTATTAGGTCCACATATTAATTTGTGTGTTTTTACATTTCGTGTTTCCATAAAGCAGTGAAAAAAACAAAAAAACAAATGAAATTAATATTTAGCTATAAATTTACTCTTTTGGCCATAACACACCACTATATCAACTATTTGTATTTATATTTATGCAAATGCGCCCTTGATAGCCGCCATTTACCTAGTACCACAAAATCCACCAGAGGTCAGTTGTGTTCCTTATTTTCTCGAAAGTGAAACGGTCTTCTAGAAATTCGTATTCCGTTGCAAATTTGTGGACATTATAGACTGAATCCATATGAAGTCACAGCTGACCAAAATCTCACTGGTGCACAGATGATTTCAGTATATAAATAATAAATAATCAATATCTTCCTTGATAAAAATTATTTGATTTATTTGATACAATTACAATTTTTGTCTTTCTTTTTAATATCTACCTTACTGAACTATGTTTAAAATACGATTAAACTATTGAAAAATGTCCTGAGGTGGGATTCTATAACTCCATTGCGACCGCTTAGCAATTTCTTCCATAAGGATTAACATTGAAATAATTGCTAAGCGGTCGCAATGGAGTTATATAATCAGGGCCCTGTGCACCAGTGAGATCAACAGGATTGGGGTCTGTTACCTAGCAACCAGGTCTATTGGATGTACTCTATAGGCCACAAAGATGTGAACAATGGAGTATTAACTATTTCATCCTTCGGGAAGATTTGGCACCCTTACCCGGAAACTAAATAAGTCAGATACTTCTGCCAACTCAGCATCCTAATGCAGCTTCTGGGAATTGTTTGGCGATATTTCTACCTTCGACCAAACAAGACGTCGTTGATTTCTACGAAATATAAAGATTGGACAGTCTAGCCAAAAGTCTAAAAGACACACATTTCAGAAACCCTAGCATGTCATTGCTATAATCATCAACAATTAGTTTTTTTACATTAGTGGTGCTTAACGTCGCACTGATCTGCAGCTAGGCTAATGGCGACGGATGAATGATTATGATGATGATTGGGAGATGATGGTGAAGAGTAGGTAAGAAGTGGGAAGGAGGCGGTCGTGGTCTATTAGCAGGGAACATTCCCAACATTTTCCTCTCGATTGACGGAAAGTAAACAAATAAATCGTTACAAAAAGGTTCAAGGGGAATCGAAACCGGGCCTGCCGAAATGCCAACTATAAGCCAACTTTCAGCGTCATTGAAGTAGTTCTGAACTAATTGTTTATAGTAGGTAGAGTTCAGACATGGATAATTCCGATTTAAATTCATGTTCATTTTATGTATTTTAATTGATATATTTGTATTTGCGGACAAGCTCAGTTATACCTATACATTACTAAAGTACTTACATGTCTTAGAATTGACAAACTAATAGTAATGAAAGCACAAACCTCCATTTCACTTAAAACATCCAACTACAAATTAATTCAATTATCTCATTAGCTCGTAATGTCTAGAATCTAAGCGTAAACTCGCTTTAATAATCAACTTGATCCTTTCCTAGAGCCAACCACAATTAAACCTGCCGAGAAAAATAACTCAAGTTAATTAAAACCCCGGTAATTACTACTCTAACGTAAGACGCCGCACAAGATGAGCGGACACCAGCGCGACCGTGTTGATATCGTGTAACGCTCGGGGGTTCCGCGTGCGAGCCTAAAGCATGGGTTTCGATTACAGTGTTTGCGTCAGGTTGGTAGGACTTCTGTGTGTGATTTCGTATGTGAAGTGTTGCCAATGTGATGCGGTAGTTAGTGAGAGATTGACCACCGTAGGAGAGATTTACACAATAACCCTAGAGCGGATTGTGAAAGGACAATCAAAAGAATTTTCAATCAAATTAGACGAATTTGTAATAAATAATTTACGTAAATTAAAAAAAATGCTTTTTGGCGGAACCACACGCTCTGGAATTGCACTCCGAATGTCCTTGGGTTCGATTCCCGGTCGTAATTACTGACTGAGGATTTTCGTGATTCTCCTCAGTCAGAAGTAAATGATGGGAAGGTGCCCTAATAGTCCACGACCACCTCCTTCCTACCATCCATCATTACCATCATAATCATTCATCCTTAGCCATAGCATTTGCAGAAGTCACGAGTTATAAGAAAAATCTTGGTTAGAAATAATAATTTTCCCGACCTTGTGTATGGCAGAAATCCGTAATTAACTTTTTCCTTTGAAATTGTTGTGAAAAAATAAAATAATTATCTACAACTATCGTTCAGAAAGCATCCTTTCACCTTTTTACTCTTAAAATGTGTCCAAGATAAAATAAACCACAGTTACCTCGCCTGCATCCAACATCCTTAATTCACTTTTTTACTTACTGTGAGATACGAAGCGATGTTTTAAAGGACACTCCCAAACTAACTTATATATTCACAATTCCTCGTCGTGCTGCGAGGGCGTGATTCGCCATCGGTAATGAGAGAGAAAAAGACAGAGTACGCCGTCGGTAATGAGATAGAAGGAGAGGAGAGACGCAATCATCGCCCATCAACAAGTCCCATCCCAACCCAGCCCAATGGAGTGCCTCAAGGCGACGACATGGGTCCAACGCTAGTTATAATTTCTCACTGTGAAGTAGATTATAGTTTTGTCGGGGCAAGTTTAAGGTGTTAACATTATTAGATGGTCAATTTTAGTGATTCAAAACCGTTACTACTAGATAGTAAATTCTAGGGAATAGAGACATAAAATTTTATGGATCAAAATTGCTTGGACACTTTACGAAAGAACAGCCCCCTAATTTTAGCCGTAATTCTGTAGATCCCTTTCACATTTGTTGGTAAGACACACTATTTTCAATCTCAAAAGTGTAAATTTTCATTCGTAAATTATGAAATTAAAAATCAGTGTATATTCTGGCGGGAAAGCACTATCACGGCAAGATGATGTACTATTTTATTAACCATGGCAACATCATTGTTGATTGATATAAATGACATCACTGGCCGGAATGGCGTTTTACCCCTATAATTTACACTTATTTTAATTTTTTTATTTATGAATAAAAATGTGCACTTTTTAGTGTGAAAATAGTGAGATTTACCAACAAAAATGTTGTTAAAATCTTCTTGATAGGGTTATTCCAACCTGCAGTAGTTTATTTCTACATATGGATCGAAACTGTTGAAATTACCTAGAAATAAACTATACTACAGGATGAAATATCCCTATCAAGAAGATTTTAATTATTCTAATCCTGAATCTTTCAAAACACTTATAATTGTTGTTATTTTGAATTTAGTTTTAAAAAATACGTACATATTCCCTATTGTTTTATCAGAAACATATGAACAGCGTGATGAAGAACATTAACACAAACAAATCATTAGCGACCCATTAGAATATATTTAAATCAGGAAACGTGCTCTTCTAGATCAACAAATGAACCGAAGCACGCAATGAGGCGAGCAGGCTGCCATGCGCTATTACTTTAATATGTCATTCAAAGCATGAGAAAAAATTAATTGAATCTATATTAATTGTTTTGGTATCAGTGCATTTTAACACAGTTTACCCAAGTTGAAAAAATATGGTAAATCTGCTGTTTGTTATTTTTGCTGAAAAGAAAATAAACCCAGGCACTTAAATTTTTACGATATTATAGATTGCCCTTTTATCGAGGTGCTATTGACTGTTGAACAGAATTTTGATGGATTAATCAAAAATCACGTTTTTCAAGTAGCAGTGTATACTAAATTAGGCTACATAATATAATATTTAAATATTGCTTATGCATCAAGAGGTAGCTGGTAGAAAGACGGAAGTCCATTTAATCGATTGAAGGTACGTTTATTTGGACTGATGTAATCAAGCACTATTACCTTGATGTTAAAAAAAAAATACATTACAGTTGGTACTTATATTTACATTCTCTTACTAAATTGATACTGTTTTTAGCTCACCTCAAGAATCATTAAAATGGACTTCAGCCCTTCTACCTCTGTAATACAAACTTGATAATTAAGTGCACTAATAAATTTTTTGAAAAAAAATTAAATTAATATTAAAAAGTAATGGTTATTAAGGTGATACTAGCGCTCGGCCGTTTTAGAAAATTGAGAGAGAAAAATTGTGTCATAAGTGAGTGTAACTTTTACAGGATGTTCACATGATCAGTCTGATTGTTTATTAGTATCACTTTTTAATTTTTGCTTATTGCATCGTTAATTAGGCGCTGGTTATTCAATTCAAAACCGCGCAAAACGATGAAATTTGCGATACGATTGGAGACTAAACCCGTTAACCAATTGATCTCAAATTTTAATCATGATTAGATGAAAGACAAACTTAGGGTTATCCCTTGGCACATTTTTGAAATTTAATTTTATACGGCGCCCAGGGAGACGAGAAAATAGCTAATTTTTCACCAAAAATCCACTAATTATTACTAATTAACGAAACAAAAAATTAAAAATGTACCAAGGGATAACCCTAAGTTTGTCTTTTATCTAATCACGAATAAAATTTCAAATAATTTGGTCTACCCATTTCGTCTCCAATCGTATTGCAAAAAGTGTCTACAAAAAGCAGAAAAATCGCTCGCGCTTGCAGCACCTTAACAGATACAACTCTCTTGACCGATGATAAGTCTTATAATGTTCTCCCCGTGCATCACCCCGTATCCAGCGCTCTTAATCGCCACCATGTATGTGTCCTATGGTGTGACCCTGTCTGAGAAACCAGTTCTTAAGAGACTGAAGATGCGCTTAAAGAGGTCACGCCAAAGGTCACCACGAGAGGTCACGTGACTCGGGAGGTCATCACGTCGTGAACCGGACCTCGAGATGGCCCCAACGCCCTTTTTTACACGAGTCTCTCTCCTCTCCTCTCTTGATACCGACTCCCTGCAATGCGGCGACTCAAATTGTACGTGGAGAAGATGTCTTGAACTCGTTCGTCTTAAAGTACGATTTTATACTCAAATATAAAAAAAATCTAGAATTATAATTTTACAAAAATTAATTTTATGCAGTTTACCCAGTGATAGTTAAGTTTAATCGGTCATTCAAGGAATGTCATTGGTTGATGTCGTGGCAAAAATTTCCTAACTGTTTCAATTTAGCCGAGTGTTGAAAAACAGACCATTTTTTTTGTTTATAATCAACGATTTTTTTTTTTTTTTTTTTTTTTACAAAATACGGATTTTCTTTACCTCGTTAATTTTTAGACATTCTAGAATTCTCAAATTACAGGGATCCTCATGGGGGAAGGAGGGGGTCATCATGCTCAAATAATAATGTCCATATCTGCAAGTGTCCAGAGTCTAATGGATTCCGTCCATAAGATTACTAGCACACGGTCTAGTGGTGTTGAGGACTGACATCCGCAAATATCTACTTGCGGACGCATTTTTTGTAAGTATTTCCTTAGAAATATCGTTTCTTTGTATACGTTTCACACGGAATTTGCAGCAGAGGAAAAAACTATTTTCGGTTTGGAATTCCTATTATACACGCTAATTTTGGATATTTTTCGGGCACTACCCTCACCTCAGCCTGTAACAATAGGGGAGCAAAAAAACAAATTTCTGAGATATATATACAGCATTTTATTGGCGATTGTATTTAGACATTTGCCCTCAGGCGCTGAAAGGTCCTGTCCGAACGCACTGCCGCAAAATATTATTTTATGCTACAAAGCAATTGTTGACTCAAGCACTAACTATGATTCGATCCCTTCTGTTGTCCTTTAACTCAGGTAATCTTGAAGTATCCCTCAGTCGAGAGGCAAATGCTGGGAAGGTTCCCTTCTAATTGGCCACGACCACCTCCTTCCACCGTCCATTACCTATTCATCATCGTATAATCATTCATCCGTCGCCATTAGCCTATTTGTCGCACATTAGATAATGTACGACGTACTTCACTTTTTGAAGTTTCTTCCATCAATAACCGCAATCGTGTAACTATTATCGACATGACGGAACAGGTATGGCTGAGTGGTAACGCTCTGAACTTGTATTCCGGAGGCCCGGGTTCGATTCCCGCGGCGTCCTTCCTAACTGGGTTTTTTTCGTGGTTTTCCCTCAGTCGACAGGCAAATGCTGGGAAGGTACCCTACTAATAGGCCACGACCGCCTCCTTCCCGCCTTCACCTACTCTTCACCATCATCTCCCCCCAATCATCATCATAATCATTCATCCGTCGCCATTAGCCTCGCTGCAGAACAGTGCGACGTTAAGCCCCAGACAAAAAAAAATATCGGCATGATCGACAACTCTAGTCAATATCAATGTTATTCCCTCTAAGAGATCTCGATCGACGAAGTTACATGATCGCTATGGTGTTCTCACGGTATTGTGTATTGTCGGGCGGCGTGAGAGTCGCATGACGCTAACTATTGTTGAATTAATGTCATTGCTGTGGATGACGACATAAAGACGGTGAGGTGAAGGCTGGGCAGGGAGGGGCCGTGACTCATCAGCTTTAGGCGCCGGAGACGAGGTTTACACATCTTCTCGGTATCCCAAGTAGATGTTATTTGAACATTATTCGAGACTGATTTTTCAGATTTTTTCAGATATATATTTTTTTCCGAGATAAATACCATTTTAAGATGGTATATAGAAAATTCTAAATTTTTTATTCTAAATTTTCTAATTTTTTTCGAAATTTTCTATATTTTTTTGGAATTTTTATGAGTTTTGCTCCAGATCTTTATAATTATAATAAACAAATCTCATATTTTAGTCGATGGTATCAACTTACGGAGACAATATTTGATACCAATCTTGTGGAAAGACGTAAATTTCTATATATTTTCGGAATTTCCATGAGTTTTGTCACAGATTTTTTTAAGAGCTTTCTTTATTTGTCATAAGCAGGTATTTCATATAATTTGATAGGAGTGTTGTTTAATGGTGCGTCGACAGCGAGGTCATTTTTGTCTTTTACTTTGTTGAATTTTAAGGAAGGTCTTCGGGAGGGGTCGACGAAAGGGGCCCGGCCCGGGGGAGTTCAGCACTGCTGGCCAGAATGGGGACGAACCGGTGGACGGTGGCTTTTAATGTATAGCGATGTGATAGTAAATACTGATTTAATAATGTCAACTGATAGAGATGATTAAGAATAGGAATAAGGATGGACGGTGGGAAGGAGGCGGTCGTCGAATAAGTAGGGAACCTTCTCAACATTTGCCTCTCGACTGAGGAAAGCCACGTAATTTCCACAGTCGAGGGAGTCGAATCAGAACTCCAAAGGCACCTCCAGAACTTTAATGTCACAGCCAATTTGACCGTTTTATCAAAAACAAATTAAACTAAGAAAAACGTGATCATGAGGTTATAACTGTTTTTTTTTAAATTCGCTTAAATACCATGGAAATTACGTAATTTTTTAACTATAGATTATTCAAAGTAATTGCATTAGAATTGCCTTCAAAACAGATTTTAATATTAAGTTACGAAAAAAGGTAATAACAGTTTTTACATGAGTACGAAACGAGCCTCGAGACACCCGGTCGTGGGTGAACTCGTGAACGCGCTGGTGTCCGGAACCCCTGGTCGTGGGAGTGTGATCATGCACGACCGGGTGTCCGCGCTGTGAGACCCCTGGTCGTGGGAGTGTGCTCGTGAACGCGCTGGTGTCCGCGCACCTCGAGACCCCTGGTCGTGGGTGTGTGCTCATGCACGCGCTGGTGTCCGGAACCCCTGGTCGTGGGTGAACTCGTGAACGCGCTGGTGTCCGGAACCCCTGGTCGTGGGAGTGTGGCTCGTGAACGCGCTGGTGTCCGCGAGCCTCGAGACCCCTGGTCGTGGGTGTGTGCTCGTGAACGCGCTGGTGTCCGGAACCCCTGGTCGTGGGTGTGTGCTCATGCACGCGCTGGTGTCCGGAACCCCTGGTCGTGGGAGTGTGGCTCGTGAACGCGCTGGTGTCCGCGCACCTCGAGACCCCTGGTCGTGGGTGTGTGCTCGTGAACGCGCTGGTGTCCGGAACCCCTGGTCGTGAGCGTGAGCTCGTGAACGCGCTGGTGTCCGCGAGCCTCGAGACCCCTGGTCGTGAGAGTGTGGCTCGTGAACGCGCTGGTGTCCGCGCACCTCGAGACCCCTGGTCGTGGATGTGTGCTCATGCACGCGCTGGTGTCCGCGCGCATGGGCTGGGTCCGACATCCTGGTAGCATGGACCGTGTCGTGGCGGCGGCTACACGGCCAGCTCCACCCAGACAATAGGGTGGGAACGTCACGACAATCCGCCTGCGCTCTTGTGCTCATCTTCACACACCTTCCTCCGTCTCACACACAACGAGTTCACACGACATGAGCAGATACAAGATGGATCGGAACTGATGGTCAGCTGTGGCGTACCTTCAGATATCGGGCCCCCCGATAAGGATACTTTTTAAACCCCTCCGCCCTTCCCTCTCCAACATTTTAATAATATATGCATAATTTTTAAATACTTTGACACATTTGCAATTATTTGTAAATACAGTTGCACGCTGGGATATCTAGAATATAGATATGTATTGGTAGAAGGTAAAATAGTAAACCTCAGCTCTGATTTAGGGTCTGGGGAGGGCCTCATAGAAAGACGAATCTCCAGACATCGCAGTCCCGGAAAAATGTTGGTTTTTCATTACGGAATTTAGTGCATTTCAACGCAATTTGAACACACATTAATAAATACCACCTAATGTTATGGTATGCATTCGATCTAAATTACCCCTCTCCCCACTGCCGACCATAACTGTGGGGCTGCAACATCGAAGTTACGCCAGTGCTGGTCAGGTTCCTTGGCAATCAATCATTGCTATTATCGATGAAATCAGAGCATTAGCACAGACTTCACCGGATGATGCCATCAAATCTTTATCAGCCAATCCATTTCTTTCGAATGTCGTTTTTTACACTAGAAAATGTTGATTCCAGAATTCAGTCAATCTAGATGCTCTACAGGATTTAAGAGGGACAGTTCCTCATCTTCCTTCGGATTAATTAATGTCATCGAACCTTGATTGCAAAAGTTTACACAATGTTGGTGCTTCAAAACCAGCAACAATATTGGCTCAAATCCAGGTTTTGATGTGAAGGAAGGGCGCCTACCAATCAACAAAGAAGCCGTAGGTAGGAGCAAGGGTAGGAGGAACACAAGCATCATTCGTGGCTTCGAGCTGTTATCCGACTTGAGTTAACAAGACTCTTCAAATAATACAAGATGAACAAGAGATAAACAACATCGCCTCCGAGTGTCAAGCTATAAGATGTTTATAGAACTTTATTGTCTATACTTTCACAGAAATCCTTCATAACGAACAAGATGGACAAGTCAACAAAATTGGCTCAAGTCCAGATTTTTACAGAAAGGAAGGGTACAAGCTATGGGGTAGACAAGGATACATGGACATTTTTATGACGTCAAATTGTCCCCCGACCAGAGATTTTACAGCGAATATGACAATATTTACGAAGATAACAGATAATTTTAAACAATATCTACTGAATACAGATTTTGACGGATGAAGGGCACTTTAGATTAAAATTTCTAGAACAATTCTAGATCCTCTCTAGGACAGTTGCTTTTAACAGCAACTGTGCCCACCCTTAATTCAATTTATAATGAGGAGTACCTATAGATAAATTTAAAAAATCACCCATTTTACATATAGTTCAAACTACCGTTCCCAATTCGCTTTTAATGTGCTTAAGAGGCAAACGGAAGCGAGCGGGAATCGCACGGTTCGTCAGAGCGTTTTTTTGAAATTGTGTCTTCCCACTTATAAATTTTAGAAAATCAGATAGTAACGACCCATAACAGCCTAATATACTAAATAATGCCGCAAACTGGAGCTCATTATGACCTCTGGTACGACCTCAAAGTGTTAAATACGATATTTTTAATAAAATAATCGAAAATAATCGTATTTAACACATTGAGGTCGTACCAGAGGTCATAATGAACTCCAGTGTGCGGCATTATTAAGTCTATTAAGCTGTTATGGGTCGTTACTATCTGATTTTTTAAAATTATTAAGTGGGAAGACACAATTTCAAAAAAACGCTCTGACGAACCGTGCGATTCCCGTTCGCTTCCGTTTGCCTCTTAACCCCTTTGCAAACACTCCAACATCCCTAGACAACCCATAATATATTGAGTTACCGTATCAGATGTGTATCTCAATTGACATATTCATGTGGTTGTCCCCACCCATGGCACAGTTTCAGGTGGCGCCCGAGCCTGCATACCAATACCAATCACAACCGCTTGCCACCGCTTCTGACACCAGCCCGTCTCTTCTCTAGGACAATGGATGAGAGGCGATTGCGACACGGCGCAAGCGCGATGGGCGTGCGCATTGGGCAACCGTGCGAATAGGTGTTGCTGTGACCTCGATGACATCGCCGTCGAGCCAGACAGTCGGGGGCCCGCCTCGACCTCATCGTGTTTATTTACTAACCAGACGAGCGGGCATTGCGACATGGGACCAGGACGGTCACCACTCACCAGGGGACCGATTCTATATCTCGTTTTGATCATTTGGCAAACGGTTACGAATATCGAATAGCAAGCCAGAGGTGACATGAATCGTCTACATTTTCATTGCTTACTGTCATAACTTTGCTCCTACTATGTGGTCAGCATTTGTCGGGCACGAAAGCGCTCCGTCGCTCGCACGGAGCGTTTTCGTGCCCGACAAAAATGCTGACCACATAGAATATGAGCAAAATTATGACAGTAAGCGATGGTTCAATACATGTCACCTCTGGCTTGCTTTTTCGATATTCATAACCGCGTTTGCCAAATGTGGCAATTTATATTTTGAATTTCGCTCTAAAACCGCTCCAAACCGACCGTTAGCGAAAAAAATATATGACCGACCTTAATGGCAGTTTAAAGAAGACTATCGAGATCGAGAACAACCAAAGATAGAATTGGGCCCCATGACGTCGCACTGTTCTGCAGCGAGGCTAATGGCGACGGATGAATGATTATGATGATGATTAGGAGATGATGGTGAAGAGTAGGTAAGGATGGAAGGTGGGAAGGAGGCGGCAGTGGCATATTAGTAGGGAACCTTCCCATCATTTGCCTCTCGACTGAGGGAAGCAAGTTGGCTCAGGTGGAAACGTGCTGGAGATCCCGGGTTCGATCCCCGCGGCCGTCTTTCATGACATCTTTTTATGTGACCCTCAGTTGAGAGATATATCCTGGACGATTTACTAACATGCCACGACCGCCTCCTTCTCACCGTCCATCCTCACTTATTCTTCATCATCATCTCCCAATCATCATCATAATCATTCAACCGTCGCCATTAGCCTCGCTGCAGAACAGTGCGACGTTAAGCACAGTGTGGAATACCACATTCGCAATGAAGGTTTAAATAAAGTCTCCATTAATGTTGTTAACTTGATCAATAAAATACAAGTTATTTGTTGTAAAATAAATATCTCGAAGTCCATCTGGGCTCTTGTGGTACCTATATTTTAAACCGTTATTTAGTACGCTTTTTGTCGGTAATTTTTATGAAATTACGTTAACTTGCTGAATATCTCACGATTTGAACAGTTGGCTGAAGAATTTTCGTGAAGTCTGAAGGTGTGTTTAGAGTTTCATTTGGTTAAAAAAATATGTATCACGATTTTCATAGCGTTTTAACGGAAGAGAAAAAAAATCAAACATCTGCTTGTGAATATAGAATCTTAGCGTGATATGAAAATCTATAAGAGCTTCCTTCAATTGAGAGACATTTGAATTGAAAACATAACCTAGAAGCAAATTTCGTTTAAAACATGAGTTTTATAAAAATTTACGCACATGTACTTCCTTGTTTGTAAACAAAAGTTACTTATTTATACTATTTTATTCTAAGTGAGCAATTCAAATGAAAGGTCATCACTTATCACCAGATAAAATTGTGTTTTACATTTGCAAAATGGAAAGGAAAACTATTCAATGATATTTTCTAGAAACTCGTTACAAAAAGGAGCGCATTATACGATCTGTTAGTATGTGTTACGAAGAATTGCTGATTTGTAAAAATCAAAACATTTCAAAATGCATGCAAGTTGACTCTTTCAACGCCCCACTCCGAGGCCTAATTGCTTCGATTTCGTGGAATCGAGAGGCAAATGATGGGAAGGTTCCCTACTACTAGGCAACGACCGCCTCCTTCCCACCTTCCATCATCACCTATTCTTCACCATCATCTCCCAATCATCATCATAATCATTCATCCGTCGCCATTAGCCTTTGCAGAACAACGATGCTCAACATCATAAAAACTTTACATCGGAGCACCCCAAAAAATTGCAACAAAACTTCTCGCTTAATCAATTTAAGTCTGCATACGCGTTACACCGACACCGAAATACCTAATCACATTCATCAAAATCACTTAGATATTCAAATTCGGTTTCATCTAATTTACAGAAAAGAATCCTTGCGGCTGTTTTGGGCGCGATTATTCGAGTTCTCACGCAATGCTTAATCAATTTGACCCTAATATCTAACCAATCACCTTCTGGCTAATCGATTATAGCCAATTTCATCGCCAATGCCCTAATGCATTTAAATTTTATGCCAATATGGAGTGCTTTTATTGTTGATGAAATCGCCACTCTCTAAGAAGATTTAATTTTATGGAGAGATAAAATTGCATAAATAAATAGATTTTACGTCCTGTGATATGTGGGGTTTAACGTCGTACTGTTCTGCAACTAGGCTATTAAATGGCGACGGATGAATGATTCCGATGATGATTGGGAGATGATGGTGAAGATGATGAATTGGTAAAGATGGACGGTGGGAAGGAGACGGTCGTAGCCTAGTAGGGTAACTACCAAACATTTGCCTTTCGACTGAGGGAAATCACGAAAAATCCTCATGAAGAATAGCTGAAGGAATCAAACCGCGGAAAAAAATTAAAAATAAAACGAAAAAATATCGAAAAACGAAAAAATATTTTGAAAGACGGCTTGGAATCGATTTCCGCGGGGCCCTATTTTATAACTTAAAAAATCCCAATTCTTCTGGAATCCGATTCGGTGTGATGTTAATCAAATTGCCGTGACTCGGAATCCAGGAGAATAGGGAATTTAAAAGTTCTAGAATATGACCACTGTACGACTTAGGCTACGACCCATGATAACGAAACCAATACACACCTGGCTACGACCTCAGATATGTTAACAGAGTCAGGTACACTTGGTCAAAGTAAGAACGGTATTCGAAGGATAGAGATTGGCTGATAAAGATTTTATGACACCATCCGGTGAAGCCTCGTCATTCTCAATAAGGAAGCTCTGATTACATTGATAATAACGAGGATTGATTGTCAAGGAACCGACCAGCAGCCAATATTATTATTATTTATTAGAATGTGCTCAAGGGCATGTGAGGCTAGTGTAGGGCGATATCAATACGCTCAAATACCGTTTTTAGTTTTGTTAAGTGTACCTCAACAGATGGCGTTATAACCACATATCATCAAAATAAATCCAATATTCGATTACAAAATAACGACATTTAAAATTCACAAAAAGATTTCTATCGAATTTTATGACACATTATTATACGGACGCAACGCGCCATAAAATAAAAAATACCACTACCATAACAAACACTTGTGACGCCTTCGCAATCCGCACCCCCGATCGAGTCCTATCTCATCACTGACGATTGGACGTCCCGACGAAATGACCCTAGGGGATTCGCCATAAATCCTATACGTGGCGGTGAAAATGTGGTAGTCATAAAGGCATGTGTTTTCGAGCCATTATACGCCTGTTTATTACTGACTCGCTCTCAGCGTTTAGCAAACGAATTTAAATCAATTTCAGAGGCGTTCTTTCGGGTTTAATTTTGTGAATTTAAAGGGTCAAATTTAAATATTTAAGTAGATCAATTTTTATGATGTGTTGAAAATTTGTTGCTAACATAAATGTTTACTCCTTGGGTGGTTTTAAGTGAAATCGCACACTTATTTGCCGCCATTTTTGTTCCGTTTTTTAGTTTTATTATGTTTAACGTCGCACTTTTCTACAGCTAGGCTAATGGCGACGGATGAATGATTATGATGATGATTGGGAGATGATGGTGAAGAGTAGGTAAGGATGGAAGGTGGGAAGGAGGCGGTCGTGGCCTATTATAGGGAACCTCCGCAGCATTTGACGCTCGACTGAGGGAAATCATGAAAACTCAGTCAGGAAGGATGACCTGGGAATCGAACTAAGAACCTCGGGGATTTGCGTCAGAGAGATATTTGCTTAGATTTACGCGAAGTAAACAAGCAATGCATACGAATTTGGTGTGTTTAAAAAGTTTTTTTTGTGAGTTAATTATAAACAATTATTTAATAAATGCAAAATTAAGTAATCTGTCAATGAAATTCATACAATTTATATGCAAAAATAATGAAAAATTAATGATACCCAGTATGGTAGGTATAATTTGTAAACATGTTGACAATATTAAATAATGGCATGCAGTCAGCCATTATTTTGGCTTTGCCAGACTGTAAGAGTGCTTTAATTAATATTTGTTAATCATCAAAAAAAAATGTTCATCAATTGGGCCTTTTAAGAAGCCAAACAAGCTTAACTCAGCCGTTACTTCAGAAATCAGGGATTGGGTTTATCTTTAGGGTGCATTATTTAACTGTTGTAAATTTAAATTTGCTATTTCAGATCAATTTTAAAAACATATTTAATCAAGCAGTAAAGTGAAAATCACTTTACGCTTCAAATAACGTATACATGCAATTATAAACTGTAACCATCTCTTACCTCATTAACAAAACCCACCAATTAATTAGCTGCTTCATCCCGCATCTCTTACCTCGCACATCCATAGCACACCGTGGGAACCGAATACCGTTGCATCACCACGCCTATACGCTCTCCCAGCTAAGTTCGGTCTCCGGCGACACGGGCTATCCCTGTAGTGCTCTCTCAACACACCCCACTACATGGGAACAGACTGTAGGACACGCCTATACGCTCTCCCAGCTAAGTTCGGTCTCCGGCGACACGGGCTATCCCTGTAGTGCTCTCTCAACACACCCCACTACATGGGAACAGACTGTAGGACACGCCTATACGCTCTCCCAGCTAAGTTCGGTCTCCGGCGACACGGGCTATCCCTGTAGTGCTCTCTCAACACACCCCACTACATGGGAACAGACTGTAGGACACGCCTATACGCTCTCCCAGCTAAGTTCGGTCTCCGGCGACACGGGCTATCCCTGTAGTGCTCTCTCAACACACCCCACTACATGGGAACAGACTGTAGGACACGCCTATACGCTCTCCCAGCTAAGTTCGGTCTCCGGCGACACGGGCTATCCCTGTAGTGCTCTCTCAACACACCCCACTACATGGGAACAGACTGTAGGACACGGTGCAGTCGTGACGAGCTGTCTACAGTCTGTGCCGTGGAACATGCTCGGTGTAACGCGTTGATGAGCGAGCCTTCATAGTGCAGCTGATTTTTGTACCTTTTGCGATACGATTGGAGACGAAATGGGTAGTCCAAATTATTTGAAATTTTAATCTTGATCAGATCAAAGACAAATTTAGGGTTATCCCTTGGTACATTTTAAAATTTTTGTTTCGTTAATTAGTAATAATTAGTGGATTTTTGGTGAAAAATTAGCTATTTTCTCGTCTACCTGGGCGCCGTATAAAATTAAATTTAAAAAATGTGCCAAGGGATAACTCTAAGTTTGTCTTTCATCTAATCATGATTAAAATTTGAGATCAATTGGTTTACGGGTTTGGTCTCCAATCGTATCGCAAATTTCATCGTTTTGCGCGGTTTTGTTGAATAACCGGCGCCTAATTAACGATGCAATAAGCGAAAATTAAAAAGGGCTACTAATATACTTTCAGACTGATCATGTGAACATCCTGTAAAAGTTACACTCACTTATGAAACAATTTTTCTCTCTCAATTTTCTAAAACGGCCGAGCGCTAGTATCACCAATTAATAACCGAAATTCCGTAAAATCTCAGTAACTTATCACCTGGACATAATAGGCTCAAAATTTCCAAGAACACAAAAAATTGTTGGCGCCGACAACCGTTCAAAATTTGAAGTTGATCGGTTAAGGTGATACAAGCGCTCGGCCGTTTTAGAAAATTGAGAGAGAAAAATTGTTTCATAAGTGAGTGTAACTATTACAGGATGTTCACATGATCAGTCTGATTGGATAATAGTAGCACTTTTTAATTTTTGATTATTGCATCGTTAATTAGGCGCCGGTTATTTAACAAAACCGCACAAAACTCAGAAATTTGCGATACGATTGGAGACCAAACCCGTTAACCAATTGATCTCAAATTTTAATCATGATTAGATGAAAGACAAACTTAGGGTTATCACTTGGTACATTTTTGAAATTTAATTTTATACGGCACCCAGGGAGACAAGAAAATAGCTAATTTTTCACCAAAAATCCACTAATTATTACTAATTAACGAAACAAAAAATTAAAAATGTACCAAGGGATAACCCCAAGTTTGTCTTTTATCTAATCATGATTAAAAATTCAAATAATTTTGTCTACCCATTTCGCCTCCAATCGTATCGCAAAAAGTGTTTACGAAAAGCAGGAAAATCGCTCGCTTGCAGCACCTTAAACGGTTCCAGTTTAAATAAAATAAAAACATCGCAGGTACAAAACTATAAATGACCGATTATGACATTAGTGAAAAGATAAAAAAGATAAAACTGTATTCGAAAGAAATGGATTAGCTAAAAAGATTTGATGGCCTCGTCCCATGAAGTAAGTCGCCTACTCGTTATCTAATTCTAGTATGAGCTCTGATTCATTGATAATAACATGGATTTATTGTCACCTGACAAGCCGCCAATACGTTTTGTTCAAGTACCGTTTTACGATTTGTTGAGTGTACAAGACTTCAGATCGATTGGTTGAACGGTTTGCCCTGAACAAACAAACGATCAAAGGGAAGTGTCAAGAACCGATGGTGCCGCTCTCTGCAATGTATCCCATGATTATGAGGAGACTGCGGCTTGTAATCAGGGCCGTATTAAGACCATCGTAGCCATAGGCAATATTTTTTTCGTAGGCCCCTCCCCCCCCCCCCCCCCCCCCAAAACGAAATAATTTAATTTTTTCAGTGGTTAATTTGTAAAATAATAAGCGGGGAGACGATCAATGATCTTTAGTGTTATGCTGAAGAAAACAATGGGCACATGGGCGTCCGCAGGATTTCTGCCAAGTGGGGGCAAGGCAAGGAAAACAATATTTGACGGGTTAAGGGGAATGTGGGGGCCCCGCAGGGCGTTTTTTGGTTATTAGACAATTTGAAATCAATTTTGAGACGTTATGAGGTGTATTTTGTTGAAATATTGAATATTTTTATAATTTGGGACGGTGAGACACTTGTTCAAACCTGCCCCGCAGGGCATTTTTTGGTTATTTGACACTTTGAAATCAATTTTCTGGCACTTTCGTAATGAACTGAATGGAATGGAATGGACTGAGTTTAGCTGGGATACAGTGTGGATGCTGGAGTCTAATGTACCTATCCCATGACGGCTTGTAATGGAATGAACTGAGTTTAGCTGGGATCCAGTGTGGATGCTGGAGTCTAATGTACCTATCCCATGACGGCTTGTAATGGAAGGAACTGAGTTTAGCTGGGATACAGTGTGGATGCTGGAGTCTAATGTACCTATCCCATGACGGCTTGTAATGGAATGAACTGAGTTTAGCTGGGATCCAGTGTGGATGCTGGAGTCTAATGTACCTATCCCATGACGGCTTGTAATGGAATGAACTGAGTTTAGCTGGGATACAGTGTGGATGCTGGAGTCTAATGTACCTATCCCATGACGGCTTGTAATGGAATGAACTGAGTTTAGCTGGGATCCAGTGTGGATGCTAGAGTCTAATGTACCTATCCCATGACGGCTTGTAATGGAAGGAACTGAGTTTAGCTGGGATACAGTGTGGATGCTGGAGTCTAATGTACCTATCCCATGACGGCTTGTAATGGAATGAACTGAGTTTAGCTGGGATCCAGTGTGGATGCTGGAGTCTAATGTACCTATCCCATGACGGCTTGTAATGGAATGAACTGAGTTTAGCTGGGATCCAGTGTGGATGCTGGAGTCTAATGTACCTATCCCATGACGCCTTGTAATGAAATGAACTGAGTTTAGCTGGGATCCAGTGTGGATGCTGGAGTCGTGATCGAGTTTACCTCGTGTCGTGGCTGATCTCTCACTGTTAGATTAATGTCGGCCTGGGAAGCGACGCAACGAGTCGGTGCCGAGGCTTAACGTGCTCTTTAACAGCGTGCTAGTCAGGTCGGGTGGCGCAAACTGTTTTGTATGTTTTGGACTCAACAAACCGACTTCTCAATAACTTTGAGAGGCTGTGACAGAGGTTTGATAATTTAACATGTCAAGATATTATCTGTCGCTTCTGATGATCGAAATGTAGCCTAAAGTGTTGTTATTTTCTCTGATTTGTTGGTTCATCTTAAACCATAATTTATTTGTCCGATCGGTAACGATTATTGAAAACATCGTTTCATTATGCTGTAACCAAATTTCGTTAAGAATGCTATAACAGTCAATTATACATACTAATTACAATATTTGGGCAGACATTTTAAATTTTACAGCTATCTTGATGCAAAATTTTGGAAGTTCTGACATTTTTTCTCTTATGACCACTATAAACTACGAGGATATTGACCACAATTGTCCGAAATATACGTTCAACTTTCCTCCAAATTCTATAAACAAAGTGCAATATTTAATTGCTCTCTTTCCAACCTGATACTCAATCGCAACTTTAAATTAATCATGTAAACTCGTGTTTTTGTACCTCATGCTAATATTTATTGAAAATTACGTTTATCGCGTTACGATCTTTATTGACATGAAGTGATTTGAATCAGTAATCCTCTAAAGGTTTTCTCTATAATCAATTATCAATCAATGACTGTCTTCACTGCGTTCTCCCGTTGTGTTTGAATTTGTTCGATGTATTGTACGCTGAGCTCGCACGGCCGAGTCATGTTAGCTTCTTCTCTGTTCCTTGCGTTCATCTCGGCAGATCGCGCGGTGGGTTGACCCCAGCGCAGATTCCCACACAGACTCATCTTCAGTTCATCTAGTCACGTGACAGCAACAGGTGAGCTACACTCCGGCCACTGCTAACAGATGCAGGAGCATCTTCACTTGTACACTCCCGCCACTGGCAAGATATGCCGAGTAGCACTCGTGTAACTTAACTCTTATGGGAGAATAACATTGACACGTCATAGTCGATCGATATCAAAGTTGAGTCAATGCTGATCTCCCATAAGAGTGGTCGATCGTTTGTCCAGCAAAGTTTGCAGTGTAGGTAAAAGTTGCAGAACGTGAGTAATTTAGCTAGATATTGGCCTGACAGATGTAGAAAAATAGGTGACTTCAGACTTGAATAAAATTAAGGGAATTTATTTGTATTTACACTATGAAACCTTGGACTTGGGACTGTTTTTTCTCGTCTTATTGTTTTATATAAAAGTTAATTCAGGAATTCTCCATGACACATCTAATAAAACCCTTGATTAATCAAACTAAATCTGAAGTGACTTCTCTTGTTTGGCTTCTGTGAGGCCCATAATGTTCAGCAATCGGAAAATTTCGAAATAATTTTGAGTTCTCCAACTTTGACTTATTTGTTGAATGTACGAATACCATTGGACGCTATACTTAAATCAACCCTTAAATGTTATTAAATTTGCTCTTCATATTAAAGCAAAGGAAACGCGTAAGCTCAAATACATAATGAATAAAGGAGGCGACAGCACAGCACCTTGCTGAACTCCGTCTTACCTCTGGGCTGCGCGAGCCGCGTGTCGCCATTGGTCGGCAGTTGGGGGCTGTATCTCGGCACCTGCAACAGCACGGTGTGATGCTGTTGCGGCTGTTGCGTGGGCTTCACACTCAGGTCCACGGGCTCCAACTGCACCGGCGGCCCAGCAGCCTGGAACATCAAGAACATCGAGTTAGAACTCAGGCTTTCTTGACAATCATATGTCGAAATCGTAGCGCTCGGCATAATGGTCAGACTAACTTTTCTCTTCCCAGAAAACGGGTATGATAACTAAGAATCATCCATAGAGCATGATACCGGTAATCTAAAGGTGGTGGGTTTGAATCCCACCGAGGTCAAATCTTTTCAATTTGCAGTTCATATAAGAGGGGGGTCATATTCGGGGACTCAAAGGGTTATATTAGAGATATAAGTTTCTAGAGCACATAGTTCAATTGTGTGACCTTTTTAAGGCATATACAAAATTTTAGTATAATTGTGTCCTTATTGTATACGTTATCGCCAAATAAGTAAGTCTAGAAGAACATTTCAATTGACACAATTGAGTGTTTGTACTGTCATCAAGTTCTTTCAAAATCAATGAAAATCCCCTCAAACAGTATTGGAAGATATTTTTCTAATGAAAACCATGAAACAGTCCCCGTAAACACTAAAATCTCTTCCAAAACTGTTTGAGATGGTTTGAGGTGTTTTTCCTTGATTTTGAATGACTTTAATGACTGCGCGACACTAAATTTGACAATTTGAATGTTCTTGGAGGTTTACTTGCATATTCGGCGATAACTTACACAATAATAACACAATTATGCTAAAATTTGGTATATATGCCTAAAAAAGGTTACACAATTGAACAATTTGCTCTAGAAACTCACAAAACTTTAAGGCTGCGAATATATAATGACCCCCCCATACATAACATAATCCCATTTGAGGCTGGCAGAAAATTTCGTCATTCTATGAATCGTCCAAATTTGAAATAAGAAACAAACATTCCTAATTCGACATAATTTATATTATCGTGGCATCGAAACACACATCAATCACCAGATTCATGAAATGATTGAGGATGTCAAAAGACGACTGAACAAAAAGACATGAAGCGCTTATGGAAATTAGGTAAACTAGGATGCACTATATAATTTTTTAGAACAATTTAATAGAACTGAACTTCAACTATAGGCAAATGGCGATGGATGAAGGATTATATACAATGGATGTGGGGAAAGATTAACATGCCTCAGACTTGTCTATGAGAAATAAAAGAAACAGTCAAGAATGATGGTGGCTGGCATTGAACGCCGGACCTCGATAGCACATGTCAGGGCAGCAGTAAATGAGTAAACCTTATCCTTATTATTCCGCTAATAAGATGACATGCGAATGTGTTAATCGTTTAGTAGGTGCGACTTTTCTCACGGAAATAATGTATTTACTTTCACTGATTTCCTTGGAAGTGTGTAATTTAGTATAATGGAGGGTGTTAAAGTGAAATGTATTGAACGATTTCTTACACATGCGCTCGAAGTATATCGTGAGAAGATTCTGTCAACTATAGTCAACTCAGTACTAATCTCTATACTTAGTGACACTTCACATCCAGACTGGAGCAATGATTGGGTTCAATCAAATCTGTACATCAGAGGTAGAAGGATCTAAGTCCAATTTCTCGATTTACGTTGCATTTGGACTGAAGCTCTATTAATTGCAATTTAACTGATGTCAACAAATACAGTTACCTATATTGAAGTATTCTCTTACACAATGACTCATGTCAACATTACAAATATGATTGGATGAAGACAGAATTAGTTTTTTTTTATCTGGGGCTTAACGTCGCACTGTTCTGCAGCGAAGCTAATAGCGACGTATGAATGAATATGATGATGATTGGGAGATGATGGCGAAGAGTAGGTAAGGATGGAAGGTGGGTAGGAGGCGGTCGTGGCCTATTAGTAGGGTACCTTCCCAGCATTTGCCTGTCGACTGAGGGAAAACCACGAAAAAACCCCAGTCTGCAGGAAGGACGGCCGCGGGAATCGAACCCGGGCCTCCGGAATACAAGTTCAGAGTGTTAACCACTCAGCCAACCTGTTCCGTTTTGAGCTTACCACAAGAATCATTGAAATTGACTTCCGCCCTTCCACCACTGAGTTAACGATATGTGGACGAAGTTAAATCAAATGGACTTTCAATACAGAGGTTCAAGGTTCGTTTCCCAGGGCTGTCCAAACTGACTGAGGTTTTTCATCGTTTCCCTCAGTCGAGTAATTTCTAGGGAGGTTCCCTACTAATAGACCCCGACCGCGTCCTTTCCACTACTTACCTATAAGCATCATCTCGCTATCATCATCATAATCATTCATCCGTCGCCATTAGCCTATATAACTAAACTAATTTTGACACTTTTGGAGGTAACCTGCGAAATAAAAACGCGCACCCCGACTGGGAATCGAACCCAGATCCTTCGGGTTTCCGGCCCTATGCTTTAACCATTAAGCTATCGGGTCGCATTCTTCGTTTTTATTTCGCAGGTTACCTCCAAAACACCATCCCTAAGTGAGAGATTCACTAAATTTTCCATCATTATCATCTAATTTTGACACTTTCAGAAAAATCTGAAATAAGCTTCAAGAGTTATATTTCAAAAGAATTATAACCAGGAATATTTCAATATCAAAATGAACCAACCAAAGATTTTTTTTTCACGGCTTCTTTGACGAATTCATTTGATCAAGAATTGTAGAGGAACAAATTTCAATACGAAGGCTCGCTTATCAAGGCGTTACATCGAGCGTTTTCCTAGTGTAGAAATCACTAAATTCATTATGTAAATGTTTAAGTTTTACGAGCTTTTAAATCGTAATAAAACTCTAAATAGCAGACTCAACTTGATACAGGTATAATTGATGTCATTTCTTGATGACAACTTGATACTTGTTATAAATCCATTAATATCATTTAAACAATTTTATTCACCTTCTCAAATAACCAGAAAGTACTTATTTAAATACGTTATTGCATGTGTAGTTATAGATTTAAAAATATGATACACACATGAATAAATAATAAGTCACACACACATTAATAATTACGAAAGTAAATATTAAGCCACCGGAAATGCAGGGGCGTTTCGTACGAAGAACAGAAGGACTTCTGGAGACAGTCAAAAAAAGTGCCAGCCTAATTTGCAGAGTCATCAAACATGTAATTTACGAAAACCCGAGAAGGTGTTATAACAAGACGTATGGTTTTACTCGGAATATTTGTAGCATTGACATGCAATCCGTGCATTGCATCTAATTAATTCCCATACTTTATTGATGTTCCCAACTGGTTATACGCAGACAACAAACATAATATATTTATATGATTTGAAATTATTATAATTACGATATCTTGCCATATAAAATATACGAGTTTCATTGGAATTGTAGTAATTACTTAAGAATAATCTTTTTTGTATAGGTGTTTGGTGCTTAACGTCGCACTGTTCTGCAGCGAGGCTAATGGCGACGGATGAATGATTATACAATCAAGGGCGTATCCAAGGATGAAATTTCGGGGGGGGGGGGGGGGGACATTACTAATATTTTGAAAAATCAAAGTGCAAAACAGGGTGTTCGGGTAATTTTTGGTTCAAGGTCATTTATTTAGGTGCAATTTTGAATCGCAATGTATCTATTTTGGGGAATTATAAATGTCAAAATATCAAAAAATTGGTCTAAGATTATTGAACTCATTAGGATATTCAGATTTTTGGGGGAATTTTATAAATTTCATTCTAAACAATTTGGAACGTTTTTGACATGATCTGTCTATTATTAATTTTTTTTCATATATTATTTTAAATGTGCTAATTTTCTTAGATGAAATCCTGATTTCGGGGGGGGGGGCATGGCCCCCCGGCCCACCCCTGAATACGCCCTTGATTACAATGATGATAAAGAGTAGGTAAGGATGGAACGATTGGAAGGAAGGGGTCGTGGAATTTGAGAATAGGGTATTCACAGCAAATTATTTGAATCGGGACTGAAACTACGAAAAACTTGTGTTGATAATTGGAAGTAATTAAAAGTGTTAAATTCGGCTGTGAAAAAGTGAGCTATATGTGCATGCTACATGCAATGCAATGTGTAATAGGTAGGTTTGATATTTGGAATGACCTCTTGTTAAAATATCTCTAGTTAAGTAATTGAATTTGTTTAGCCTATTGCTGAATATGACATATTATTAAAGGCGTTAAACAATTTTTTAAACAATTTAAACAAAAACACATAATTATCAGAAAAATAAAGTACCTAAATAGCCGAGAGATTAATTTGATAAATGCTAAGAAAATCAGCAAGTAGGGATAATGCACACCTTAGCACACACCACTTAGCAGCACCCACTTAATTGTGTTATTGCTCTTCGATTATTCAATTTTAAGGCTTCAAACATTATATTGATTAAAAATATTGTGCAATTTTATTTTATTCAAACCTTGGCAACAATGATATCGAGTAAGGGGTTTATGCAAATTATGAAAAGTAATTTAATAATTAATATTAACCCCAATCATAATATTATTTGTAATCTAGTACAAAATAAACTATATAAAGCAGCACCGATAATAGATTTTTGTGAACATTTTCAGTTTTAGACTCGATTTAACGAGTATCAACAAGCAGATTGAAATAATTACACAAAAACGAAATTACTTCATTATTTCATACGTCAATTCTTGCTGAATAATAATCATTGACAAGGGATATAGTTGTCTGATTTGAGCAACTCTGCACATAGGCTTGAGGTAATCCGTCGGGCAGGTGTTTGAACTGTCTGGCTGGAAGTTGCAAGTCACGTGACTGTCAATTAGGACCTAATCAACAGCCGCTAATTGCGTGTCTGGTGTCATCATTATCACACGCAGAGCTTCCTAGAGGCATCTCGTATCAATTGGTCCAGAACAATAGGACGATTCTCCTCCATGGCCAGAAGTGTTGCAAATGGGTGTCTTCGAAATATTTTTTGTCTGGGGCTTAACGTCGCACTGTTCTGCAGCGAGGCTAACGGCGACGGATGAATGATTATGATGATGATTGGGAGATGACGGTGAAGAGTAGGTAGGGATGGAAGGTGGGAAGGAGGCGGTCGTGGCCTATTAGTAGGGTACCTTCCCAGCACTTGCCTGTCGACTGAGGGAAAACCACGAAATAACCCCAGTCAGGAAGGACGGCCGCGGGAATCGAACCCGGGCCTCCGGAATACAAGTTCAGAGCGTTATAACCACTCACCCAACCTGTTCCGTAATATTATTAATCTAATAATATATAGACGGTTTTGTTTTATCGGAAGCGAACGGGAATCGCACGGTTCGTCAGAGCATTTTTTTTGAAATTGTGTCTTCCCACAAAATAATTTTAAAAAATCAGATAGTAACGACCCATGAGAGCCTAATAGACTAAATAATGCCGCACACTGGAGTTCATTATGACATCTGGTACGACCTCAAAGTGTTAAATACGATATTTTTAAAAATAATCGCATTCGTAATCGTATTATTTAACATTCGAGCATTCTGTTGGAATCGATATGTTCTTTTATTATTTGTGAAAAAATTATTTAGTACTTTCTGGACGTAACCATTCTGCAAATCTAATAAGTGTTAACAAACCACAAAATTAGTGGTACCAACATCCTGATTATATATACACACACCAACAGTTGATTTTTAGTTCGAAATCTTAAAAAATCGACCAATTATTCTGAATTCAAGCACATTTTATTCGATACCTGGAAATTTTCTCTTTTTCACCACAAGTCGAACAATTTTATGAGTGCTTGAATATATACCTCTTTCTTGGATGCAATTATGAATTTTTCTTCGCGATAAAAACTATTTATAAACGCATAATAATTGGATCGAAAGTTACCTTCAGAATTATAGAAATCTGATGCTTTTATTCAATGTTATTGTGAACATGATCTAATGGTAGTAAATCATTGTGATATTAACTATGGTTTTGTAAGACTATGATCTGTTAATTGAGAACAAATCAGACTTTAAATTGGTGTTGGATAACTTTGTAGTCTAGAATAATTGAACTAATGGTTAAGGTGGCTGGATCGATCGATATATACAAAAATATTTTTTTCTTGAATGTATAAGTTAAAAAAAGTTTTCCAGTATTTCAACTATATTTAAGTTACATATTCTTTTAATGTTCTGTACTTTGCAACTCCCGCCCAATAATGTGTTTTCAATTTTATGTCTTTGAAAATGAACAAAACTTTGACATGGGAGGTATAGGAAAATCATTGCGAATTTGGTTAATATAACTTTAAAATAGCACACGTTGGTATTGTTTTAAATTTTTTCCTGAAAGTACGTCCGTAATCTACAAGAAAAAGTTTTTTGTTCAAATTTATTTGCACAAAAAATTAGAACTTCATTATAGCTTAAAAATTTAACGATTTTATTTGGCTGCCTTAGATAAGATAGCTTTGGGGAGAAAACTCAAATTATTTTAGAAACTAAACGCGTGAAGTGTATAATTTTTTCAGGGATTGTGCATTAATATCAATAAGTACACAAAAAATTAAGAAGATCTGAGACTATGCCTCGATCGCTCCAGCCACCTTAATCCCGGGCAGATGTTAAGGTGCATAACGACCAATCACCGTGCGCTACTGTATCTCCGCGTGGCGATCATTATTGACCAATCAGAGACCACCTGGTCGGGAGTCTGATAGTCATCGAAGCATGACTAACTGATCTGCTACCTGGTCCAGTGGCTGTGTTCATCTCGACTATACTAGATCAAGCTGTCATCTGCTGTCAGAGCAGCCGAGATGGGGGATAACAGCTTCACACTTGGGAACTACAGGATTTCTTGTCAGCTTTATGTCACTTCATATTCAGATTGGAGGACAAATGTTTACAGGCTAAAAATAATAGGTTAATCACAATATTAATAGGTAAACGGAACAGGTTGGGTGAGTGGTAAACGCTCTGAACTTGTATTCCGGAGGCCCGGGTTCGATTCCCGCGGCCGTCCTTCCTGACTGGGGTTTTTTCGTGGTTTTCCCTCAGTCGACAGGCAAATGCTGGGAAGGTACCCTACTAATAGGCCACGACCGCCTCCTTCCCACCTTCCATCCTCACCTACTCTTCACCATCATCTCCCAATAATCCTCGTAATCATGCATTGCAGAACAGTGCGACGTTAAGCCCCAGACAAAAAAATTGTACTGTCTTTATTAGAGGTTTGGTCTATGAACAGGTTTCGCCAAGGGGTCTGATAGCATCTTTAGGTTTCTGTTTGGGTTATGACGGGTTGAGAATTTATAAAATTGTCATCTCATATGAGTATTTAATTTGGAAAATATGTATGGATACCTATTGTATACCTATTGTAAGACTATTCTCTCGTAACTACTTTCTTTCTTACAACAAAATACTTAATCGCTGTTAATATTATGATATTGGTGGGTAGCTGTGGATCTGTTAACCTATCCTCCTAGCTTTTCCATGCGTTCCAAGTTTAGCATACCAGATCAAGTTCTTTAAACGTTAGCTAGAGATAAAATTAATAGAAATTTAGGTGATACTGATAGCTAATTTCATCATGGCAGCTATTATCAAGAACTTTGGAAAGAGGTCTTGTAGGAGAAGATGACAGAGTTAGATTTAAAAGTGGTCTGGATTGGCCACTTCCCGCCATTATGAATATAAATGCGCGTAGGAACTACTTTTATCATGGGGGGGGGGGGGGGGGTCTGGGGTGCGAAGCGCCACCGTTTAGCGTATTTTAGAATTTTACCAATTTAATTATGGGTCTCTAAAATGCACAAACTGAAGCAACACTTCTGGGACGCGAAACTTAATATTGTAAGTGCGAATCGACTGCTCGAGTGGGAGGATAACCCCTCTTTCCTACACGCCTCTGAGTCTCTTAATCTCGTATCACATATCGAGCTATAACACTGGGTGCGCGCCAACTCATGTGCTTGTGACAAGATCATCATAGCGACCTCCTGGACAGCATCTTGTGAACCATCAGCCCGTGACTAACTGATCTGCTGGTCCAGTGGCTGCGGCTTAACGACCAGAACACCTTGCGTTACGAGTAGTATTTTAACACCCGGCAGATCAACTTGTCAACTCTTGTCAAAACAGAACTACATAGCGACAGCTGGCCACGAGGTTTCAAGAAAGTCTCTACACGTTTATTTTGTGAGCTTTTCTCCACTTGTATAGTTTTGAGAAAAACGCTCCGATGTTATAATATACCTGAATTTTGAATCACATATTCAAAAAAGGGCACAAGTAGTGAAAAGTAGTTTTCCCAAGTAGTTTTCAAGTTTTTTCAAGTAGTTTTCCAAAAATAGTGAAATTAACTTTTTTTAAATCGTGGTTTTCCCTCAGTCGACAGGCAAATGCTGTGAAGGTACCCTACTAATAGGCCACGACCGCATCCTTCCCGCCTTCCATCCTTACCTACTCTTCACCTTCATCTCCCAATCATCATCATAATCATTCATCCGTCGCCATTAGCCTCGCTGCAGAACAGTGCGACGTTAAGCCCCAGACAAAAAAATAAAAGCATGAGGATACACATTTTAGCAAGAAAGGGCTTCAGTTCCAGTACTCCCTAATGGCTAAAATTCGCTCTTAATTAACGAAATTTTGCAGGAATGGGCATCAGTCCAGATGCCCGTCTCAAAAAACGGACACAAACGTCTCAGTCAAAATTCCCTTGTCGTCTCTTATCAATTGATACGGCGTCACTACCATGTTAAATACCTAAGCAGTGAGACCGTATCAAATGAAACGAGACGACAAGGGAATTTAGAGTTTCCCTCCAGGACAGTTTATCACATGGCCAGATTAATCTTGACAAACTCAAATACCTATTAATGAACTTCATTAACAAAGCTAGTCGCTATTGATTTATTTTAAGTATGAATTATTAGATGTACATTTCAAATAAATTAATGACGTTATATAATGAGATGGGTACCTAATGTAAACATTAAAATAATATTATTAGTGATAATGTAATTTTACTCCGCATTTCTAAAACTAGTTTGAAATGAATGAATGAAACGGTGACTATTATGATAACGTTAAAACATTTTTATTCGTTTTACGATCGAGTAAAATCTCAGCTCAGTTATAATGGTGTGAATTTATATGTGCATCATAAATGTTAACGTTTCTCACAAAAAAAATATCGTGTACTCCATATTTGAACTTAAAGTTCCTGCTTCTGAAAAAACGACACAGGTATAAAAGTTCCGTTCTTTATTAAATACACTTTTGTCGTGTAAATACTGTGAAATAGATGATCTTACAATCCTTCCGTGGCCAATCCAGAGGATAATTCTAGGTTAATGTCGACGGATGAATGATGCTGCAATTTCACACCATATTCTGGCTCTATAAAGACATATTATTACTTCTTTTTGCTATCATTTCATTTATACAAATTTAATATACGACTATGAATATAGTTGTTTTGTGCCAGGTATCCCTGCAATCTGGTAAAATGTAAGACGATCTCAGCCGTACGAGTGAGGAATATGACCTTAGTCTATATATAGAGGTTTATACGTAAGAACGAGGCGGCGTGCTTTGTCAGCAGACATCGACGACATACTTGCCAATCCCAAATTAGATTAGATTATTAGGGTTTAATGGCGCGTCAACGACGAGGTTATATTGCGCACATTAATTGTTATATTTAATTTTGTTGATCATAATTGGAGGGCAAGGGGAGGGGGTCGACCTAACGGGCCCGCTCCGGGGGAGTCCAGCACTAGTGGGAAGGCCAGGTCGGAATGGGGACGGACCGGGGGGTGTGAGGATTCGGGCCGGCTGAACCCGATTTCAGGGGGATCACCATCTCGAGGGGGGAGGCCGGCCCGAGGGGACCGCAAATTCAAGGGAGGGCATGGTTAGGCCGACCCTGGCTGCTCTTGGTCTGGGCCTCACCACTGATCTGTCCGGCATGAGTAACCCTTACACATGAGCATATGCTCGCCGGCGTAGCTGCAATGGATCATTGGCCAACGCAAACCCCACCACCGCGCTAAGGTGGCAGCCATCGGTGGGGCCAATCCCAAATAAAGAATCGTAAGTCAATATATGAACGTTGTAAAAGTTAACTCCTGGTTGGTGTATAATATGACGCCTACGGAAAGGCTCGCACCCTAGCCCATGACCATGAGTCTGTACTCACCTCTCTGGATGTGGGGTGCATGGAGGGTGGCGAGGGCGCATTCCCCGACCACCGGCGACTCCCCTCGAGCTCTGACAGGGTTTCATCCTGAGAACAAACAAACACTCGTCAATTTCAGATGCTTGGGGAGTGATAGTAATTCTGGAGTTCCACTGATGAACAACAATCTGTCAAGACTTTGAAAAGGTAAAGAAAAAAACATAATATTTTTTAAAATGTATATCTAAAACTCTAATAAAATCTCACAAGAGACAAATAGAAATCACATTATTTAATAATTGAAAAATAAAATAAAAACATTTTTTTTAAATACCTTTTTTTAAATATTTTTTTTTAAATATTTTAATTTTTTAAATATATTTTTTTTAATACCGAATAACCAAGGTAAGAAAATTATTTTGCTTCACAAATATAAAGATTTGTCTACACTTCGACATTAAAAAAACGTGCAAGTCTACCCAACGAAATTAATCGTTCTCAGAGCATTCCATTCCCATTCTCTTGGGGCAAAAAGAGATGGGATAAACAGTGAAGGCTAGATCTGATTCTGGTGTGAACAATACCTGATGCAACGTACTTCGATTTCGTAGGAAATGGGTTGATTTGAGAAACAGGGTTCGATTCCGGCCGGGAGTAAAACAAACTCATTCCAAAAGCAATGGAACCTGTTTATATATAAGGGATATTCAATCTTGTCAAATTATATGAGAATCACTTCAAAACGTCAGTGAAAAGTATATAAATTACCGCCACATTAACACGAGCTCTAATACGTACCCAGTGTAAACACAGCTGGCGACAGTACGTAACCCTGAGGTACGCTCTCTGTTAATATCGGCGTCTATTAATCCATCAAAACGATAATCCACTAACGCGCGTTAGCAGAGCCGGACCTCGCTGTTAAGTGAACAAATAGCCATGGGTCTAGCGAGATCGTGCTCCATCGGTTATCTCCAGATGAGATCATGTACACTCGCGGCAGCGAAGCAGGGACCTCCCTTGAAGCACATCGCAGCGCATCTCTAAGCGGACTCTTTAGTTTCACTTCATATTGAAAATAGAATAATTTGATTTTACGTTCATTTTAAATTTGAGCTTCGGTTAAAATTATCTAGAAAACTCAAGATATTTGAAAGTATTTTGCGAACATAAGACTTTACGGTTCAAATAAAAAAACACTTAGAGTGACGGTGAATGCGGTGGTAAAATAGAAGGCAAAGTGTTTTTGAAACGTCATGTTTTATGTCTTAATTATTTATATAGTTGCACTTTCATAATATATCCTGGTGAATTGTAGAATTAGCTGTTGGAAATCGACAATTCCTTGCACGTTCAAATAAGTTTTCAACACAAAATTTATGATTTTTGCTGGTAGGTCTAGTAGGTATCTTGAATGTTACTTTTGAATTAATAAAATAATTTTGAGATCGTGATGATGCTCCAAAATGTTTGAACAAAAAAAAGAGTATTAAAATCACGAACATAGCATATGATTATACATCTATAATTATTCCGTAATTTTGCTATAGGTATTATATTTGATCCGTTCTTTATTTGAGTTACGTTAATTTCTAAGTATTCATTAAACTTTTTCTCTGCTCTTTAAATGGTAATAGTAAATAAATTATGTATTTTTATGGAGTTTTTACTCCTGAAGAAGTCTGGGGAAATAGAAGAAATACAGTAATTTACCATTTATTGAATTCAGAAAATGTTCAAATGAAAAATACTATTATTTTGGGGGTTTATTTTCGAACATGATTTTATCATCCATATCCTTCCAACATAATCATATTTGGCAGATATTTGGATATATGACGTAAAATTCGTACTCATTCTTAGGTAGAATCCTTATATTTAAAGAAAGATGCTGCATAACTGGTCCATTTACCAGTTCAGTAATTATAACCATTTTCGCAACACTTTCCGTTAAAATTACCCACCAAAAATTCTTCGGTTCCAGAATGCATTTCCAAATTCATATAATTATTAGACGTTTATTTTATGTTTCAGCAATTCTCCACCATCATCTCACACTAAGCATCTCAGACCTTCTTCTACAAAACACTATTGGGTCGTTCCGGGTCAAAACACGGAAGGATTTGCGTCACCCCTTTTGATTTCGACCAAACTTGGTAGGATTGTTCCATATACAAAATAAGCGGACACGTATTTTTTATTTAGGGCTTAACTGCCACGGGGTCGGCCCTACAGCCCCTTAAATAAATTCAATTTTAACTAAGGGTGGTTTATATAAACTCTCATAACTTTGTAACCATATGACATAGGTTGATGATCTTTTTTAATAAATGTGTATAATAAGACGCGCTTTCATAATATTATTATTTTGTTTTGTTTTATAATACATTAAGGGGTGACCAAATCACTTTTCGATTTTAAAGGGGTGGTTTTCCCAAAAAGGCCACTTTTAAAATTTTGAAAAAAAAATATATTATTTGTGGTTATAATGTTTAAATTCTCTGAAAGTTTGGAAGTGGGCAGACTTTTCGTTAAGGCGCTAGAGACAAAAGTGTATAGTAACGTCACTCTAGCATACAACCCTATACTGCAAAAAGTTTGTCAAAGACACCATGGTAAAACATTTAAAGTAGTACGAGCACTTAATCCTTTTGTGTAATTGTAAGCAACAATAAAGAGTTAAAAAACATTTAAGAACTACAAATCCCCTCCCCACCCCACTCCCGCCCACCCCTTCTACCAATATTTATTCAAATAGCGTCTAACGTGAGATTGGACTTTCATATGGAGAGAGGATGTTGACGGCAACTAATTAGTCATTTATTTGAAAGCAAATTGACTTCGTATCGTACGAAATTTTTCTTTCAAAATTGGGGACATAAAGTAAACTGATATTTAAAGAAAAAATGTGGCAGGGGTGACCATTTTTTAAAATATATATTCTAGTATCTTTAGAGGGATAATTCTCCAATGAGGGCACAATTCTAAATGATCAGAAAAATAAATGCTATTAATGCCATTGTTATGTACACATTCTCAGCACGTTTGAATTGGGCCGTTGCTTGATTAAGAGCTAAACATTATATGTAGTCATGTTTGTGTGAAACTTGCTGGAATCGCGCTATTTACGTTGCACTCTTCTCCAATTAGGCTAATGGTGACAAAGGAAGGGTTGTGAGGATATTTACGACATTACCTATGAGAAAAACGGAAAGAATTGATGGTGGGAAGGAGATGGTCGCTGTCTATTAGTTAGGAACCTTCCCAGCATTTGCCTCTCGGCTTACCAAATCAAGAAACAGGGAGGTAATTCTCTACACTTCTATGTAATAAAAATATATTTAAAAATCAAGAAAAATATATCCATGAAATAGACCATATATATTTAGAATAGTTTATACACTCCTCGAATAGGTTGGCAAATGATAGATCCCAATGGCCTTCCAAAAATCTTTCGGACCTACCTTTCTTCTCACCATGCAGAAGGGTGGATTCCAAGCTTTATTGCTTTATTGCTCTCCCCCCTTGAAGACAAAGGGTGGCTCTCAAGGCGCGGTTTCGCTCTCCGAAGGGATGCCAAATGAACAGACAGCATTTTAGTGCGATTTTGAAGCTCGACTCGTGAGGTTGTGTATTATCTACTGTACCTACTTCTATTGGCATTTGAAAGTGATTTAGTGAATTGATTAACTTGACAGTTGATTTTCATCCGATTTTAAGAAAATGTGTTAACTTTGTAAACTCTGTAAACTCTTACCAGCGTATTTTGTAATTTTTTGAGTTCATACGTGTTTGTGTTTATTTTTGTTTGTTTTGGCATACTTGTTAATATGCCAAAACAAGAGAAAACGTCTAAGGTGCTCTTCAGGTCAAGATGTTGCAACCCCTTCAACATTCAGCATCACAGAGTCACGAGAGGACTGCGTCTAATTTCAACTTTGTTGAGGTTGAAAACACCTCAGCTTCCTGAAGGAAGTATGGTTTGTCGTCCGTGTCGAAGTAAGATTGCAAGTGACATGACTCTGCCAGATCTAGGGCCAGATGAACCGTCTCCAGCCACCCCTGCGTCAGTTCCCAGCTTGTCTTCGAGTTCAGACGGCGCTGATCCTGCACAGGTCCTCAGACCCTCAGTTCTCCCGGCAGTCGCGGGCCGCACTTATGAGCAAGAAGTTGTTGTTTCGGCTTTGAACGAAGGTTTGGCGCTGCTTCCAATATCTCCTGTCGTGCTTAAAAAACTAACGCAAGGGAAGTACCCGCTAGCGAAGCAGAAGGAGATTGCCAAGGCGATAGAAGCAGTACTTGTACCAACGGCATCGACGTCAACAGCTGAGCCTGAAGAAGAAAGCGAGGAGAGTGAAATCATTCGACAGTTAAAAGAAAAGTTCAAGTCTACAAAAGACAGGAGCGTGCAAGTGCAAATACTGACAGTACTTCCACAAAGTTGGTCACGTGCGAAAGTTCAAACTGTGTTTGGAACAACCGAGTATATGGCACGCTTAGCCCACGATCTTGTTCTAGAAAAGGGAATCCTCTCGTCTCCTAATCCCAAACCAGGGAAAACTCTCTCTCAGAAGATCGTTGATGACGTCATATCATTTTATAATTCCGATGACGTCAGCCGATTAATGCCTGGTAAAAAAGACTGCAAGTCAGTGCAGCGCGAGGGCAAGCGAGTTGTGGTGCAGAAAAGACTTATTCTAAGCAACCTTCGCGAGCTTTATCGAGTGTTTAAAGATCAATTTCCAGACCATAAAATAGGATTTTCCAAGTTCGCGGACCTTCGTCCCAAGGAATGTGTGTTGCCAGGAGCAAGCGGAACTCACAGCGTATGTGTCTGCACAATACATCAAAATATGATATTGATGATGATTGGTGCGAAAATTGCAGACATTTCGGCCCAAGATGAGATGCCTTTAAAAACATTTAAAGAATGCATATCGGCTGTCATATGCAACAACCCGCAAGTGTCCTGTTACTTCGGCGAGTGCCCAGCGTGTCCTGGAGTAACGCACCTCAAAGAGCACCTACGAGAACGCATGGATGAACATGCATATGAAGACATTACGTTTAAAAGGTGGGTGGCAGTTGACAGGTGTTCTCTGGAAATAGTGACAATGAAAGTGGATGATTTTCTGGACAGCTTTTGCGACGCATTAGCCATCTTAGTTCGTCACTCGTTCACCGCCACAAAACAGTCGGAATATCACAAGGAACTGAAGACCAAGCTTCAGCCAGGAGAGTTCCTTGTGATTTGCGATTTCGCGGAGAACTATTCGTTTGTGTTGCAGGACGAAGCCCAAGGGTTTCATTGGAACAATTCGTCGGCCACGATCCACCCATTTGTAGCATACTACAATGAGGATGGCGAACTGCATCATGTCAGCCTTGTTGTAGTGTCCGATTGTCTGACACACAATACGGTGGCCGTACATTTGTTCCAAAGAAAATTAATTGAGCTTCTTACCAGTGTGTGTAACACCAGACCAACAAAAATCTTCTATTTTTCTGACGGCGCTGCGTCGCAATACAAAAATAGGAAGAATTTTGCAAATCTGTGCTGTCATGAAGAAGACTTTAACATCAAGGCAGAGTGGCATTTCTTTGCGACGTCGCATGGGAAAGCAGCATGTGACGGGGTTGGAGGGACCGTCAAGAGATTGGCCGCTCGTGCCAGCTTACAGCGCCCCTACGATGACCAGATAATGACCCCGATGCAGCTGTATAACTGGGCGAACACGAACATTCAAGCCATCAACTTTGCTTTCTGCACTGAAGCGGACCACGAGACAGAAGCAAATGTCCTCAGAGATCGGTTTTTGCGATCACGAACCATTTCTGGTACGCAAAAACTTCATTCTTTCATTCCGATTTCAAATTCAAAAGTTTTAACGAAAATATTTTCCTCCGCACTTCATTCAAAAGAAGAAACTGTATTCAGGAAGTAATGATCCATAGAATTCAAAACTTGCACATAGATTCAGAACAGTGGTTTTAAACCTTTCCACTTGAAAAAAAAGACCTCATACATTGGTTGGGACCTTGGCGAGGTTATGGGGCTTATACCAACGCCAACCAATTACTAACCATTACTTATATAATATGTCATGGAAGTAATACCTATGCCTAAGACAGTAATGCTCTAAATTTGCACTCTGGAGGTGCCTGTTTCATTTCCGTAACCTATACCTTCCTATTTCTTGATTTGGTAAGCCGAGAGGCAAATGCTGGGAAGGTTCCTAACTAATAGACAGCGACCATCTCCTTCCCACCATCAATTCTTTCCGTTTTTCTCATAGGTACTGTCGTAAATATCCTCACAACCCTTCCTTTGTCACCATTAGCCTAATTGGAGAAGAGTGCAACGTAAATAGCGCGATTCCAGCAAGTTTCACACAAACATGACTACATATAATGTTTAGCTCTTAATCAAGCAACGGCCCAATTCAAACGTGCTGAGAATGTGTACATAACAATGGCATTAATAGCATTTATTTTTCTGATCATTTAGAATTGCTCATTGGAGAATTATCCCTCTAAAGATACTAGAATATATATTTTAAAAAATGGTCACCCCTGTCACATTTTTTCTTTAAATATCAGTTTACTTTATGTCCCCAATTTTGAAAGAAAAATTTTGTACGATACGAAGTCAATTTGCTTTCAAATAAATGACTAATTAGTTGCCGTCAACATCCTCTCTCCATATGAAAGTCCAATCTCACGTTAGACGCTATTTGAATAAATATTGGTAGAAGGGGTGGGCGGGAGTGGGGGGGGGGGAGGGGATTTGTAGTTCTTAAATGTTTTTTAACTCTTTATTGTTGCTTACAATTACACAAAAGGATTAAGTGCTCGTACTACATTAAATGTTTTACCATGGTCTCTTTGACAAACTTTTTGCAGTATAGGGTTGTATGCTATAGTGACGTTAATATACGCTTTTGTCTCTAGCGCCTTAACGAAAAATCTGCCCACTTCCAAACTTTCAGGGAATTTGAACATTATAACCACAAATAATATATATTTTTTTCAAAATTTTAAAAGTGGCCTTTTCGGGGAAACCACCCCTTTAAAATCAAAAAGTGATTTGGTCACCCCTTAATGTATTATAAAACAAAACAAAATAATAATTTTATGAAAGCGCGTCTTATTATACACATTTATTAAAAAAGATCATCAACCTATGTCATATGGTTACAAAGTTATGAGAGTTTATATAAACCACCCTTAGTTAAAATCGAATTTATTTAAGGGGCTGTAGGGCCGACCCCGTGGCAGTTAAGCCCTAAATAAAAAATACGTGTCCGCTTATTTTGTATATGGAACAATCCTACCAAGTTTGGTCGAAATCAAAAGGGGTGACGCAAAAAATCTTGACTATTTGGGTGCTTTGAAATGGATTTACCCTATTATATAAATCACTTAACAAAATTGAGTCATAAATCTAAACTATTGGCAATTGAACAGAAAACCCAATCAATATTATCAACTTTTATGATAATATTAATTGATAATCTCTCAGACAAATTACGTGCATAAGCCAGCAAGAGTCTTAATGTTAATTACTTAATAATATACCAGAAGACGTGATTGTTTAAAATCGTGCTAAAGCAAGTGGAAGAAGTTCTTACTTGCTAGACGGGTTTGCTACAGAACTTAACTGTTCAGTTAGAATGATAAATGAGATAATGTTATCCATTAGCTAGATTCTAAATGATATTTTACGAAAGTGTTTTTGCCGTGTGTTGGATTTTCTCGTTCGTGAGAAAAGTTTTGGATTTGTGATTAGATTTTGTAAAGTGTTTTGACGGAGAGTGTGAAGGATTGGAAGATGATTATAGTTGAGCAATGGGAAAGGAGGTATGTTAGTTGGATATGCATTTACAAGCTTTTGTCCATATTGTGGAACATACTTTCTATCAAATACTGTTGCAGATTGCAATATAATATTTAAAAAAAAAGTAAAATTGATTTTTTTTTCCAGAAATTGGTTAGATTTAAAAATAACTAGAAAAAATGCTAGATTATTAAATTCAAGTCTGTTTTTTCAATGGAATACTCTTTGTATATTTTCATATATTATGTCGTTTGTTAGCATAAATGAAGGAATATTGGTAAACTAATTATTTTGGTTTATCAAAATAATTAGTTTACCAATATTCCTTCATTTATGCTCATTTATGTGTTTATGCTACATTTTATGCTAAAATGTACACTTAAAAGTCATATCTGTGAAAATCATGCATTGATTATTTGCATAGATAATTGTACAACATTTCTTTTTGAGAATTGGTTCGCTCTTGCTTGTAGTACGTCGACCTTTTACTACATAAATTCACTTTCAAAACGTATACCCCAAAAATGGAGCCTTCTTATATAGATCATCTTTCACTTTTCTTCTTCGAGTACAGAGAATACGTAAAAAAAAACATGATCCATAACGCCAAACTCAATTAACAAATCCATACGAAACGCCATAATAAAACTTTACGTTCTATCGTATTACATAATAATTAAAAAGTTCATTAGAACCTTGTGAGTGAAAAGTACTTCTGCTTGATTGGACCTCCGTTCAGCCTTCAGATGTGCACGCCCATTCATTACGTGCATCGTGATGATGCGGTCCAGAGATACAGCAGCGCAGCATCCACCGATGAGGTAATTAGCTCATCTTTAATTCAATTGAGAGCGACATTTCAAAACTATGATCCTTTTCCTCGGTTACGCGTTGCACTTTTGGAATGATGTATAGATAAGCAAACCGGGTCAATAGACAACATTTACACGAAAAATAATTATAGGATATTATACTTAAAACTCTTTTTAATTATATATAATTATATATATTATAATAAAATATTATAATCAATTATAGTTTGTAGTGGAAAATTAAAATTTTAATATGAAATTTTTAATAAAAAATTTAATAAATTTAATATGTATAATAATAATTATAATGTATTATAGATAATCGTACAAAAACTTTATAATGATAACATTTAATTATAATTAATGGTACAAAAAGAATACAAATAATTAAAATTACAACTAAAATTAAAGTATAATATTTATTCGTAAGAAAAATTTAAAATATCTTGTTAGCTCGGCTTTTAACTAATCACATGCAGTTCGACGATCTTGTTATATATTTCTATTATTCAACGAAAGGTAAACTCGAACTGTATTTTAAATTTTTGAAACGGCAGAAAAAACTAAATAATTTGAATTGGTCAAAGTAGTTCCATTTGACTGATGCCAACAAATGAGGAGTAATTAGTATTCTCTTACACAATGACCCATGTCAACATTACAAATATGATTGGATTTAGAAAAACTACTGGTTTTTTAGTTCACCTCAAGAATCATTGAAATGGACTTCCGACCTTCTACCTCTGATGTACAGAACTTGGCTTGGGGGTTCACTCGTTTGTTTTTGTTTTTCGCATTAGATGTCAAACGAAGCATTTAATGGATCTGGGATACTTTTTCACAAAAACAATTCATTCCCATTTCGTGTGTTTATTGGTTTTTAGCAAGATCGATATCTTGGTTTCACTGATTGAATTCCGCTTTACTGCTGGGTAATCTGAGCGAAAAGCTGTGTTCAAGGTCATCCATGCTCGCTAATATACGCGTCACTCAGCGGAGGCCCAGCATATGGATAAAACGTTCTTCACTTGCTTCATGTTTAATACCTATTCTAATTGCAACCTGCAACAAAAAGTAACTATCAATGCATACTTAAAGTAGCATGTATAATCATTATTATACTTTTTTACAGTAAACTATCATTTAGTGATGCAGTAATTTCGCCTTGACATGTCAATTTGACAAGAAATCAAATTGGTATTAGTTATTACCCTACTACATTCATATCAATATTGACAAACAATAATATTATCAATATCAATATACCTAAGAAATTTCACTTCATTTGATATGCAAGATTTTATCTCAATTAAATTTTATGCAAGTTGCAAGAGAGATAAACAAATAATCATATTTGTTATTTTCTGCAAATTGCGGAGTTTACCAAATCATAGATATCAATTAAGAAGACCACAGATGAAGATGTACAAAATTAAATACATAAAAAGGCAACTAGGTATATACATAAAAAGAAAAATGTAGAAGGAGTGACAAAAATAATTAAGTACGTTAGTACGTGAAGAATTGCGGATGTAACATGCAATTATTACTAAATTATTTATTTGCCCTTAAAGAAATCTTGCTACCAAATGAATTGAACCGTTACAAAAAATGAGTTACTATCAATACATGTAAATGCAAATGGGCTCCCGAAATAATCATCAACTATTCCTCACCTCAATCCACCTGATCGAAACAGGTGTAAACATGATCGATACGGTATCATTTAATTTCAAAAACCCCCATCAATAAAAAACCAAACACCACACCACAATCCATCAACAAGTTTACAAAACCAATAATAATAAAATATATCCCTTCACACCATAATCTATACAAGCGAACCGATTAATCAAATCAGAATGTTCTGCAGGTCTTAAAGTCCTTTCTAAACATCTTGAATATATTATCCGATAGCCTCTCCTGTAAGCACCATCACTTTTGCAACATAGTCTTACCATAATGGTCCGCTATCATTAATAATTGGTCGCCAAATAAGACCGTCGTATACGCCATCATGATACATTAATTATATGACCCAAATATAAAAATGTTTTCCGTTGACCAATTAATATTATATTCATTTTACAATTCCTGAACCTGAATTTTGTATTTTTTTGATTATTGATTCAAAAAAATTACATGGAGTTTTGGAGGTGGGCACTTAATTTAAGAATTAAGGACTCATCAAAATTCAACCTTTCGTGTTTTTTGATTTAATACCTATATTTTTTTGATCTACTAAATTTAGTCCCTGATAAATGAATAGTGAAAGTATTTCCAAAGAGAGACTGGGATAATAGCCTACGCAAAAAGGTTAATTTATTGGGGGATTAATGTTTGATCAGATTTAAGCTTTAAATTTATATCCTGGTTTTCAGACAACTATTGCATATTTCCCACTTTTGTTTGTTTTCCTCAATATTGTACTAATTGACTCGAAAATAATTACACAATCTATTTTGGAAATCTTTTAAAACAACAGATAATGTTCGCCTTACGTTCGCTAACTGTTTTAAACAAATCAAAACCTTGAATTTCCCGAATTAAGTTTTGAATCATGAATCAAAATCAAGACTTATTAAAACACACCAACAAATTAAATAACTTGGTAGTTTACAGATCTAATTATGATATCTGAATTTCATAAATTAAAGAATATCATTCAAAGGCAAAAAAATATATTTCAATAATGCTTAGATTAATTAAGAGCCTTGATTAAAAATCGGACTTGGTAATTTTAATCCACAAAATAAAAAAAATCTTTGTACAATTCAACTCCAAACATATAAAATGTAAATCGAAAGGCACAACATTCCAAGCACCTAGTTATAATTTAAAACATTAATCCTTGATTGTAATCCACAATCCTAATCACAACATTGATCTCTGTATGTAGTACTTTAAATTTAATGAGAAGTTTGAATGTAACTAGGAATATACCTACAATAAGGCTATACAAATTAGATAAGTAGGTAGTAAAGACATTTAAAACTCATGCACCCTAATTGATTTTTTCCGCAAAACTTACGTTATAATTTTAATGATGTAGAAAGCAATGGTTTATTGTATCATTAGAAGTGAAATTATTATTTAATGTAATGCTTTGTATAAATACAAAGTATTCAGTAATGATTATGCTGTTTTTATTTATTTTAGTTTAACGTCGCACTGTTCTGCAGCTAGGCTAATGGCGACGGATGGATGATTATGATGATGATTGGGAGATGACGATAAATAATTGGTATGGATAGTCGGTGGGAAGGAGGCGGTCGTGGCCTATTAGTAGGGAACCTTCCCATCATTTGCCTATCGACTGAGAAAAACAACGCGAAAATGTTGGGAAGGTCACGTGCAAATTTACGTAGAGGTCAGCCAGCGGATATGTAGGAAATGGAGGGGGAAGTTGATTTAAACTGGACAACAAAAAATATCTACATACAACTAATGGACCGATCAATAAACGCTAATAATGAGCGGCATATTCTTTAATCTTTAACAAGATCAATGTCTGTCAAACTTTTATCTAATTAGATTTATCATTTTTAACCGAAGTTCTTTAGGTATAGGTACCTACGTAAATGTTGATTTCATTCCACTACATTTATTTTTAAATTACGTTACTCACCGAAGTTGTTTTTACTCGATTATACGTTGTACAATTTTGTAATCAATCAGGTAACCAATTGCTCTAATCAATTTGACTGGATGTCAACAAAATTTACAGTTATATGGAAGGTTTCTCTAAAAATTATTCATATCACCATTACAATTAAGATAAGAAAAAAATCTGTAGTATGCCTGAAGAAGACAGTCGAAGCACTGTCAAAATATTGACTCTGTATTTTAATGAGCGTTTTTATTAGTACCGGCGTCGTCCAAAGTATTTTTTTTTTTTATAAACCTCAAGAATCTTTGAAATTTACATATTGTCTTCCGGCCTTCTACCTCTAATACAAAATTATTTTTACTTATTTTTACTGTTGCTATGCGTTGTATTTTTGTTACATATGCTCCAGTTTTACTCTCAAAAAAAGAAACAAAAATTTATGTATCACTGGATTCAGAATGTCATGCTCTACTAGTTCTGTACCAATCATCTAGAGATGAATTTATGTCCAAAATATCGCAAAGATAATGTTGTAACCTTTGAGTGATATCTATTATTGATGTGAAAAGTCAAAACCAGTATTTCGGAGATGTCACATAATAACTCAAACATCTTTGATCATAATCTTGCGCGTCGATCCAAATGTACCCCATCATCCTAATTGAGACACATCTGTTAGCGAGCGGTCACGGCCTCTACACATGTACGAACACCTTTACGCGATGATTTACGATCGCCGTCACAACACACGCTCTGCAAGTGACCCGTCCAAGGTCACCGTCGGGTCAGACGGTCGGCGAACATCCATCATCCTTAGAGGTCATCTCGCGGCAACATTTGCATCGTGAAACATGATGCAACTTTGATGCAAGCGCTCGGCTGTTTTAAGTGGATATTACAATACAATTCAAGTTGGGCAACTCAGATCTTCCAGATTCATTTTTTTTTGTCTGGGGCTTAACGTCGCACTGTTCTGCAGCGAGGCTTATGGCGACGTATGAATGAATATGATGCTGATTGGGAGATGATGGTGAAGAGTAGGTAAGGATGGAAGGTGGGAAGGAGGCGGTCGTGGCCTATAGTAGGGTACCTTCCCAGCATTTGCCTGTCGACTGAGGGAAAACCACGAAAAAAACCCAGTCAGGAAGGACGGCCGCGGGAATCGAACCCGGGCCTCCGGAATACAAGTTCAGAGTGTTAACCACTCACCCCACCCAATTTTTGAACTCCCAATTCAAATCTTGTTTCTCTGTCTCATTTTCATGGTTTGAGGTTAGGTTAGCTTTATGTTTTTTTTCATAACAATCGACCTAAACAGCAATTAGCGTTCAATTGTACTGTTAATATGTGATCTTTATACATAATAATGATTGAATTGTTCTCTGTCTCAATATTTGCTTCAATTCTGGTGTCTATTCATCTCAAATTGTCCAACTGCAGTTGGGAAAATAGAAACGGTTCTAAACCAAGAATTGCCAAGATTTGAATCATTTTCCCCTATCACACTATAGGCAAATTGCACAATTTCAGTTTTGAAGATTAAAATTGTCCAATATCAATTGTATAATTCAAGTTGTGTGCAACTCAAATCTTTCAAATTCAAATTGTCACAATTCAAATCTTGTTTTTGAGTCTCACTTGATGGTTTAAGGTAAGGTTAGTTTTATGTTTTTATCATAACAATCGTCCTTAACAGAAATTCTGCTAATATTTGATCTTATAGATAATAATGATTAAATGTTACGAAGTTGTGTTCTCTTTTTTGATAATTGCTTCAATTGAAGTGTATTTTCATCTGAAATTGTCGAATTGCAGTTGGGAAAATAGAATCGATTCTAAACCAAGAATTGCCAAGACGTTGATTTTTCTTGTTGATAAATGATCACACTAGCCAAATTGGCCCAATTCTATCGGTAGATTTGAATTGCCCAACTGGAATTGTACAGTGGAATATCCACTTTAGCAAATTGAGAGAGAAAATTTGTTTCATAAGTGGGTGTTAATTTGATAAGATGTTCACATGATCAGTCTGATTGTATATTAGTAGCACTTTTTAATTTTTGCTTCTTGCATTGTTAATAAGGCGCCGGTTATTCAACAAAACCGCGCAAAACGATGAAATTTCCGATACTATTGAAGACCAAACCCTAACGAATTGATCTCAAATTTTAATAATGATTAGATAAAAGACTTAGGGTTGTCACAGAAATACTGGTTTTTAAGCTCTGATGAATAATTGAAATTGGCATAGGGTCTTCTACCCCCGAGGTAGGACCAGTATTGATATGGCAACAAACAATGACATGCTTGGAATAGCATTTTAACAGTTTGTTAGTTTCCATATGCAAATGACGGTATTAAAAACCACTTGTTTTATTGTATAGTTATGTTGAGTGCGGCACTGTTACAACTAGGCCAATGGCGACGGATCAATGATTATGATGATGATGATGAAGAATAGGTAAGGATGGATGGTAGGAGGGGGTTGTTGTCTATCAGTAGGGAACCTTCCCATCATTTGCCTCTCGACTGTGGAGATATTACACAAACTCTTCCAGAGAATATTGAAAAAGTACGCTATAGTCTAAATAATTTATGTCATGGGAAGCAACCAATCCTTAAATTACTCTATTTTATACTACTAAGCGTGAACGAAATTCAATGGATGGGGAAATCCAGATAAGAGATTGAGTTTCGAGGGGTCTATAGATAGGCTCACAGCCCGCATGGCCCGCATATGGAGTTTACTTTGATTTTGTATTCCCAAGCTATCAGGTTAGCTGGAATGACTATACCTTGGGGGTAAAACAAATTGTTTGGATAGTTTGGAAATATTGTGCCTTTTTTAACGAGATTCTCTATGATTTTTGACAATTAAAAATATAACCGTTTGACCATTGCATAGTCATTGGGACCAACATTTTTTTTTCTTACAATGGTCAGACTATATCTGTCCTTCCTTCCAAAGAAACTGAAATATTATGCGTGCTTGGATTAATATGTCAAATTTCTTGTAAGATATCAGATTTTTTATCAATTGCTTCTCTGCCATATTTCGTTTCGGTTCTTCCCAAGCAGGAACTTGCAAACGCATATCAATTCACATGCATCAACGCGTTGCACAGAGCGTTTTCCTCGCTACATTTCATCTTTATCAAATGAACGCTCAGAACGCTGGCTGCACTAGGTCATCACGGTACTCGAGCCTCTTACATCAACATCGCTCAGTTCCCACGGTGCAGCGCGGCGAGGTAACTAGCAAGTGAAAGTATCAGCGTCGATCATTTCATGGCTGATGATCACCCAGTCCGCCCTCGAGCCATGTCCTCTGCACTGTGATGACACTTGCAACCCGTCCGCCCGGCAGCATGTCCTCTGCACTGTGATGACACTTGCAACCCGTCCGCCCGGCAGCATGTCCTCTGCACTGTGATGACACTTGCAACCCGTCCGCCCGGCAGCATGTCCTCTGCACTGTGATGACACTTGCAACCCGTCCGCCCGGCAGCATGTCCTCTGCACTGTGATGACACTTGCAACCCGTCCGCCCGGCAGCATGTCCTCTGCACTGTGATGACACTTGCAACCCGTCCGCCCGGCAGCATGTCCTCTGCACTGTGATGACACTTGCAACCCGTCCGCCCGGCAGCATGTCCTCTGCACTGTGATGACACTTGCAACCCGTCCGCCCGGCAGCATGTCCTCTGCACTGTGATGACACTTGCAACCCGTCCGCCCGGCAGCATGTCCTCTGCACTGTGATGACACTCGCAACCCGTCCGCCCGGCAGCATGTCCTCTGCACTGTGATGACACTCGCAACCCGTCCGCCCGGCAGCATGTCCTCTGCACTGTGATGACACTCGCAACCCGTCCGCCCGGCAGCATGTCCTCTGCACTGTGATGACACTCGCAACCCGTCCGCCCGGCAGCATGTCCTCTGCACTGTGATGACACTCGCAACCCGTCCGCCCGGCAGCATGTCCTCTGCACTGTGATGACACTCGCAACCCGTCCGCCCGGCAGCATGTCCTCTGCACTGTGTTGACACTTGCAACCCGTCCGCCCGGCAGCATGTCCTCTGCACTGTGATGACACTTGCAACCCGTCCGCCCGGCAGCATGTCCTCTGCACTGTGATGACACTTGCAACCCGTCCGCCCGGCAGCATGTCCTCTGCACTGTGATGACACTTGCAACCCGTCCGCCCGGCAGCATGTCCTCTGCACTGTGATGACACTTGCAACCCGTCCGCCCGGCAGCATGTCCTCTGCACTGTGATGACACTCGCAACCGGTCCGCCCGGCAGCATGTCCTCTGCACTGTGATGACACTGGCAACCCGTCCGCCCGGCAGCATGTCCTCTGCACTGTGATGACACTTGCAACCCGTCCGCCCGGCAGCATGTCCTCTGCACTGTGATGACACTTGCAACCCGTCCGCCCGGCAGCATGTCCTCTGCACTGTGATGACACTTGCAACCCGTCCGCCCGGCAGCATGTCCTCTGCACTGTGATGACACTCGCAACCCGTCCGCCCGGCAGCATGTCCTCTGCACTGTGATGACACTCGCAACCCGTCCGCCCGGCAGCATGTCCTCTGCACTGTGATGACACTCGCAACCCGTCCGCCCGGCAGCATGTCCTCTGCACTGTGATGACACTCGCAACCCGTCCGCCCGGCAGCATGTCCTCTGCACTGTGATGACACTCGCAACCCGTCCGCCCGGCAGCATGTCCTCTGCACTGTGATGACACTCGCAACCCGTCCGCCCGGCAGCATGTCCTCTGCACTGTGATGACACTCGCAACCCGTCCGCCCGGCAGCATGTCCTCTGCACTGTGAAGACACTCGCAACCCGTCCGCCCGGCAGCATGTCCTCTGCACTGTGATGACACTCGCAACCCGTCCGCCCGGCAGCATGTCCTCTGCACTGTGATGACACTCGCAACCCGTCCGCCCGGCAGCATGTCCTCTGCACTGTGATGACACTCGCAACCCGTCCGCCCGGCAGCATGTCCTCTGCACTGTGATGACACTCGCAACCCGTCCGCCCGGCAGCATGTCCTCTGCACTGTGATGACACTCGCAACCCGTCCGCCCGGCAGCATGTCCTCTGCACTGTGATGACACTCGCAACCCGTCCGCCCGGCAGCATGTCCTCTGCACTGTGATGACACTTGCAACCCGTCCGCCCCGCAGCATGTCCTCTGCACTGTGATGACACTCGCAACCCGTCCGCCCGGCAGCATGTCCTCTGCACTGTGAAGACACTCGCAACCCGTCCGCCCGGCAGCATGTCCTCTGCACTGTGATGACACTCGCAACCCGTCCGCCCGGCAGCATGTCCTCTGCACTGTGATGACACTCGCAACCCGTCCGCCCGGCAGCATGTCCTCTGCACTGTGATGACACTCGCAACCCGTCCGCCCGGCAGCATGTCCTCTGCACTGTGATGACACTCGCAACCCGTCCGCCCGGCAGCATGTCCTCTGCACTGTGATGACACTCGCAACCCGTCCGCCCGGCAGCATGTCCTCTGCACTGTGATGACACTCGCAACCCGTCCGCCCGGCAGCATGTCCTCTGCACTGTGATGACACTTGCAACCCGTCCGCCCGGCAGCATGTCTTCTGCACTGTGATGACACTTGCAACCCGTCCGCCCGGCAGCATGTCCTCTGCACTGTGATGACACTTGCAACCCGTCCGCCCGGCAGCATGTCCTCTGCACTGTGATGACACTCGCAACCCGTCCGCCCGGCAGCATGTCCTCTGCACTGTGATGACACTCGCAACCCGTCCGCCCGGCAGCATGTCCTCTGCACTGTGATGACACTCGCAACCCGTCCGCCCGGCAGCATGTCCTCTGCACTGTGATGACACTCGCAACCCGTCCGCCCGGCAGCATGTCCTCTGCACTGTGATGACACTCGCAACCCGTCCGCCCGGCAGCATGTCCTCTGCACTGTGATGACACTCGCAACCCGTCCGCCCGGCAGCATGTCCTCTGCACTGTGATGACACTCGCAACCCGTCCGCCCGGCAGCATGTCCTCTGCACTGTGATGACACTCGCAACCCGTCCGCCCGGCAGCATGTCCTCTGCACTGTGATGACACTCGCAACCCGTCCGCCCGGCAGCATGTCCTCTGCACTGTGATGACACTCGCAACCCGTCCGCCCGGCAGCATGTCCTCTGCACTGTGATGACACTCGCAACCCGTCCGCCCGGCAGCATGTCCTCTGCACTGTGATGACACTCGCAACCCGTCCGCCCGGCAGCATGTCCTCTGCACTGTGATGACACTCGCAACCCGTCCGCCCGGCAGCATGTCCTCTGCACTGTGATGACACTTGCAACCCGTCCGCCCGGCAGCATGTCCTCTGCACTGTGATGACACTCGCAACCCGTCCGCCCGGCAGCATGTCCTCTGCACTGTGATGACACTCGCAACCCGTCCGCCCGGCAGCATGTCCTCTGCACTGTGATGACACTGGCAACCCGTCCGCCCGGCAGCATGTCCTCTGCACTGTGATGACACTTGCAACCCGTCCGCCCGGCAGCATGTCCTCTGCACTGTGATGACACTTGCAACCCGTCCGCCCGGCAGCATGTCCTCTGCACTGTGATGACACTTGCAACCCGTCCGCCCGGCACCATGTTGTCTTAGGCCAGGGGTCGTAACACGGAACAGAACGGAACAGAACACGGAACAGGTATGGCTGAGTGGTAACGCTCTGAAATTGTATTCCGGAGGCCCGGGTTCGATTCCCGCGGCCGTCCTCCCTCAATGTGTTTTTCGTGGTATTCCCTCAGTCGACAGGCAAATGCTGGGAAGGTACCCTACTAATAGGCCACGACAGCCTCCTTCCCACCGTCCATACTTACATACTCTTCACCATCATCTCCCAATCATCATCATTATAATTATTCATTGTTGAATGTCTAAAAAACGCCCTGCGGGGCAACAATTGGGGGAGCTTCGTCAAAATATAAAAATTTTCTAGTTATTCAACTTATTATTTTCGGTATATTTTTGATTTCCTCTACTGCGGCTCCCATTATAATGTATTAATTTTTGGGAAATTGGCTCCATCACCAAAATTGGTTGACGTCCCATGTACTAGTCCATGTCGGGCGTGTGATATGCTGAACGCGTTGATAAGTGAGCATTGGAAATGCATGACTTTACCACAGCTCTTCGCTCAGTTTATCTGTCAGTAAAGTGTGTGGAAACTATATACATTGATTTTCCGGTGAAACCAAGTGTACGATCTTGCTGAAAATCAATAGTAAGACGAATTGGATATAGTAATGAAACCTTTGTAAATAAATTGGCGTGATCCGTGGACTTCATTATAGACCTGTAATGCAACGAGATCAGAGATTTGCGCTCGTAACGTTTAAAAAATCAACTTAAAAACCGTGCATTGAACTCTCTTGAAAAACAACGTGGTTGTTCTTTAACGAATGTCAATTTAGGGTCAAGTCTCGTCGTTCTACTCTATATTTATGTTTTTATTTTGAGAATAACATGCGGTGGGTGGGTGACTGGGTGACTATTTTCACCAGGCAGGTATTTTTTATAATGCGCAAAAGTATAATAGTACGTAGGTATACTTTATGCTTTAATTTTTTTTTAAATTATGGAATAAATTGTATTTTTCTCATTCTTAAACAAATAAAATCCAAAAAAGCGCCAACATTTACTTATTAAAAAATGAATAACTCTTACATTTAGTTAAAATAATTATGATATTTATTTTACGAGAAATACATGTTTAATTCGAAGCAACATAATTTATAGTTCATTAAGATCTAATTTGCTTTCTGCACACTAAACTGCACAGTCTAATGGTGTCTTAAGGTACTCCTAAACACGTATATATAACACGTTACGTCACACTACAAAATGTTACACGACAGTCCAGCAGAAGACGAATAATAAACCTCTGCGTATAAATATGACAGGGGAAATGCAAATCAGATTCACACGCTCAAGTAGGTGTTCAATGCGGCGTGATAATCAAATAGAGAGTAGATTGTCGCCACTCACGCCCTGAGCAGTTCACACGGACAGTTCCTGATCGCTAATGTCAAATGCATTTTTAATGACTGGGACTGTCTGGAAAGCAGAATGCATTACATTGGTTGTTGTTTCTCATTTCATGTCAATCGAAGGAGGATCAGGAATTGTTTTTTCATTAAAGATAATCGTTATTATCTTATATTTTCATATTTTTTTTATTATTTATCACTATCAGTACATAATATAAAAATTTTAAGTTCAATTATTTTTCTTAACCGTTACTTAATTCTCGTTTTTTGTTTTTTCGATTTTTCTAATTATCGTATTTATCGTTTATCTATATTTCTAGCAAGATCATTTACTTGGTTTAACCGACAAATATGTAAAGTTCCTCAGATGTAGAAGGCCGGACATCAATCCCATGATTCTTGAGGTGATCTCAATAACCAGTAATTCTGTTTTCATCCAATCCTTTTTGTAATGGTGGACATGAGTCATTGTGTAAGAGAATACTTAAATATATCTGTATTTGTTGGCATCAGTCAAAATGGCAATTAATGAAGCTTGATTACAGCGAAATCGAGGAAAATTTACTTGCTGCCTTCCACATCTGCAGAGTATATAATCCGCTTTACTGATGGATACTCTGAAGTGGTCAAAGTCTCCCATGCATTTCCAAGGCTCGCTTATCAAAAGCTCGTTTATACGCTCGGTGTACTTTCTCTATTATTTTGGTTTGTTTTGTTTTTGTGAGCAATGTCTTTTGAGACAAAAGATATTGACAATTTACGTAAATGTTTTGACTGCTTAGAAAGAAATATTGTTAATTGAAGTTGATATTCAAAGAAGTAAACAATATCAAGAAGCTCAAAAGATATTGACAATTTACGTACAAATAAATGCTTTGACTCTTTCGAAAGTAATATTTGGTAAAGTAGGTATATATATTAAAAAAAATACATTAAAAAAATCAAGAAGCTCAAAAGATATTGACAATTTACGTACAAATAAATGCTTTGACTATTTCGAAAGTAATATTTGGTAAAGTAGAGGTATATATATTCAAAAAAAATATATTCGCACAATCAAGATCAGCTCTGCACTCTAGTGGTGGAGATGTGGTACTAGAGGAAAGGGTTCAACATTCATTTCTCCATAAGGAACCTGTAGAGTTTGGATACCTCTACTTCATACACTATTAAACATAGAACCCTGAAAAAAGTAACGAGTATAGAAAAGATTATGCTTTATCGATCTGTCACCTCAGAATTTTTCTCCGAGGTTAAATTGCAGCGTAATAATCATGCAAACATGAAATGCAGCAGCCAATCAGAGTACAGGAAATGGTTCAAAAGACCAATCAGGCTACAGTATAAGCCGTATTAGCTTCATACGGAAAGTTATTTTATAATTATTTAGACACAATAAATGCATTTCTGAGGTAACAGATCGAATAAGCATAATCTTTTCTATACTACTTACAATTTTTATGGTTCTATGTTTAATAGTGTATGCTGTAGAGGTATCCAAACTCTACAGGTTCCTTATGGATAATTGAATGTTGAACCCTTTCCTCTAGTACCACATCTCTACCACTAGAGTGCAGAACTGATCTTGGTTGTGCGAGAATCAAGAAGCTCAAAAGATATTGACAATTTACGTACAAATGAATGCTTTGACTATTTCGAAAGTAATATTTGGTAAAGTAGAGGTATATATATTCAAAAAAAATATATATAAAAAAAATCAAGAAGCTCAAAAGATATTGACAATTTACCTAAATGTTATGATTGTTTCGAAAGAAACGTATACGAACGCATCTTCCTATACAGTTCCGCTTCAGAAGACCCCCGCTAATCAGCTGCGAAGAAGATGTTCTGCACGAGACTCCACATCGCGGCCCGGGGCATCGCGCAGAGAGAAGAACCGTAACGCATGGGCGACACGGCGCGGAGACAGACGGCGAAGATGGGCGTTGGTCCAGACGAGGAAGATGCTGCGCTCGCGACCCCTCCCAACATTCCTTTCCCATCTTCATGCGGAGATGTTCGGTGCTCGGTGTGCCGCGTTGAGGAGCGAGCACAGAGGCAGGTAATAGTAAGACTTCAACAGATAGTTGCATGAACTTCTTTTGTTTTAGGCAGCAAAGCAAAATGATTGAATTTTCCACCAAAGGACGGACATTACGATGATGGGTCAGATTATACCTTTATTGAGGTGAATCGATGTATTTTTGTAATGTGGGTGATTCCTCTTCGTACAAATTCTCCGGAGATCGTCAAAAAGCAGAGAATCACAGCTATTCTGCGTGCCATCAAGATGGTGACAGGCAACAATGAGATGACATCACGTGCAAACTATGAATAACTAAGTATTTACAGATTTAAAAAAAACTCTCCTAGGGCAAAATTTTCAATGATTTGCTCAATTTTAAACAGTTGATGCGGATTATTTGACATGACAACGAACAAAGCTATTGGTTTCAGTAAACATTGAAAAACATGACCCTTTATCTTTATTCTTGTGAAGCGTTGAAATTACTTTTCAAATTATTAAGTTTTACTATTTTATAGTATTGTTTAACGTCGCACTGTTCTTCAACTATTCTAATGTCAACGGAATTATGATTCTGCCTATAAGGATGGACGGTGGGAAGGAGGCGGCCGTGGCCTATAAGTTGAGAACCTTCCCGGCATTTGCATCTAGACTGAGGAAAACCACGTAAAAAAATGTATACACTGAAAGTGTCGAAACTTCCTCTAAGTCGAAATTGTCCTAAGGTAGACGATCATAATACATGCGTGGTAATGACTGAGAAACAGCATTACGTGCGTGTAAGCTATAAGGCGCGTAAGCGTAAGACCATCCGACTATGCTTATGCACCTCGGGCTTGCGACAGTTAATAACTATAATAACTATGTTAAATATCAATTGATAGTTGGTATTTATTACGTGCCTAAGGATCGCAATTCCAACTACAAATATAGTGATGTAAAACGAAAGTAAGGGAATAATATCTCTTCAAGCTTGGCCCTTTTATATACTTACCTATCAAATACCAATTAATTTGTAGCCGACATTTAATTATTGTCGTTCGCGGAATATTTCTGTAGGCAGGTCTTTCTGATTGGATATCGATATGATAATTATACCAATCAATGAGATTTTATTACAAAATTAGTGGTTTAAAGGAATGTTTGACTTATATTGAAACTGGTACAATTAAAAATATATTATTTTAATTATGAACAGAAATATAAATGATGTTTTGCCGAGTAGATTTATACCACTAACATTTAGGTTATCACTGTTCTTAACTTACTTGGGCTGCTTACTTGTACCTACCGACTTTTTTTTAGAAAAATTGCACAATAAAATAGGTATACTAAATGGACTATAGTTCTTGCTAGATATTATGATTATTCATGCCAAGTTTCAGCTTGCTGTTGAACGGTTATTCAGTTTCGATCTTTTCTGTGAATCGTCTTTGACCAGTTTAGACCGTCCCGGATATTTTTTGACTTTCCAAAATGGGTTGATTTCGCTAAATATCGATCTCAGCTGACATCTACTTACAATATTTGCTCTGAAATTCAAAAGTCATACCCCCCCCCCCCCCCCCCCCCCCGGGAATCCCATTAAGGTGGTATTAGCGCTCAGCCCTGTTTTAGAAAATTGGGAGAGAAAAATTGTTTCATAAATAGGTGTAACTTTGATAGGATGTTCACATGACTTGACTGTATTAGTAGCACTATTCATTTTTGCTTCTTGCATTGTTAATTAGGCGCTGGTTATTCAACAAAACCGTTAAAAACTTTGAAATTTGCGATACGATTGGAGACCAAACCCGTTAACCAATTGATCTCAAAATTTAATCATGATCAGATAAAAGACAACCTTAGGGTTATCACTTGGACAATATTTTTAATTATTTTTATACATCACCCAGCGAGACAAGAAAATAAAGAATTTTTCACCAAAAATCAACTTGTTACAAATTAACGAAGCGAAAAATTAAAAATGTACCAAGGGATAACCCTAAGTTTGTCTTTCATCTAATCATGGTGAAATCTCAAATTATTTCGTCGACCCATTTCGTCTCCAATCGTATCCAAAAATGTGCCTGCAAAACGCGGCAAAATCGCTCGCGCAATAAAATACCGACGAACTTACTTCCGCGAAGACGACTAAATCTTTTAAACAATTCTTCACTATCCTACTTTTCCACTCGGAAAGAATCTCGCAAATCGATGTCACGACGAAATAAAAACTGGCCGCTAGGTTGGCACACGTGCGAGTTGAATCTAGGATGTGCAGTGGTCAGCAGAGTTTGACCCGTGACCTGTGCCCGTGATGGAACCTGTTGAGTTGACCACTTTCATATCGCATGTGGAATAACAATGATCCATCTTGTTGGGAATCTTTTCCTGTTTCTACCTTATGTGGATAATGTGTTGGTGATAGGTTATTGGTTGATGCGGAGACAGATAGGCTACGAGATGGAATCTTGTTATTATCGGATTTTTTTGTATTTTTTACAAGTACCTTTCTCTATTTTATTATTTATATATAATATCGTTATACACCATTTTCTTAATTTGCAATTATTGTTAGTACCTATCAATAACATAAGATGTAATACGACATTAAATCATTTCAATACAAATCAGGTTTGAGACAATATTTATTTGTTTTTTTCCTTTATCGATTTAAATTTTCTCTTATACGTAGATAATATAATATTATGATGCCACTGATAGTTATTAAAAAAAAAATTAAATTAAATGTGTATAGGTAACTGAGAAGGTTGGTACTGCATACGCTATGAATTTTAAATCGATTATGTAGGAAGTTATAAGTAAATTTATGTCTTTATGCCATATAAAACTTTTATAAGAAAATAATATTACGTAGAATTTCCTTTTGTAAATCACTCAAGAAAGTATGCACTTATTGCCATTTTTAAAAACTGTCAGAAATGAAGTATCGAACTAAATTTTTTCCACTGCAATTCAATCTGATTTGCTTTATGTACCAAAGTGTATGGATTGCTAAAGTTTCAATAAAAACAGATACTTTTATGTTGATTGAGTGGATTATATTTCAATTCAATACAAGTCTTCCTCACATTTTCACTTTGTTGTTAAAATTGACACTGTTTTAGGAAAAAACTTTTCTCATTTCATTCTAGAAAAATAGCTGCGATTTCTAAAACATAACAGAGGTTAAAACGCACCTCATCCAATCACATTCTTACAACCAGCATGACTGATTATCTTAGAATGTGCTCACGATCCTCTCGCCATATCCTAGAACTGGATAGATTATGGAAAGAAGAAGAGTTGACCTTTGAGTCTGACCTTTGTCCGACCTACAACAACTCGGCGATGACCAAGACCTTAGAAACCATTCGACACAATCCATCGTTCATGTCCAAACGTGAATACGTGACGAGGTAATGTGACCGCTGCTTATCACTCGCTGAGCGTTGCACTTAATAGATGCATAGCCATTAGCACTGGCGGATATAGCATAGGTTAGACGTGATTCTTTTGTAGTGGTGGAGGCCGAGGTAAAGTAGGTATTACATTATGCAATCCAAGTTGGTCAATTCAAATCTGCCGATTAGAATTTGCCAATTTGGCTAGTGTGATAGACAAGAAAAATCCAAATCTTGGCAATTCTTGATTTAGAACCGGTTCTATTTTCCTAACTGCAGTTGGACAATTTGAAATGAATAGACACTAGTATTGAAGCAAATATCGAAACGGAGAACACAACTTCGTAATATTTAATCATTATTATGTATAAAGATCACATATTAACAGAACAATTGAATGCTATTGCTGTTTAGGACGATTGTTATGATAAAAACATAAAACTAACCTAACCTCAAACCTTGAATTGACACATTCAACAAGATTTGAATTGGTACAATTTGAATCTGGAAGATTTGAGTTGCCCAGCTTGAATTGTATAGTGTAATACCCACTTAAGCGAACGGGAATCGCGCAAGGTTCGTCAGAGCGTTTTTTTAAATTTCTTTTCACGCTAATAAAAAAATAAAAAATCGGATTGACCCAAAACAGCCAAATAGACTAAATATTCCCACTGTCTGGAGTACCTACTTTATGATTGATTATTGTGGTTTAACGGCGCGTCAACGACGAGGTTATATTGCGCACATTAATATTTGCATTTTTGCATTTAACTTTGTTGATATAAGTGGAGGACATGGGGAGGGGTCGACCTAACTGGCCCGATCCGGGGGAGTCCAGCACTGGTGGGAAGGCCAGGCCGGAATGGGGACGGACCGGGGGGGAGGGGGAGGCTTCGGGCCGGTGGGACTCGATTTCAGGGGGATCACCATCTCGAGGGGGGAGGCCGGCCCGAGGGGACCGCAAATTCAAGGGAGGGCATGGGACTAGGCCGACCCTGGACTGCAATTGGTTGGGACCAACTTGCTATGCGAGCCGGTCCCTTAAGCCCCACCACCGCGTCAAGGTGGCAGTCCATTGGTGAGGCCTACTTTATGACACTTCCAAGTGTCATATTCCAAAGTGTTAAACTTTTTACACACACCAAGTGTGTACACTTGGTACAAATTCCAAGTGTTAAATACGATTATTTTATTCCAAAAATATCGTATTTAACACTTTGAGGTCATAACAGAAGTTACAGTGTAGTCCAGTGTGTAGCATTATTTAGTCTATTAGACTGTAATGGGTCGTTAATATGATTTTTTTAAATTTTATCAGTGTGAAAATAAATTTCAAAAAATCGCTTTGATGAACCGTGCTTTTCCCGCGGATATAATATCATAGGTTAGACGTGAGTATTTTTAGTAGTGTTTAACGTCGCACGGTTCTGCAGCGAGGCTAATGGCGACAGATGAATGATTATGATGATGATTGGGAGATGATGATGAAGAATAGGTGAGGATGGACGGTGGGAAGGAGGCGATTGTGGCCTATCAGTAGGGAACCTTATGTAAAAATATAGAAAAATGGTGAAAAAACAACGAAATAACAAATAACAACGATTACCTAAGTTATTAAAATGAAAAAAAATACATTAAAATATATATACAAAAAATATAGAAGAAATAACATTAATAAAAAACGGTACTTTGCACAAAACAGATTGGCTGCTGGTCAGGTTCCTTGACAATAAATCCTTGTTATTATCAATGGAACCAGAGCTCACCTTAGCACTTACTTCATGGGATGATACCATCAATCCTTTATCAGACATTCCTTTTCTTTCGAGGTACCTACCGTTTATTATTAGTTAGAGTGTACATTACAATTATAAAATAAATTGAAAATAATTATAAAATCCCTGAAATCATTTCCCAGCTGATAGGGATTAGCAGTCAGGTCGGTCGCTATTAGTTGCAGAACCGTGCGACGTTAAACACGATTTAATACAAATCGGAGATCAATTTAACAAAGACATTAACGAGAAAGTTGTCAAACAGGCCTTTAACAACATCCAATTGACAATGCAGTTTCGACCCGCCTGCCCCTTTTGGTCCCAATACGCCCTTGCCGAAACCTATGTACCACATACGACAATACAGCCGTCAAATACCTCAACACCTACACGGGCAGCAATTAACAAATACAGCGCTCACTTCAAAGTGAAATTAAATCCAGTATGAGCTCATCAATTGAAAAAGAAATGCGTTGGCCCTCATGCGAAAAGGCGTCAAAAATAAATATTGTTCTCGTGTATAACTAAGTTCAAACCTCCGCACACCCAATCGTCATGCCCAGTTCCACCACAAAACATACGTCCCGAGTTGTGAACTTACGAGATCGAGTGAATTAGTTATTGGAGATGTGCAATGTCCACACCTAGGTTCAGCCGTCCGCACACTCAATCGTCAGGTGATTTCCATTACAAAACGGGCGTCCCGAGTTGTGAATGTACTGGATGTGCAATGTCCACACCTAGGTTCAGCCGTCCGCACACCCAATCGTCAGGTGATTTCCATTACAAAACGGGCGTCCCGAGTTGTGAATGTACTGGATCTGCGAAGATGATCACACCTTGGCCTCGCCCAAGCCGGTAAATATTCATATGGAAATATTCAATGAAGTTCTTGGAAGCTGTTGAAGGAATTAGTACTGACATTATGCCGCCAGCCAGCTTCTTCTAATAGATGTATTGTGGTTGTTATTGTATAGGCTTTGAGCTTGCCGATAGTGTTATTGGCAGGATATTACGCGATAATATTGGACACGAATAGGAATAGAGCAAAAATGTTTTCCAGGATCGTTACCAGGGCATGGTCATATTTTTCACAAATAAGTGTTCCATGCCGAACTGAAGTTAGAACCAAAAGGCTTAAGCCCGTCTTCCATGGTCGCGTATTTTCTTAAATTTTCTGCTAATTTTAAACAGTCGATACTACTATTTTTCCATGATTAATCTATGGCAATCCGTGGAATGACAACTTCAACTACTGGTGAAAACCGGCCCTTTAACAGAAGATCATGCCCTAGAAAATAATGTTTGGTAAACTTCGAAAGAAAATGATCGTCTGATAAAGCTTGGATGGCATTATGCGATGAAGTCTGTGCTAACTCTGGAATGCGAGCTCTGATTTCATTGATAAACAAGGAAATTATATCCAATGTGTTTTGTTCAAATGCCATTTTTCTTTGACCATTGTACTTTTGGTCTGGGAGTCACACATGCAGGATTGTTTATTTAAACATGATAACGAATAGGTATGTTGAAGGCTGATTGATTGTAGATCTAATTGCAAAATACTTCAACTTAATTTGAGCGAGTGACTCCTTTTGACTCTTTTGACACACCTCTGTTTTTTGTTGTTTTTTTGGCTGCTATCTGTAGCAATGACAGTCGCACCGTTACACCGATCGATCTGATATTTTGCACATGTAGAGACAAACTTTTCTGTTTGCACACCTTAATTTTTGTGAAATCCATTGATTTGTTAAAATTTAAATAAACATCTCCTGATAGGCTGAAAAATGAAAATGGTCTTCGATAAATATGAACAAACTCATGTTTTTATTGTCTCTTATTTTACAAATTTCCATCCCAATCGGTTAAGAACGTATGAACTTATTGACATTTTTATTAGCTGTCAGAAATGATGTATCGAAATGAATGTTTTCCAGTGGCAATTGAATAGAATCTGATTTGCTATATTATGTACCATGGTTATAGATGCTATTTTCAAGTTTCGATTATAAGCAGGATGCATGTGTTTTCTGTGCGTTGTGTATGCATTTCCGGTTCGAGAATTTGCACGTACCCGTGCTCGGGTAGTTAATTTCATCTGCTAGTTGTACTGCCCAATTCATTCTTGACCCCCTGACTGGGTTACACTTGCAGTACCGCGTCCCAGCCACCACGCAGCTACATCCAGTAGTGTTCCAATGCAAGATGATCGACCAGATGACCCGCTACTGCTCCTCGCTACCCATCTGCCGCGCGCAACAATGAGCTCTATTTAATCTGCATGACAAGTGATTATTGGACAGCACGGCGTTGATGCGCAGGCGCAAGGAGGCTGATGCACCCGAGGAGAATACTTCCAGTTGGCAGTGACTTGTGTTCCAATTCCAGCAAATAAGCGATTCGAGAAAATAAGGAACACAACTGACCTCTGGTGGATTTTGTGGTACTAGGTAAATGGCGGCTATCAAGGGCGCATTTGCATAAATATAAATACAAATATTTGATATAGTTGTTTGTTATGGCCAAGAAAGTAAATTTATAGCTAAATATCAATTTTTTTTTTTTTGTTTTTTCACTGCTTTATGGAAACACGAAATGTAAAAACAAACAAATTAATATGTGGACCTGATAGTAGCCATCTTGCCAGAAGTGGCTCCATCACGTATCACTTATTTGTGGGAATACGTGATGGAGACTCTTCTGGCAAGATGGCTGCTCAGTCAACAGATTAATTTGTTTGTTTTTACATAGTAGTGAGCGTGGCATTGAAGAGTTTTTTAAACGATTTTTATCAATATCTTTTACCAATGTAATTGTTAACAAAATAGGGCTTTGTACGAGTATTCAGAACTGTTAAATGAAAATAATTTCATAGTTTGGAATAAGTTATTAGTTTAATTTGTCCAAAAGATGTTTAGTGCCATTATTTTACTAATTTTCAGGCACTAAACATCGATGTAGGACAAAGTAAATTTAATAAACCATTACAAGCTATGGAATTATTTTCATTGAACTGTTCTGAATACTCGTACAAAGCCTTATTTTATTAACAATTACATTGGTAAAAGATATTGATAAAAATCGATTAAAAAAACTCTTCAAGGTCACACTCACTACCCAGCCGTCTAAAGCCCCATTTACACGGAGCGACTTCTTGTACAACTTCTGTGTCACACTTCTGTGTCACACTTCTTCAATGGAAATAGAACATGTTTTAAGTTCTGTGACAGAAAGTTGCGTCGGGTAAAGACAAAATTGTATGAAAAATGGAAATGTGACACAGAAGTCGTTCAAGAAGTTGCACCGCGTAAATGGGGCTTTAGTGCAGTAAAAAATGAGAACCCATTGAAATTGAAATTTAGTTATAAATTTACTCTTTTAGCCATAACAAACAAACAACTATAGCAAATATCTTTATTTATGCAAATGCGCCCTTGATAGCCGCCATTTACCAAGTACCACAAAATCCACCAGAGGTCAGTCGTGTTCAATTGTTTTATCGAATAGTTCGCACACGGACGTCTTCGAGAGGCAAATGATGGGAAGGTTACCTAATAATAGGTCACGACCGCCTCCTTTCCATCGTACATTCTCACCTCTTCATCATCATAATCATTCATCCGTCGCCATTAGCCTAGCTGCAGAACAGTGCGACGTTAAGAGGCACAAAAATAGTTCACAGAATAGTAAGAAAATTATTACATTTAATTATTTACCTATATTTTGAATATTTTTTGTATAAAATACGGAATGCAATATAAATTATTTTTTTGGAAAAGAATTTTGTTACAAAAATATGCCAAATATCTATGAGTAGGGTTGCTCATGTCAAATTTCAGGTCGACCAGAGAAACGATTTGACCTGAAGTGACCATCGATTGAATAAAAGCCAAGATAAAACGTGTGTTAACATTTTATTTATAATTACAATCAAAACTTTCTTAGTTTATCACGTTTCTTTGAAAAAAAATCTCTAAGAACAGATTCGTCAGTTTTTTCTTCTATTGGATCACCCATCTTAAATCGCGTGATCGGGAGGTCAAACCATCGAACCGATTAGTTCTCAGTTTTCCTGAAAGCCGTTTAATTCCAGTAGCTATCAATAAAGTTTTATTACTTTTTAATTACACGCCGTTTCCTTGTTATAGTATTACACATGTAAACAGGATGGGATTCAATAACATCGGCAGGATTATTGATCTGGAACATGAAACTGATTGACAGACACAAAACAGAAAACATCCGAAAGAAAATATCCTGATTGAAGTTTGAAGGCGTCAGGAATGTGTCACTGTTCTGCAGCTAGGCTAATGGCGACGGATGAATGATTATGATGATGATTGGGAGATGATGATGAAGAATAGGTGAGGATGGAAGGTGGGAAGGAGTCGGTCGTGAATTATTAGCACTTAGCAGGGAACCTTCCCATAATTTACCTCTCGATGAAGAAACAAAATTAGACAAAACGGTATAATTTCTTTACGATATTTATGCATTTTGTACACATTTTTTTTAGGAAAAATCCAATGAGACCCAGTTTTTTTTAATGCATTAGCATTATTTTACTCTTTTTTTATTGTAAACACTTGATTAGGACTATATTGGCATGGCAAACACCAATTACCTTCCTTAAATGACCTTTTAAACTTAACTATAAGCTGGTTTTAACAGTTCATTTGAAAAACCGGCCATTAAAGTAAAAGGCACAGATCATCATGAATACGAATACTGATAGTTCATTGAATAATAATGATTGAACTTTTCAAATAAGATACAAATAATTAAGGAGGGATGCCCAAGTAGATTTTCCGAAAATATTTTTTGTTGAAATGTACGACTTTTATTAATTTTTTCAACATTTCAACTATATTTTTATGTAAAAGTTTCATCAAATGTCTTGTAACTTGCAACTCTCGAATTATATTGAGTTTTCAATATGATGTCTTCGGAAGATTAAGAAATTTTAACACAGGAGGTATTGGAAAATTATTTAGAATTTGGCGCCTGACTTTTAAAAACGTACTGCTAGGTGTATATATAAAAATCTTATTAAATACCTCTATGTCTAATACACATAATATTAGTTTTTGGAAAAAATCTATCGGTGGAAAATAGTTTAAATCGCGTATATTTACTAGGAAAATTACCGTGTTTTTTCGACTTACCATGTTAAAGATAGGGCTAACTCAAATTTATAAAGTGATATATCTTGGAAATTAGTTTGGCTACCCTACTTTTTCTTGCGTTTATATGGTGCACAAGGAAATTATCTATTAAATAAGCATATTAATTCAAATATCTATCGGAGACCTCTACTTGGGCATCCCCCCTTAAATAACATTATTGTCGGTTTTTCAATGATCTTATATGCTGATAGGACTAGGTGATGGCACACCTGGAATCGCTGTAGCCAATTACTTCGGCAACGTATGTAAAAACTGGAACTAATACCTAGATCCGGGACCCCTAAAAGCCGTCCCTCTCACCCACCGCATTAAACTCGCAACACCTACAACCCAGCCACAATATTGATATGTTAAAAACCGGTAGAAGTGATCCTCGACGTGCTATCAAGATAATACTCGAAGTATTAAATCATCAGTAGTTAATGTCGTCATGCTTTATGCCATTTATCATCCGCCATAATTCATTTGCATAATCAGAACATAGCGTGAAATCGAGACGAATTCGACTTATCATTTCAACATAGACGATTTGAGCGCTTACAAAAGAGGACCCGCAGGTTTTTAATAGCTGGAGATTTATCAAAAGTTACAGGAGTTACGTCTCTTTTTGGCAGTATGAAGCAAGTTGGCTCAGTCGTGAGGCAAATTAAGCGGAGGTTACCTACTAATAGTCCACGACCGCGTCCTACTCACCGTCCATAATTATGTTCTTAAAAATCAATTGCTTATAAACCAGTTTTATGGTTTAAGTTTATGGTCCTGACTGGGTTTTTTTTCGTAGTATCCCTTTATAGTCTACAGGCAAATGCTGGGAAGGTACCCTACTAATAGGCTACGACCGCCTATTACCGTCTATTCGACCGAATAGGCTTCCCACCTTCCATCCTTACTTCACCATCATCTCCCAATCATCATCATAATCATTCATCTGTCGCCATTTAGCCTCGCTGCAGAACAGTGCGACGTTAGAAAAAAATAATACGAAAACCATTGACTAATATTTTACTACATTTGACCAAGTAATTTAATTCTCTATCATGAAAGCTATATTTGCGGTGCTGGTAATTGCGCCTTTTGATGTTATATTATATTTATTCATATCCATACGATATTAATAAGTAGGATTAGATACATTTGATTTTGTTTTTGTTTTATTTTGTATTATACCTACAAGAAATGAAGCGTATACATATTTAAAAAAAATAATTATCTATACCTACTCTTGACTCCAAACGTCCAAGCAGTAAAGTTTCTATTACTAAGTATTTTATCAAATTTGAAATGGAGCCTTGTTTGGAAGGTTAAATGTACGCTAATCATGGGATAAAAACAATACTTGATACACGTATAGGTACTAAAGAGTATCGTGAAAAGATGAAAAGAGCAAAAAGTTTCTTCTTCTGTGGTGTGATCATGGTCGAATATGCATAATTTTAATTTTGATGCTGTGACAATAGGCTTCCACGCTGCCATTTGCTCTCACTGCGGTGCGCTAGCTATAATTGTCCTTTTTTCCTACCACGCATGTCTGTACAGAATTACAGATAGATGACAGCTCACTTTAAACTTCTAGTTTTGAAATATAATGCCAAACTGTTGTGTTCGGAGTGAAGGTAATTGTTTTTAAATGTAACATACTACTTAAATGTATAGAAATAGTTTCAATTACTTACTTTTTATTACTAGAAGATCACTTTATGTTAAACAACTTCTTTTAAAAATCTAGCAAATGTCTACAACATTTGATCTGTTGCCATAGCAACGGGGAACAATCGCACCTAGCTCCCTCCATTCTAAGCTTGAAGTGTAGAGCCCCATTTATAAGGAAAACTAAGTAAGAAAAATAAAATCTGTTGAAGCTATCATTATTTTGTATAATGAAAACATTATCAGCCAAAAGAGCTATTTCTTCGATGACTCATGGCGCAGTATTGTGCGGCCGGTTTAGTGCGAGATTTGGGATGAAGTATGACATAGTTCTCCAATTGCTCAGTAGGGGTCATTTTAAGAGGCAAACGGAAGCGAACGGGAATCGCACGGTTCGTCAGAGCGTTTTTTGAAATTGTGTCTTCCCACTTAATAATTTTAAAAAATCAGATAGTAACGACCCATTGCAGCCTAAAAGACTAAATAATACCGCACACTGGAGTTCATTATGACCTCTGGTCTGACCTCAAAGTGTAAAATACGATATTTTTAGTGAAATAATCGTATTTAACACTTTGAGGTCGCACCAGAGGTCATAATGAACTCCAATGTGCGGCATTATTTAGTCTTTTAGGCTGTAATGGGTATCGTTACTATCTGATTTTTTTAAATTATTAAGTGGGAAGACACAATTTCAAAAAACGCTCTGACGAACCGTGCGATTCCCGTTCGCTTCCGTTTGCCTCTTAAGCTAGTCGGGTTTGTTTTGTTTTGGTGTTGTCTTGTCAGTCTCGCCTGAGTAAATCGACCGAACGCGTCCGCGAAATATCTCCATCTTCTTCTCTGTGCGGGAAAGTTACGACATTTTACATGAATGTAAGCATGAAACAGTTCGCGCCGTGGATATCGGTGTCTCCACACATCAAGTGGACTGGAAATGGAAAGGTAAAACAAAACCACGCCGTGAAACATATTGTGAAACACTTAATTACTTATTACTGGCTCATAGAGAAGAATATTAATTAGTGTACACTCGCAGGGCGAATATAAGAGACCATCATCTATGCCAGTAGAAATGTGGCCAACATGGATTTGTTCAATCGAATATGATAAAACGGAAATTACCTTACACTGTAAAAACAAGTAGCCAAAATGGGGTGATAATAAAAAACAGCTCCAGTGAATTTTAGGTCTCTTTTTTCCTGAAACGGCCCCTAAAATGTGAGCCAAAATTGCTATTATTTTCATGGAGCCGTTTTGGCTCACATTTAAGGGGCTGTTTCAGGAAAAAAGAGACCTAAAATTCACTGGAGCTGTTTTTGATTCACCCCATTTTGGCTACTTGTTTTTACAGTGTATTGTCATACATTGTCAAATAAGAATTGATCATAAAACGTAAAATGGCAATGGTAATAAGTAGTATTTTCCAATACGGTCAAACATTGTGAAAAAGAATTGGCCATAGGTATACGGAAAATGGAAATATGGTAAATAATAAATAAATAATTATGTTCAAATATAATGACATAGAAGCTAAAATATAGATAAATGCGGTCCAAGCGGATTATCAAATGTGGTCAAAACCATCGCGCTTTTTTATGTGCAAAAAATTGATTGACCATGTACATTTTAAACCCATCATCAATTATTTCTATGTTATTTATTAGCTACAATTTAAAGGGAGCTAATTCGGAAGATCAGTTACCAAACTAGAGAAAAAACAACACAGAAAAAAACGAATGATCAATCAAAACAGATTATTAGGAACACGAAATAATTTTAAAATTCTCATCACTTTTAATTCCTAACCTTTACGAAATTAAAATACGGAAACTAAAGTTCAAATCCAAAGGTCGTCTAAACAAACATCGGTGTATTGTGAAAACCAATAACATTATGTAAATTGAAATGTGGTTGATAAAAAGCTTCATCGCCCGAAGCATGTGTAATTCCTCATGTAAATAGAACGTTTAGCAGCTCTAAAGACGATTTGGATACATGCGATGCATAAGAAGTAATAGAGACGTTGGAACTAGGTAAACGCTCTGTGTAACGCGTCGATAAGCGATCCTTCGATTATAATGCGTGAAAGTTTGCGTCAATTTCGTATGCGTCGGCGGTTGCGTCTGAAATTGCCAACAAATCGGTAAAGAAATGTGCTAAGTAATTTCAATATAATTATGACATTTATATGAAATTTGATGTTTGTTTTGAACACAAGAAACATAAAATTTAAATAAAATGACAATTGAATTTAAATTGAGAAAGTGCTGAATTGATATTTAAGGAATTTTCATATATAAATTGAAATTTTATTGGCTTTTTATGTTTGTTTTAAACACAACATACATAATATTTGAATAAAATGACAATTTAAAAAAAACATTTTCAATAAAACTATTTACTTATTCCTTGACAATTTACTCTTGAACTTCTTTACCGGTATGACTAAAAATGTTCCAAAACATCCTAAATGTTAGTCCCAGACCAAGCACAACTTTAAGATCGGTCACATACTTAATTTTTTATTTTCAACCAATCAATGGATATCCATACCGACAGAGCCCAAAAAAATTTAAAAAGTCCATATACATAGCTAGACTTTTTTTTATTGATTTATCCTAATCGTTCACGTTTATCAGACTTTAGTTGACTTATTAATTTAAAAGATTAATTGAGTCATTACTGCGAGTCCCCTCCTAAAGAATCTCGACGAAACTTGGCACCAACTTCTGTATAAAACCCGACAACAAAGCCACACATGACAGTCTGTTATCACTGTATGTGACGTCACAGCGGCATTGTTAGATAAGAGGCTAGTCAACTGGGCGTTTAACAACCTGTGCAGCTGATAACACGGGACATCCGCTCGCACGGCTGCGACGGTCGGCGGTGCCGAGTTGTTGACACAAGTGGAAAGTTTGCTGATGAAACAACGAATGATGTCCTAATTGTAAAACGCGTTACTTGAATCATTATCTGCTTGAGGGAAGAAGACACATGAAAAGGATCCATATTGTCAACGCGTTGATAAGCGAGCATTGTAAAGGAGACTATAAAACAATTTTCCGGTGAAACAAAGATATCTTGCTAGAAATCATTCATTAGTGACGAACAGTAGTACAAACTTTTACACACTTTTGAATTCAGGCGCTATATCTACTTCGCGAGGAAGGCGCATCTACATAAAAATGATCCATAATATAGAGTGTCCGTACAAGAAAAGCATGATGTGCTCAACTGTTCACAGTTTATCGAGATTTTGACAAATTAAAAGTTGTTCTTTTACAAAACATCCTGGAAACCTCTGTGCCAAAATGATGTAGATTAGATTTTCTTTCTAAACTTGAGATATACTTTGCCACATTAATTAACAGTGTAGGGAATTTAGAAATAATTAATATGGTATGTTAACAAGAATAAAAACTATTCTTGTAGCAATACCAATACCCTCTAATTACATAAGTTTTTATCAACATGCATTTAACAATTACAAAAGGAAATTACCGTACAGTATAATTTACTACTTGCAATCACTCACCAAATTACTCGCCGTTTAACAGCTCAATTTGCAGATAAAAAACATATTCGTTTGGCCATATATAAATAGGTACCTACCTTCCAGAGTGAAATAATTATAAAGGCATCATGAAAGAAATAATTCAGTCTATAATGGATTCACAAACGATTCTAGCAAGATCAGGTAATTGGTTGCAACGGGAAATCGATTTATAGTTTTCATTCCGCTTTACTGATGGGTTCTCAGAAAGTGACATGGATGTCAAGGCCGTAATATTAAATGTTCCATGCAGAAGATTGCACTTTTTGGCGCCGGTTCAACAAAACCGCGCAAAACTATGCAATTTTGAATACGATTTGGAGACCAAGTCCGTGCACCCATTGATCTCAAATTTTACAAGTTATGTTCATGGATGAACTTGGGTTGTTACTTGGCATATTTTTAAATTAATTTTTATACAGTACTTATACCCAGCGGGAAAAAAATCTGACAAAAAATCAACTAATTATTACTAAACTAAGCAAAAAATGAAAAAATGTAGTAACAACAATAAGTTTTTCACTCACTTGTGGGTGTTTTTAGGAAGGTACATGCGAAATAAAAACGCGCACCCCGACTGGGTACACGAAGGATCTGGGTTCGATTCCCAGTCGAATAGGTACCTTAAAAAAAAGTTTTTATTTTCAAATCACGATAAAAATTTAAAATCATCCACCCATTTCGTATATCTATCCTTAGATCGTCCATTCGTCCGATTTAAGGGGGGATGCCTAAGTAGAGGTGTCCGATAGATATCTGAATTAATATGCTTATTTAATTGATATTTTCCTTGTGCACCATATAAACGCAAGAAAAAGTGGGGAACTATTTTCCAAGATGTATCACTTGATAGATTTGAGTTAGCCCTATCTTTAACATGGTAAGCCGAAAAAACACAGTAAATGTCCTAGTAAATATTAGATTTAAACTATTTTCCGCCGATAGACTTTTTTCCAAAAACTAATATTATGTGTATTAGACATAGAGTTATTTATTAAGATTTTTATATATACACCTAGCCGTACGTTTTTAAAAGTTAGACGCCAAATTCTAAATAATTTCCCTATACCTCCTGTGTTAAAATTTCCTAATATTCTGAAGACATCATTTTGAAAACTCAATATAAGTCGAGAGTTGCAAGTTACAAGACATTTGATGGATCTTTTACATTAAAATAAAGTTGATATGTTGTAAAAATTTATAAAAATTGTAAATTCCAACAAAAAATATTTTCGGAAAATCTACTTGGGCATCTCACCTTAATCTACTATGTGTATATTTTGCGGTTTGAGGTGTTCTGTAGACATGCCACAGCACCGACTTGCCAAGTATCACAAAGCTCTACGACAGTTCGGTTACAACACGAACTGATAAAGCAATAAATCATGCGGTTGGCACGATGCAAAACCAAGAGACATTCCGGCCAGATACGGAGGCTTCTAGATGTGGAGAATCAGGATCGTTGTCGGTTCGAACCTAGAGCAGGCAGTGTGCTTATAGGGAAGTTAACGTCGCACTGTTCTGCAGCGAGGCTCATGGCGACGCATGAATGATTATGATGATGAATAGGTAAGGATGGAAGGTGGGAAGGAGGCAGTCGTGTGTTATAAGTAGGGAACCTTCATTAGACCCAAAGGAAATTATAAAAAGTTTGGACACATCCAGAATTAAGAGTCTACGATACTTGATGAAATCCATGTTTTATGAAGAACAAAAAGGCGGCCCCTACTTTTTTCTAAACGGCTTTACCGATTGTCTTCAAATTTTCACAGATTATAGATAAATAATAAATCTGTGCCTCTAGTGAGCCAAAAGTGTAATTTTTTGTTTAGAATTTTCAGGGCAGTGGTGCCAAAAAGACTAATATATTGCCCATGTTAGCACTTCCTCAAAACGAGAAAAAACATTTTTTATAATTTTTTTGGATCACTAGAAGCACAGATTTACTATTTATCTCTATGCTGTTAAATTTTGAAAACAATCGGTCAAGCCGTTAAGAAAAAAGTAAGGGCCGCCTTTTTATGGTTTTTTGTGGTTTTCAATATTTGAATTAAAATAACTTACTTCACAGCAGTATATGCAACATGCAACACACGATTAAATGTCACAAATGTCACGTACAACCCAGAGCTAATGCACTTTCATGCATTTCTAAGATTTTTTTCACATCGGAATCGAAATTTTCTGCGAGTCCTGTCGACTCTTAAGAGTTCGATGTACCCATATTTTTTGTTTGCTTAGCTCAGTCGATAGGGGAATGATGGGAAGGTTCCCTACTAATAGGTCACGACTGCCTCCATCCCACCGTCCATCCTCACCTACTCTTCATCATCATCTCCCAATCATCATCATAATCATTCATCCGTCGCCATTAGCCTCGCTGCAGAACAGTGCGACGTTAAGCACGACAGGGGAGAGAGGGCACAGTGAGACAGGAAAATTGTTTATACATGAAGTGCTTCATTAATTAAACATGTTTTTAAAGATTCGTGACTATTATTATTAAAGTAATATTGGGATATTTCGTCACGTTTGTGTAAAATTATTTATTTTGATAGAAAAATCGAAACTGTAGACAAAATAATAAATAATTTTACAAAAACATGACGAAATATCCCAATACTTTTAATTGTTTCATTAATTGTTTCCAGGGTGCTATAATTTTTTTTTTAACAAACATTCAAATCAATCAGACCAATCGTTTAGGTGACACAAAAGTTAGTGATTTAACCTCAAACACCTAGGACATTAATATGTAACAAACCTATAGGCTTTTCTCCCACTCTTCCCCTATAATAAAGACATAGAACGATGGTAAAGAGCAAAGGGACATGTTTCTGTAACTGACTGTACTTCTCTAGTATCTAATGTCTTACCAATGAATGAGCAATCAGGCATTGTAATAAATCCCGTGCAGAACCAATAGTGGTTGCCTAGCGACGATCCTACTCCGAGAAGACGCTACTACACTAGCACGTTAACGTCGCACTGTTCTGCAGCGAGGCTAATGGCGACGGATGAATGATTATGAGGATGATTGGGAGATGATGGTGAAGAATAGGTGAGGAGGGACGGTGGGGAGGAGGCGGTCGTGGCCGATTAGTAGGGTACCTTCCCATCATTTGCCTGTCGACTGAGGGAATCAAATCCGGGAACTTCAAAATGTGTACTATTTCTGTACGTTAGAAGTAGAAGGCTAGAAGTAAATTTCAATTAAATGTCAAAACACTGGGCCGAAGAAAAAACGGTATCGAAAAATCGGGATGGCTGAAACGTTTTGATGGCATCATCCCATGATATCTGTGCTAACTCGTTATCTAACTCTAGTAGGTGAGCTCTGATTTCATTGATAATAACAAGGATTTATTGTCAAGGAACCTGACAAGCAGCCAATCCGTTTCGTTCAAATACATTTTTTTGGTATGACCAAATCTTTTTTCTAATTTGTAAAATAAGTACTTGTTAGACATAATCTTATTTACACAAATCATATTTGTAATGGTGACACTATATTATAACTTTTAAATTGATAGAGCGTGAAATTTTAAAAAATATTATACTTCCAGCCATTCTGTTTACAGATGAATCAATGTAAGAAATAGTATTGAATTAAGAAATTTATAGTTAAAATTCACCCCAGTGTAACTCTGCCTTCGTAAAAAATTCAATTCCAATTCATTTCCAACATAAAATGCTGAAGAATTTGTCTTGTATATTCTTAACATGGCGTCTTGAGAAATTGCCTCGACATGTTCCGCATGCGAAATTAATCGGTAAATAGAGTTCACTTGTTTTCAGCTTTAAACGAGTGAAAGAAGAAATCCAAGGAAAGAGCACTTGACAAATTACCCTCCACTCATACAAGCATATGCATGAGTTCAGGCATGCGCATCAGACGACTTGTATTGCCATTTCAGTGAGCTCGTAAACTATTTGGGAAATAGGTTCGCGCAATTATGTAAATGTATGGAATAGAGTAAGTGAAATTGTAATATGGCCTTATATAGATTGACAATTTGTCTTGGGAGTTGAAATTGTTATAAACTGTGGTATGTGGAGTGACTATGGAAATCACTTTCCGGGGAGTGTGGGGGGGGGGGCATGTGGGGCATCGCCCCCCCCCCCCCCCCCCCCTAGAAACTAGAGGTGTTGATTTGTTCTTTAAAAAAATACAATTTTTGCACACTACGTAAATTATTGGTAACTTTATCATGAAATTTTCATTGTACATTAGTCTAGAACATTTTAAACCCCAAAATTGTCTATTTCAGCGTCCCAATTTTTTTTTAAACAGTGTTAAAGTACACACATCTCTGTGGCACATGCTGGGTAGGGAGCAATCCAGCAGGTTTAGATTCTATTCGCTTATATACAGATTTACTCACTATTTCTCACTTTTTTCAGGTACAGAAGTCCAAACCCTACTTATAACTAAACTACTGAAGATATCTGGGCTTCTCCTTTAAAGTACATACGTCTTGTCAGTCGTGTATCCCGTTTAGTTCAACATACAACGATCAACAGGTGGTTGATACTTTCCCTACTGACAAATCTTGCAAAGATATTGTAAGATTTTGTTATAATTTTCAGAAGTGGTTATAATATTTCTACAAAATTATCTTGTACAATTCATGTTTCGATATTATTGTCTATATATATACATACCTACTCCATTCGGACAGGACCTTTCAGCGCCTGAGGGCAAATGTCTAAATACAATCGCCAAGAAAATGCTGTATACACCTCAGAAACGTGATTTTTCTTTGCTTCTCTATTGATATGGGGTGGAATGGAGTGCCAGAAATTTTGCCAAAATTAGCGTTGAAAATATGAATTCCAAACAAAAACTAGATATCTCGTTGCTGAAAATTCCGTGTCGAATTTAGGATATTTTTGTAGTTCCTAAAAATATCTAAACATGAAATGTTACATCCATCCATTTCACATTGGAAAGTTTTGCCATCATGTTCAATGTTTTGTGTGTTTTGTTTTTGAAAGGCACTTATACATTCATTGACAAAAATAAGATTTTGATGACGAATATAGAGATATGGTAGGTACCAAATGAAGAATACTGGACAGTGGGCAGACATGGGCAAAATACTCTGTTTCAATGTATTTGGAATACACGATACTGATACTTTTAATTTGGGTATCTAAAATACAAGATACAAGATACATTTTAGAGATGTATTTAAAATACAAGATACAAGATAGTATCTTTAGATACTTCAAAAAAGATACATTTAAAGATCCATTTTTTATTCTCATACATATCATCCAACAGTAAAAAATGTAGTGGACTTACTTTCTAAATTAAATTTTAATTTGTTCTATTTGTAAGGCAACATACTTAACATTTTCTTGATCGATTCAATACGGCAACTTGTATTATTTGATGATTGTTTGAAATCAAGCAAGAGATCAAGCTATCTTTGAAATTCTAGGCGCATAAAAATGTATCTTGTATTTTAAATCTTCAAAAAAGATAAAAAAATACTTTAGAAATGGGTATTTAAAATACAAGATACAGATACATTTGGCTCATGTATTTAAAATACTAGATACAAGATACAAATGTATCTAAGATACGTATCTTAAGATACAAGTATCTAGATACTGCCCATGTCTGACAGTGGGAAGGAGGCGGTAGTGTTCTATAGAAGAGAACCAATTGTAACAAAGTAATCCCAAATGTTCAAGGCGAGATTTTCCTTCTGGTTTCTGATTGAGCGAGCGACTCCTTTTGACTCTTTTTATACGGACCTCTGTTTTTTTTTTTTTTTTTTTTTTTGATTTTTTGGCTGCTACCTGGAGCAATAGAAGTCACACCGTTTCACCGATCGATCTGAAATTTTGCACATATGTAGATACAACCTTCTCTGTTTGCTGATTAATTTTTTTTTGAAATACATTCATTGGTTCATTGGTAAAATAAATATCTCCTGATAGGTTAAAAAATGAAAATGGTCTTCGATAAATCTTATCAAACTCATATTTTGCATGGTAATTAAGACCAACATTGTCTCTTATTTTCCAATTTTTCAGCCCAATCGGTTAAGAATGTATGAACTTATTGACATTTTTAATAGCTGTCATAAACTGTTTAACGTTTAATATGGTTTAATCCAGGTTTAATAACGTTAAAACGTTTATTAATGTTTTCTTTATTTTAACGCATCTTCGGTTCTATGTTTGAGCACGTGTCCGGTGCTCGCTTATCAACGCGTTTCACGGAGCGTTTTCCTAGTTATTTTATCTTACACTTGATTGAACTGTACCTACACAACGTAGTGTCGCTACAACGATGTTTCGATGGGACTTGATGAACAGCGCGGATCGCATTGCGCAACGGACATAATACCCGCTAATCACCCCGCCAAGGTCACGTGTCCTGGCGCGTGACGTCACGCGAGGTGTCACGTGACAGGGGGCGTGGCCGGGCAGCAGGAAGCGCCGCGTGAAGGGGGGCAGCGGGGGAACAGGAAGTGGCAAAGTGCAGCCACCTTGAACCCTCCGGCATCTCCCGCCTTGCTTTGTAGACGCTTCATTGTAGTCGGAGACCCTTGTGTGGGTACGATGCGGTCTTTATGACTGAGATTAGAGGGGTTTTCCTCAGTCGAGAGTCGAATGCTGGGAAGGTTCCCTACAAACAGACTACGACCGCCTCCTTCCCACCGTCCATCCTCACCTATTCTTCATCATCATCATAATCATTCATCCGTCGCTATTAGCTTAAAAAAAAAATTGCGTACCTATTTGCACCTATATTCTAAATTTTCTGCTCATTTTGAGTGGTTGACAACAGTTCATTCACAATTTATTAAATAACAGTAGTTATGTTTTAATCTGTCACTCGAGGATTGTCATTAGTTGTTGCTATGGCAATATAGTCCTAAATGATTGTTTAAAAGTTAGCAAGGCATTGAAAGACCGGCCCTTAATGCGATATTTTTTGCTGAATTTTTATGAATTTGCCATGACAATATACAGTCATATTAATCAACCGTTTAAAAGTTAGCAGAATATTGAAAGACTGGCCCTAAATGTAGCAATTTGAAATGGGTGGCTTGAGTAAGACGGGGGGTTATGGGGGTTTTAAAAAATAGTCACGAATAATTATTTAAAATTGATAGGTAGCCATTTTGTTGGATTGTTATTTTTAACAATGGAGCGCGAAGTGTAAACTTTAGATTCATCGTGGAGATTAGAATGTCACGTAAAATGGGTCCTGAAGAGAGCCGAGTACTGAGCGTGGCCTTGAAGAGTTTTTTAATTGATTTTTATCAATATCTTTTACCAATGTAATTGTTAACGAAATAGGGCTTTGTACGAGTATTCAGAACAGTTCAATGAATATATAATTACATAGTTTGGAATAAGTTATTATAGTTTTATTTTGTCCAACAGATGTTTAGTACCATAATTTTACTAATTTTCGGGCACTAAACATCTGTAGGACAAAGTAAATCTAATAAACCATTACAAGCTATGGAATTATTTTCATTGAACTGTTCTGAATACGCGTACAAAGCCTTATTTTGTTAACCATTACTAGCCCAGTAATTTAAAGCAAAAAATAGCTGAACCCACCACTAATTGCAACAGAAGGTTTCAATACATGAATCGATTCAGAAAAATGCCCTCTACAACATATCCAAAATCCTTACGAATCCGAGTGCCGGAAGTACTTTTTAATCACTTTTTAAGATAATTTCCCATGTTAATTCCATCCTCAAAAAAAAAATGTTTTTTCATGTAACTCTGATTTTAACGAAATTTGGCAGAATTGTTCACCATCCTAAATGAACACAAATAGCTCTCTTAGCATTTTCCTCTAAATCTCATCGTTTGGGAAATATGGACCTCGCAAAACGTCAAATTACACTCAAAGTGGCCTAATCGTCGAAAACTGACAAAAATATTACTTTTTAATGGGCCATATTTCCCAAACGATGAGATTTAGAGGAAAACGCTAAGAGAGCTATTTGTGTTTATTTAGGATGGTGAACAATTCTGCCAAGTTTCGTCAAAATCGGAGTTACATGAAAAAACATGTTTTTGGAAGATGAAATTAACATGGGAAAAAACTTAAAAAGTGATTAAAAAGTACTTCCGGCACTCGGATTCGGGAGGATTTTGGATATGTTGTAGAGGACATTTTTCTGAATCGATTCATGTATTGAAACCTTCTGTTGCAATTAGTGGTGGGTATAATCACAAAATTACTGGACTATACATTGGTAAAAGATATTGATAAAAACCGATTAAAAAACTCTTCAAGGTCAAACTCACTACCCAGCCGTCTTATAGTACGGAATGAGCGCAGAACTGATCACATTGAATGATCTGATGATTGAAGCGCAGTGCTAAGTTAATTAAGACCTCGTCGCTTAAAGTCCATCACTTGTCTAACCTCAGTGACACGATATCTCCGGCCTTGAGACCAAGGCGAGGTCGCAGCTTGTGATAGCGCTTATCAGACACTCAGGGCGGAGCTGTCACTGACAGATCATCGGCGAGTCTAGACGGTTCGAGCCCAGGTGCAGCCAGTCCAGTTGAGACATTCGTCAACATTGTATTCATTTGCACTCAAATGTTGAATTCATTTTGGATCACCTTCACGTTTAATACCCTGTTCACACTGTGGATTCGATCATGATCCAAAATCTCGACTGAGTTGTAAGAACGCAATCGAAATCAGAATCATGATCGAACAAAAGAAAACTAAATAAGATCAATGTCAAACCAAAGAAATTATGAATTTTAAAAATATAAACTTACAAATGCATGCTCTAATTGCATGTAACAAGCATTATAAAGTTTAACTTGAATCTTGCCTCCATTTTGATTTCGATTGTGATTGAACTGGATCATGATCGAATTCTCAATGTGAACAGGGTATCAGGGTTATTCTTAGTGTTCAGACCTGTTGAACATTTTCAGACCTGTTGAAAATTTTCAGACCTGTTGAAAATTTTCAGACCTGTTGAAAATTTTCATGAAAATACTCATTTTCAGAGGACCTTTCAGCATATTTACAATTGTTTTATTTTGTAAAGTATTAATGGAGGTGTGTTGCATTATTATGCGTACCTAATAGAAAACGTGAAAAAAAATCGGTGCACCTACCAGAAAAATAAAAAAATAAAAAAATAAAAAAATAAATTTACCTTCCTCAGGATTTAAAACATTGAAAATTTTCATGAAAATTTTCACAAAAATAATTTGCATGAAAAAACCCTACACTAGTCATTCTGTAACTTGCAATTTTGTATACCAATTTGACTAAAATCAGTTTTTTATTGAGTAAATTTCCATTCTTTATAATTCCAAAAGTCACTTAAGTGCAGTATTTTTGCAATTGAAATTATTTACCTATACTGTGCATTGTCCTCATTTGAAAATAAATTGAATTCCAGCCATTGAAATATTTCATGCACATTTTCAATAATATGTATAGTTAATAAGGTCGGTGGGAAGGAGGCGGTCGTGGCCTATAAAGTATTGAACATTCACGCTAATTTGGCTGTCGACTGAGGATATCAACGATCTTACTCAGTCAAAGTAGCGTAGACATCGAACCAATATTTAAGAAAGCTGTCAATTTTATTATATATTTTTTTTGGTGCTTAACAACCTGGTTATTAGCGAATACTAAACAAAACAATTTCACAGGGTAGGTAATTGTAAATACAAAATTAATATCCATCGAAGATAATCACTTTTATGAAAACAATTAATTTAGATGATTTTCATTAAGTACCTACCTAGTATTAAAGTCCTTATGTAGGTTTATTATCCATAAAAAATATAAATGAATGGTTTATTAATTAAAAAATATGCATAAAAATACTGTAAAAAAGTATTCAAGAAAAGCACCGTATAAAGCAAATGTTCACCATCATCAAGAACCACCTGTTGAATTGTTTTCAACTTCATATTTCAACGTAATATAACTATATAATATATACATTCAAGCACGCCAAATATAAATAAATACCATCCGTGATAATATATTTCGTTTTTGCCACTATACATTTAAAAAGAACTCAATTTCTTCCAATAAATGTTCAAAAAATGACTTTGCAAACTCTTTGGCATCGCTTTAATCATCGTCATCTTTACTATCTTAATGACTAGGTACCGATTTTATAAAAATATTAATAATAAGACACAATATGATCATTTTAATCACTGGGATAGATAAATGGGTAAAAGACCTGTAAGAATAATATACACTGATGTCTGGAAATGTATGCAATCAGTGGTAAAAGCATCGTCTTCAAGGTCTCTAGAAATGATTGTATTTAGCACTCACCATGAAAACCATGAACCTTGTTTACTTGATCTTGCCTCCGACTCGATATTCCACGGTATCGTCGTGTAGCCACACTTTCAATCACGCGGAGTCGTCTTTTGTGTTGCCACACTTTTCACGCACACTCACAAAATGTTCACGACACTTTATTTTAAAAATCACAAAAATATTGTCAGAGTTCAAAATTAAAACTTGTTGCTCTCGTGAATCTTACTTATTCCAGTTCGTATTTCACAAAGTGATAATTCGACAATTCGTAACTTCGTCAGGTAACTACACAAGTGTAACTTATTGACATTCCATCACCAGATAATACAAAAAAATCGTCAAAATTTACGACCCACTTGTCACTTGAAAACCAGTTCCAATCAAGAAATTCACTCAAAATCGTCCTACAAGTTTTTCTGTTTGTCTTCGTAAAACGATGTCAACTTGACGTGAATCGCGATAAGATATGTTATGCAATAGCGAGTGTAATGGAATGTTACTGCATGTGGCAGACTTATGTTGGTTGATCTTCTTCACTTTGCCACACCCAACACACGTGACAGCTAATTAACATAGGATCCCGGCGACGAAAACAAGACGTAAGTCACTGTTAACAACTGCGCCTTTGTTTAATACAAGTTAACAAAGCGTTTTTTTTATAATTATTAAATTGTGTAGTTAGATTTGTTGTAATTAACTTTGTATTGTCTTGTCAAAATCATGTATTACGTACCAATTTCAATCGAAATTTTATAGTAATAACTTAAATTCACTGTTATATTTAAAAATAATATCCACTATGTGACAGTTTGTCGTCATTTACAGTTCAAATAATGAACCTGACGCGAACTTTTCACGTGTTTATGTCGAGAATGTTGACGAGGAGCAACGCACTCTCTTGCGATGTTGTCTGCTCGCCGGTCGCGGCGGTACTGACTCGTAATCGTGTGGTGAGTCGCCTTGATGATTGGGTGGGTGTGGTGGGGGTAGCGCATCTTCACTCTATGACATGTGCAGGTAATGGGAGGCCGGTTAAGAGACCCGGATACGGGCCGTCAAAGGGAAATGGGATTAAGGGGTATTGGAGGGTGATTTTAGGAAATTGACTTAGGGATCATCTTTGTAACTACGATTTTGAAAAACTTTCTTTGTAAGTTTCGTATTTTTTGATTTCATGATGTGAAATTATTAATAAACTGTATTTATATTGGGTGGGTGTGGTGGGGGTGTGGCCTTACATACGATGGTAAATGGTGATGGGGAGGGAGATTTTATAAATGGACTTAGGGTTTGTCATTAAAACAAATGTTATTAAATATCTTCATAATCCTATTTGTCACTTTTGCCTGGTCCTCAGAGCACGTCGGAAAGAATAATGGCACATTTTTCGATTTTGCAAAGCTGCACTTTCGGAACAGTATAATCTGATGCCACTGATGTCAACAGGTACAGCTATATTGAAGTATTCTCTTACACAATAACTCATGTCACCATTACTAATATGATTGGATGAATACAGAATTACAGGTTTTTGATCTCACCTCAAGAAACGTTGAAATGGACATCAGGCATTCTACCTCTGAGGTACAGAACTTCTTAAACATTAGAGCATATACATCCACACCATGCGGGTTCGGGGCGTACAGTCCCGGAATTTTTTTTATTTCATTCATGAATTTGGTGCATTTCTACGCGCTTTTGACGCTAATTTTAGACTATTTTTATCTTGACAAATGGCGTTGAGAGGTTATAAAATTGAAAAATTACCTGGTACCTAATCATTTTTAAATCTCTAAAGGGGGGATGGTGAAGTGAACAAATTTGCCATGGGGGATGGAACTATCAATTTATTCCCCGTGTGGGGATGCCCTCTACAACATATCAAAAATTCGCCAAAATCTGTGCACCGACAGTACATTGTAACCAATTTTTAAGTTATTTTCCCATGTTAATTCCATCTTGCAATAAAATACTTTTTTTCATGTAACTCCGATTTTAACGAAACTTGGCAGAATTGATCACGATCCTAAATGAACACAAATAGTTTTCTGAGCGTTTTCATCTAAATCTTATCGTTTGGGATATATGGACCTCGCAAAACAAATTACACTCAAAGTGACCTAAACCATCGAAAACTTACTAAAATATGACTTTTCAATGGGCCATATTTCCCAAACGATGAGATTTAGAGAAAATCGCTCAAAGAGCTATTTGTGTTCATTTAGGATGGTTAACAATTCTGCCAAGTTTCGTCAAAATCGGAGTTGAATGATTTTTTATTTTTAAGCTTAAAAAGTGATTAAAAAGTACCTACTTCCGGTGCACGGATTTTGGCGGATTTTAGATATGTTGAAGGGCATTTTTCTGAATCGATTCATTTATTGAAACCTTCTGTTGCAATTAGTGGTGGGTATAATCACAAAACTGGACTATAATGAATTTGAATTTCAATTAATCAGGATCAATTCAATAAACAATACCGGTAACCGCTCATATAACATTAGTGTGTGTGCAAAATTTCTGATTAATTGTTTCAAAAGTGTGTCCATGAATTGCCTTTAACTGTTGAATTGCGTGTGTTCTAATGATGTTCTGTATCACTAGATTGCTCTGATAACGGGGCCAAGGAAGTCGCCTTCTAGCTGCTATCTTATCAGTGTTATCACGCCCTGCTTTACAATCTCTCATGCAGATTCCACTGCGTAGAGACGACGTAACACCAGGGCAGTGTACATGGGGGGGGGGGGGGGGGGGGGCACGTGTGGCAGTGGCGTGTAACTTCAGATTTCGGGCCCCCAGTAGGATGTTTTTCAGGGCCCCCAGATACCCACACGTAAAAATCATTTTTAACAACATGTACACTCCCCCAAATAATAAACGGTACTTGGTACACAACGTATTGGCTGCTGGGCTGGTTCCTTGACAATCAATCCTTGTTATTATCAATGAAATCAGAGCTCACCTAAAAGAGTTAGATAATGCGTTTGCACTGACTTCATGGGATGATGCCATCAAACCTTAATCAGTCAATTCATTTTCTTTCGAGTACCGTTTATTATTTGGGGGTGTACCTTCATCTTTGCCTTCATCTTTGTGTTAATTTTTAAATATACCGAACACTTGTCCATTTTTGTAAAGACAAATTATTAACTTCCCCTCGAATTATCAATTATCATGCACTACGAGAGCTCGCTCATCAACGCGTTACACAGAGCGTTTTCCTAGTTAATATTTTGGTGTATCATCGCACGAAGTGAATGATTCCTATTAGGGATGTTCACGATTACGATTAAATCGAATAGATTAATCGATTATGACATTCAAAACGATTAATCGATGTTAGTACAAATAATCGAATGACATCAATTTGAATTTGCCGCCTAGAAAATGGTTGCATTTTACAACATCTCTAAAATGGCTGCCTTCATTCTGTCCACATTTTTCTTTGTGTGCGTAATATTTTAGTGATACATTTATGTTTGTGTGTATTTTCCCAAGTTTCAATGTGTATTTCTAATTCGCATTACCATTTATCAGTGATGATTAAATGAATTACGGCACATCAAAGCGTATTTGAAGTAAAAATTAATGACTTCCCTGACACAATTCATTGTTGAGGTTAATATTGCCGTAAAAGACGATATGATGACCACCCTGAACATGATGATATCAATACGATTTAATTCGATTAGTAATCAATTGACCAATGTAGATCTGACCAAACTACGACGTCAGAAAACAAAAGTCAATGTTTGGTCACAACCAAAGAGCTTGTATACACAACAAATTGAACACATGATATTATTTGAATAATGTTGAATTCGTACAGAATTAAACAGTTTTACAATCAACAAATTGCCGTTAATAATAGTATTGCTTTAAGCTATCTACTTGAATATTGTTCAGTCTTAATTAACTTCTCATAAGAGAGGAAGGGCCTTTTTAAGTTGACGAAACTATCCAGTGACAGAGGCCATTAAAAAGTAAAACGCGTTGGCAACATACCTGGCAAAATATAATTTGCTTCGTTGTAGCATCTGTAATAATTGTCCAGCAAATCATCAAACATGATTTATATGATTTAAATATATTGATTGTACTATTTCAAGTGATAAATTAAACTAGATAAAACACGTGCTATTTCTTTGATCTTTCTAAATTTCATTTGTTTGGATGAAAAATTGTTTTTTCTAACAACCCTGGAGTTACCATGGTAATACTTTTGTCTTTCATAAGGCAACGCCCACCTACATTGGTCAATTTCATTTACGAAAATCGAATTAATAATCGATTTAAATAAAATAATCGTTGAACATCCCTAATTCCTATTGTGATCACAATTCACAAGAAAACTCACAAAATGAAACGACATAAAATATCATCCAATTCAGAAGAAGTGTCATCAAAATTTCAAATAATATTGTCAAACTAATAGATACAGCATCTAGTTGTAAACTTGTAAATTGAACTCGGTGTACTGCAGTGAAGTATGCAATGACGCCTTGGCAACACTGACGATAGTATTCATATCGTCCGCCAGGAGCGCTCCAACAAATAGCGGGATTTTATGAACATTTCGAATGTTTTGTTTGATGTCCTTGCACACGGCAGCTCAGTAGGAGAGATAAAATGATCTGGTTGTGAATCTTTCTGATAGTAAAGTTGACTTTATCAGTTTCATTGTATTTTACGAGCAGTTGTTTGACTTTGTTGTTTGTCTTTTAAATATTAGTCTCTGGTTTTACAACAAACAGCGCAAAACAAGTCGCAGGAGCGTTTCCAGCAAAAAGGCAGTGATCACATTTATTACAAAATTCAGAAACATAATACCTGATTGACGTTATTTTGTTTGTAACATCGAGCATTATTAAAATTAATTTAAAAAATTTGGATTAGCATAAAATAAGTCGATTTGTCAACATTTTTTTTTGTAATAAACATCACAAAGAAAGAAATTAGAATTATGTAAGACTATTATGTTGATGGTGTTGATGACCCTTTATTTAATTCAAATTAAATGTTCAAATAATTTCAACCATGTCTGTAATTCCAGTAAAATCTATCACCCTTGCATCACCTTTTCTGATAACTACAGCATTAAAATTACACCACTGTCAATCAAACAATTATAACTATAAAGCAACCGGCATCACCAATCCACCTGTAACCCAACAAACAATATCCCGATAACATTGATATCATATAATTAGCGGTTAGCTCAAACCTGCACATTATCTTATCAGTTATGTTTTATCAGATAATGATAATGCATCGTCTGCAAGAATACAAAGTGTTGCCAGTTAGTCGAGAGAGTTTCGTGTTGGAGTGTTGGTGGCACTGACGATGTCGGACTTTGATGTTGATGCTGTCATCAAGAAGTTGCTGGAGGGTGAGTGGAGAATGAGGTTATGAAGAGGTCTTTCTGGGGGTAAATGGGAACTTATTTTCGGATTTGTTTTACGACAATGGAATAATAAATCAGTTTCTTATTCTTAAACTTTAGGCCAATTTATAAAGATACATATATATATATTACAATTGACAGAACTATACAATTGAATCTTCTTTACCAGACCCCAATTTTACGTGATATTCTAACCTCTCATTAATCCCAAAAATGTTGACAACAAAGTCCGATCGGATTTTTTTCTCAAAATGCGTTTTACGACAACATTGTTTAATAGGTAGGTGTGTTGATTTGCATACCAATATGTTGATGTTCGTGAAAAGAATTACCCTTATTTTGTAAAAGTAAAGTTGCCAAAATGCAAAAAACCTGATTGTTTATCAGATTGTAAATTATTCCTTACTTCACCGAGAAGCATTTAAGATAAATGATTTTCCTGAACAATTTCGAAAAAGATGTTAGGCCCTACCAACGAAAAATAAAAATATATAATTTTTCATCTTAACAACCACTGCACAATGAGCAAAAATTTAATAATTTAAAAAGGTCATCGAAAACTCATGCACCTTGCTTTTAGTACTGGAATTTCATCTGGTGTTTCCTATTCAGCACTGCAGATGAGTATACCTAGTACCTACACCTATAACGATATATTCAATTAATGTTCTTACTCATCAATGGATAAACAAATTGGCCTAAACAATTGGCTCTATAATAATAGATAACTTATCAATTCAATGATCAGTCATGCATTGTCTCGCCACTATTGCAGATGCATTAAACAAAGTATTTATACCTATAGTAGATTTGCTAGTAGGTTCTTCTCTTGGCCATATATTCTTGTTAACAGAGCCGAGGCTCCACTTGTGGGATAGTACTACAGTTCGTGTTTCCTATGTTTGAACTCTCAACAGAATGCGCTAATCGTCAGTTTTTCTGCTAGGCCGAGAAATACTACACAGCAAGGTGAACGCTCAATGAAGTCTTTCTCGGCCTAACAGCACAGCGATCGTGTAACTTTGCCCGACAAATGATCGACAACTTTTATGAGAGATTACATTTACTCGACTTTGTAGTCGATCGACTATGACGTGTCAATGTTATTCTCCCATAAGAGATGTCGATCGACAGTTGACAAAAGTTATACGATCCCCGTGCTGTACAACTGTCGGTGGCTTGGTCTGGTGAGAGTTCAAACACAGGAAAAACGAACTGTAACATAGTGAAGGGAAACCCGGTACCGGCATGTAGCCTACTCCTATGAAAGATACCAAGGGGACCAACGTCTTAACGTCCCATCCGAAGGACGGTGTAACATTCTCAGCACGAGCCTCCACAACCCGCGCCGTCGAGAGACTGATAACAGGTGGAGGGAGGTCGTCACACTAACCCCCAAACACCCCAGTCTCTCTGGCCCAACGGCAGCAACCTGGCAAGGCAGAGTGGAATGATGGTCGAGATTGTTTGACCTCCGTTAAGGTAGCACAACTGATATCTCATATCTTCCAAATAAGCCTATTTTTGGCAGAGGTATCAATAATCACTATTTACACGATACTGTGAAATATGAACAACTTCTCGTGTCTAGATTTTGAGATATTGTAGTTATAAATTCATATTTTTAACATGTAGTCTTATGGGCTTATTAAAATCATGACGATTTCCATGCTTTTTTGAGTTTTGAATTTTACTGAGGTTCAACGTTTTTTCAAAAAACTTATTTCTAGATAGATAGTTGGACATTCTATTAGGAAAAAAATTGAAAACAATACCAACGTGTGCTATTTTAAAAGTTATCAACCAAAAACTAAATGATTTCCCTATACCTCCTGTGTTACAGTTTTGTTTTTTCTTGGAAGGCAATAAATTGAAACCTCGTTATACGACAGGGGTTGCAAGTTAAATGAAATTTTATGATTCAATTATACTTAAAGATAGTTGAAATGTAGGAAAACGTTTTCTGAACTTGTAATTTCAAGATTTTTTTTTTGTATATGTATAATGAAGGTACTACCTTAATGTTGCTGTCAAACACTTGAGCCGTTATGTGAAGAATATGTAACAAGTAGCAAAACCCAAAGATAATGCATGTTAACTAATTTTCCTCAACATGAAAATGACTAATGTTGGCGTCGTGAGAAATTGCGCGTCCGATTCGCAAAGTCCACTCGATGTTTTCTTATCTGTAAACAAATCACGTTGATACAGCGTTATCAGATAACCTAATGTTAAATATTACAAGGTTAGCTCGGCATTGGCCTATTCGCGTATCCTGACAGTGATTATTAATGATTGATTTAGTTACACATCACTCCATTCGACTTTATTGACATTTCGGTTGATTATTCTACCGCCGTATGAGCGTTGATTGAGAAGTGGCATATTTTTTATTTAAAATTACGTTATTGTACACATTATTTAATAAAGCAAATATATTTTTTATTGCAAAAAAATATGAATTTAGATATATTTACCTCATATTGTCATTTTGATATAGCCATCATCCACAATCAATAATCTGGACAGATAACTAGACTGCAGATAATGCAGTGAGCACAGATTTGTAGATTTAAGAATTTGGACTGATAGGTATATACAATTCAAAAATATGAAAAGTTAAAATATGTCGATGAGTACTCTAGATCGAAAAGTAGCATTTTAAAATTTCTGTTTTATTTGATTATTTGATTTTCAACAAATCAAATATATTTTTAAAATTTTAATCATTCAAAGGATTCCGTTCAGAAAATGTATGCACACAAAAAGTCAAAACACAAAAAATAGGTACACTCCCCCAAATAATAAACGGTACTTGGTACAAAACGTATTGGCTGCTGGGCCGGTTCCTTGACAATCAATCCTTGTTATTATCAATGAAATCAGAGCTCTCCTAAAAGAGTTAGATAATGCGTTAGCACTGACTTCATGGGATGATGCCATCAAACCTTAATCAGTCAATTCATTTTCTTTCGAGTACCGTTTATTATTTGGGGGAGTGTACGTGCCAAAAGATATACCTACTAAATTAGTCACGTTCTCTAAAAAATAATAGACAATTCATAGCTTGCACGAACTTCTTTTGTTTTATATCAGCAATGCTAAATTATTGAATTGTCCACCCATTACGTTGGCACGTTGACGGGTCAGATTTATAACTTTATTGAGGTAAATAGACATATTTTTGTAATGTGAGTGATTTCTCATCTTACTAAAGTAATCTCCGGAGCCTATACAATTTCCCAGGTACTCAATAACTATAAGATATCGTAAAAAAAGCAGAGAATCACAGCTTTTCTGCGTGCCATTAAGATGGCGACGGCAACAATGAGATGACATCACATGCAACCTATGAATTGCTAAAATAAATCGTTTTATTTCGTTGAGCTGTAACGAACTGCTAGGTATGTTGTTCCAGTGCACAACGGCAAGCCGGGTAAACCTGTCTGTTGTTCCAGTGCGCAACGGCAAGCCGGGTAAACCTGTATGTTGTTCCAGTGCGCAACGGCAAGCCGGGTAAACCTGTATGTTGTTCCAGTGCGCAACGGCAAGCCGGGTAAGCCTGTATGTTGTTCTAGTGCCCAACGGCAAGCCGGGTAAGCCTGTATGTTGTTCCAGTGCCCAACGGCAAGCCGGGTAAACCTGTATGTTGTTCCAGTGCGCAACGGCAAGCCGGGTAAACCTGTATGTTGTTCCAGTGCGCAACGGCAAGCCGGGTAAACCTGTATGTTGTTCCAGTGCGCAACGGCAAGCCGGGTAAACCTGTATGTTGTTCCAGTGCGCAACGGCAAGCCGGGTAAACCTGTGTGTTGTTCCAGTGCGCAACGGCAAGCCGGGTAAACCTGTATGTTGTTCCAGTGCGCAACGGCAAGCCGGGTAAACCTGTATGTTGTTCCAGTGCGCAACGGCAAGCCGGGTAAACCTGTGAACCTCCCCGAGAGCGACATCAGGAGGCTGTGTCTGCTGTCACGTGACATCTTCCTCTCGCAGCCGAACCTGCTGGAGCTGGAGGCGCCACTCAAGGCAAGTTTACTCACTCACTCACTCATAGCAGGGCTTGAGGTTGATATTTTGATCGACTGTGTTTGGATTATGCAGATTATACAATTGAAACAGTTCAGTAGACATCACCAATCAGGAGAAACATATAGATTAACCTTAATAATAGTAAAAAAAAAAATTATAAACTTACAATACCTAAGGTATTATATTGTACTACATTGATTACTTTTTACACTGTTAGATCATTACAAACTCAAACCAGATTTTTTTGTGGCTATAGTCGTCTTCTCTTCCTTAGAACTGTCAACATATAAATTAATTGATCTATTTATTGTACTGATCAATATTGCTAATATCATATTGGTTTTAAAAGAAGTGCATAACATATTATGGACAAAGCTATGACTCTCTAAGAAGCCCTAATAATGTGTGTACGTGTAAGTATTAATCAAGACAGGAGGTGATTCAAACGTCAGTCCTACTGATGCACTGATTAACTTCGTAAATATTGCATTATCATAAATCATCGCTGCTCTAGATACTTCGTATCTCACTGATTCATCTGATTAGGAATCGACTGCTACTTCTTCCAAACATTAGCAATTGCACGTATTTGTAATGCAACCTAGGACGTAAAGAACCTAAGTACATTCTCTGCACAATGGATTTAATATGTTCTGTAAATCCATAACGTTATCGTTATCCCTAGATACCCAGATCCCTAGTTCGTATCTGATCTAGTTCTTAGCCACAATTTAGTTATATTTTTAGATTTACCTAAAAATATTTCTTAGTGATAATATGCACATTTATACTATTTATAGTACATGTATTTTGGATTGTTTGTGTCTCATAGCATGCCCCGACACAAACCCTGGCTTATAGGGGTATGCAAATACAATAATCCAACCCAAACTTGTAAGCATTTAAAAAATAAATAAGCCTGAAACTTAAAACTCCATATTTTCTTTTTATAACTGCTATTTCGAATGAACCTCAACACAGGCAGTGGTTTTAAAAATGTAAGATAAACTTACTCTTGGAAGTTTGAACTAACTCCAGAACTATAAGACGTAAATCCAATAAAAACCCGATATAATAATAGGCCATTTAAGAAAGTAAAGATACATCTGTTGGTGAGGTGTGGTACTAATGTTATCAGGCTTAAACGCATGCGCAGTGCGCACTTCAAAGGACTGGCGTGACGTCATCCCACCCACAGCCTTCTCGAAAACAACACGTAAATATATGACAGACACTAAACATAACTAGTCACTACACACTAGACGGCTGTGGACCTGCCAGGCTTTATCGCATGCGCACTGACTTTCTTAAATGGCCTATTCGCAGATTCTTCGCCGTTATATGGTGCACACAAATAAAAATTACAAAACAATCAACAATTAAATGACATACGTAACTAACCCCAGTCATTTTGATGTAAGTCCAAAACACTCCAAACATTTTGGTGCTTTTTTTTTTTTTTTCATTTCATTTCATTTATTTTTTATATTCACACATCATACATAGTCATACAATAAAAATCATGGCACCTCCATAAGCCAAGGCCTGTGCGGAGGTACATGCGGAAAATTAGAACAATGTAATGTAAATACAAATAGAAAACATATAGGTATAAGATACAAAGTCCTGATGTAAAACAATTAATTACAATGAGCATATAGATGTAGACAACCCTACATTAGTCATGATATTATATTGAAAACAATTGTGATCAGTATAATTGTATTTTTAATTATATAACTGAAAAAAATGCTAATTATACAAATGGTAAACTACATCACATAAATTATACTTTTTAAAGATGAAACAGGCGTATTGAATATCCAAACTTTTAACTTAGATTTAAAGATTTTATAAGAAGCTGACGACGACACCAAAGTGTTTCTAATATCAATAGGCAGAGAATTATATAACTTAGGACCAATGAAAGCCCCATTTCTTTGGGCAAAACTGGAGTTGACTCTTTGAATAATTAATTTTTCATTGGTCTTATATCTTGTGGAAATTTTAGTTGTAGAATCTGTAAGTTCATTAGATGCCTTCCGGTCCTTATATACATGAACATGATTAATTAAACACTTTGCAAATAATTTTATTAACGGTAGAACATTGGTCTCATTGTAAAGCTGAATAGTATTAAATCGTCTATCTTTCTTATACATAATTTTTAAGACTGTATTCTGAATAGTGCATATTGCCTTTACATGCGATCTACAGGCGCCACCCCAGCTGGTAATTCCATATTGTATAACGGATTGAACCAGTGCGAAATAAACCATTCGGAGAGTATTTGTGCTCAGGACATTCCTAAGATTATAAAATTTGGGGAGAGTAATTCTTAATTTTCTCACTACACTTGAAATATGATTTTGCCAATTTAAATGCTGGTCAACTATAATACCCAAATACCTAATTGTGCTTGATTTTATTATTTCATGGCATATGCAGTTAGTTCTGTTACAATCGGATAAATGTATTTTCAAGTTAAGAGTGGTTGGCTGAGCGTTACTCCTAGGGGTGAAAGTGATGAACATGGACTTTAGGGCATTAAGAGTTAGTAAATTGTGATCGAGCCAAGATTTAATTTTTACCATCATTTCTTCTGCTACAGCTTGTGTTTGTTCCCATGTTTTTTCAGATATAATTAGAACCGTATCATCAGCAAAAGTGATTAAACTACCTTTCAAATTCATATTACATAATTCGTTTATATAGACTGTGAAAAGCATGGGACCAAGTACAGTTCCTTGCGGAACTCCGTATTTTATAGTTCTAATTTTACTCTCTACGCCATTTATAATTACTGATTGCTGTCTACAAGTTAAGTCACTCTTTAAGAGTTCGAGAGCCATGCCTCGAATTCCATAAAATTCAAGTTTATTTATTAATTTATCGTGGCAGACGGTATCAAAGGCTTTAGCCAAATCAAGGAAAATGGCTAGAGGCTTATTTTTATTGTCCATTTCCCTGCTGATTATTTCTGTAAAATTAAAAACTGCATCCTCGGTACCCATTCCTTCTCTAAACCCGTATTGATTATCTGATAGTATGTTGTTGGATTCCAAGAAATAGTACATTCTGCTTTTAATGCATCTTTCAATTATTTTAGATAAGTTATTCAACACAGAAATTGGTCTAAAACTATCAACAGTAGTACTACCTGCCTTCTTAGGAATAGGAATTATTTTTGCTACTTTAAACTGGCTAGGAAAAACGCCTTTAATGAAGCTAGAAATAATAATATGTTGCAAAGGAACAGCAATGAAACGTTTAATAGTTTTAATAGTATTAATATCTATATTGTCAACCCCTGAAGAGCGACTAGATCCAAGTTCATTTATACTTTTTATAATTTCTTTTAGAGAGACAGGCTCCAAAATTAAAGAATTTAAATTAGAATTTTCAATATTAGTACTTGGGCTTGTATGATTATTAATTTTAATAGCCATTTCTTCACCAATGTCGGTGAAGAAATCCACGAAAGTATTTGCAACAAGTTTTGGATGATCTTTTACTTTAACGAGGCCTTCGCTAGTTACCAATTTATCTATTTCAAACGAAGCTCTCTTCTTATTATTAATTTCATTTATTACGTTCCAAGTCTTCCTAATGTCCCCCCTTACCTCTTCCATTTTATTGTAATAATATTCATCTTTCGTTATTTTGATAAGATAATTTAGTCTATTCCTATAAAGTTTGTAGTACTGCATAAGAGTTTTATTTCCACTGTCTTTTAACGTCTTCAAACGGATTTTGTCTCTTGTTCTTATAAGGTCCTAGGGGGGAATAAGGCCCACCTTAATTGTTTTGATAGATATTTTGGAATGGACGCACAAATAATGTGCAAACACAAGTTAATATTGACCATTGATCTATTGTGGTCAAGTTGATATTGAATTTGACCAAACATAATTATTCTAATAGTATAAAAATTGACCTTGAAAAAAAGTTTACCTGTGGGCCTTGTTCCCCTCATGTGTGGGGAACAAGGCCCTCCTATAGTAAACCACTAATCAGAATGTTGAGCCCATATACAATCATCCCCATCATCTGTCTTCAAGCCCACACATTCATAATGATAGCAAATATGACAATCTATGCACATTCATATGCTTTCATAACAGTTCATTTCCGCATATCGCACAGCCACGACTCGGTGACAGAATTTAGACAAAGAAATCACCATTTTCATCATTTTTCTCATTTTTCTTAGTCTGGTTTCAAAACGGTTTGGACTATCGACACAAAACTTCGCTAACACACCAAACTAGTGGTACTTTACAAACGAGGATTCATAAATTGTGCCCCAGATTTCAGACTCCTGAGATATTTAGAGTGGGCCTTGTTCCCCACTGGGCCTTATTCCCCCCTAGGACCTTAGAAATAATCAAGCCTTGTGTGATCCAGGGCTTTAATTTACGAGTTTTATTAGTTACTTTAAAAGTTTTGACAGTTTTTACTAAGTTTATTTGCGTCTGTAATATATGTACAAACATCTCAGTAGCCCTCTCCGGTTCGTCAATCTCGAGGACATCAGTCCAGTCGATGATTTTAAAATTGTCAACAAGAGCCTGAGAATCAATGGTTACCGAAGATATGGTTCGAGGTTCAATTGAATCATTTTTAATTCTAGAGTTCGCCCAGCCAAAGCAGGTAGCAAAGTGGTCAGTGATTGAAGTGTCAGTGTATACTGCTGCCTTGGGTATGTAATCGCTATTTGATTTCAAGAAAATGTGATCTATACACGTCTTTGTGGTGCAGGTCACTCTGGTAGGAATGTTTATCAAGGACTTGAAACCATGAGCATAAATAGAGTTTAAATACTGAGAAGTTGACTTATGTATACATAAGTCAACTTCTCAGTATTGTTGTGAGATTGTGGTGTGCATTCAGTTTACCTAATTCAACATCTAATTCATCATTAAATTTCAGTAAGTTTCCAGCTGGAGATCTGTAAATCGCAAGAATAGCATATGTTTCCGTGTTCTTAGTAACATTTACTGAAATTACATTTGCCTGCGAAAAGGAAGTGTTTACTTTCATGTCTATAGTATCAAACGAGTTTTCTCTGAAGAGTATGGTAATACCGTCAAACGAGGTCAATTTATTTAAAAAGTGGTGAGTGACATACCCCGGAAGGTGAAATTCATCAGAATCATGTTTCAGTTGAGTCTCTGTTAAAATTTAAATATCAAAATGTACTTTGGTGTCCTCGATTAGTATCAACAATTGATCAAAGTTTCTTTGTATGCTCCTTATATTTAAATGAAATATCCTACAATTATTAATACATATAATTAAATTGAGAATTTAGTGCATTGGTATTCTGACATGTTAATGTTTCATATTGCTGATTTAATAAAAAATTTGAATTGCTCCAGTCATTACTCTGTTCGTCCATACAAAATACAAAATACAAAAATATACACTGTTCACTTAAAAATATAACTAAATCTAGCTAAGTTAAAATACAGAAATAAGACTGCAATACAGGTCGATCAAAACACAGTACAGTGAGTATTACTCCACCTATTAAATTTAATCAGACGGTTTTAGATTATCCAGGTCCGCAGTTTTAGAGATTTTTAATTTTTTGTCTAAGAATTTAGCCATGATCTTACCATCCTGTGTCCAGACATTTTTTTGGCCCACCAGATCCATTACTTCCAGAAGAAGAGCATGTCTCCGTTTCGTTAGTGATTCAGTAATCATAAACCTGTGGCCTTTAGCAGTTTCTTACGTCGCCAAATCTCGGCTCTTGCTTGATAAGACACGAATTTAACTATTAGAGGACGTTTATTAGCATTCTTCCCCGATTTCGATCCCAGCCTGTGACATCTGTCCAACTCGGCTGGACTGAAGTTAATCTGAAGAATGTTTCTAAATAGGTTTAGAGCTAATGAATGTGGGTCTTCCTTATCTGACTCAGGTAGACTATGTATTATAAGACAGTTGCGGCGACTGTATTGTTCTAATTGATCAATCTTATCTTCATTTAGTTCCACCTTTAATTCTAAATTAGTAATTACAGACCTCATCTGCTCGAACTCGGCTTTCATTTCCTCTAACTGCTTCCGGACTGTTACCTCCATGACATTGAACTTTTCTTGCAGAAGTAAGACTTTTCTTTTCTTTCAACTTTTCACTTTTCTTTCAAAACGTCCATTGAGTAATGACTAATGAAATGAATGGATTTGAAACTAAAATGAAATGTTCTGTACTTGCAATAAAGGTAACATTGTCAATGTATTTGCTCGCAGGTTTGTGGCGACCTTCACGGCCAGTATTACGACCTGTTACGTCTGTTCGGATTCGGTGGTTTCCCGCCAGAATGCAACTACCTGTTCCTAGGTAAGACGCAATGACTGTAAACCTCGTACAGGGTGAGAGTGACTTGAACAGGATAGAGTAGGTATTCGCCACTAAAAGTATCAATAGATAGCGCTGCCGTCACTGTAAATATTTTCAAGATGGCGGGAGATTTTCAAGATCACGTCCAACGTGATTTCTTATGGCAAAACATGGTTCAAAAACACGCAATTTACAGGATATTCAGACAATTGATGTCCATTATAATCTGATACTAAGATAACTTATGAATGTATGAACATACAGTAACTATTCGTTTCTGTTGATGGATACTAGATAATTGTTAATTAAAACTTAAAATTCTAAGTAATAACACTTCTGGAGTGACATGATTGGTTGGTCGATGGGCGCAGCTAGCTTCTCATTGGCTGACGCATTTCATGTTTGCATCATTCTGAGACTGTAATTTGAACTCGAATAAAAATTCTGAGGTGACAGATCGAAAAAGCATAATCTTTTTTACACTGGTAATTATATTTGAGGTTCTACGTTTAAAAGTGCCTGATGTAGAGGTGTCTAAACTTAGCATGTTGCTTATGAGAAATTGGTTCTAATACCCCAACCTGTAGTGCCACTTTCTGCCGGCAGAGCGCTCAATGCAACTTTTAGGGTCAGGTGGTAAGACATTTCATCCAGGAATACAAGTTCAATGTACAGTGGTGGTGAGAAGATCGTGTTAGTCTACCTCTATCTGACTCATAACATAAACATGTTTTATATGGAGTAGAGAGAGATAGCGTTAGCTATTTGTTACTACTTGTACAGGGGAAACATCTGTACTTTCAACGAAGAAAAATTTCAGCTTATCAGTAAAATTTTAAATGATATGAGGAAAATTAGATAAAGTTACCTATTAGGTGTTATGATTAATGCATGCTTGTTATTGTTAATACTGGAGAGTTGTTAGAAATAGAAGCAGCATCACTGTATAATATTGCCAAAAGATCAATAATAAGGGTACTATGTCAGAAGGAAACAAGATAAACGTCACTTCAACTGTCTTTTGCGAATTTCAGAATCGATCTGAAATTTTGTACGAACTCTATATTAATATGTGGGCTATCTGGGCCCGTTTTTGAACTGGATCCTGTAAATTTTGAAACATGTCTTTGCAATGGTTATTGGGACCAATATTTTATGTGTTTTTACCAATTTCTAGACTAATCTGTCTTTAATTGTCATTTGATGCATAATCTTCAATTATTTTCAAATTTAAGCCAAGAAATGTAATTTATTTTATCACTGCCCTCATGACGCGTCAATCCCAAGTCCAGAGCATAAACATTCACATGCAGTACGAAGGCTCGCTCATCAACGCGTTACACAGTCTAAACATTCCAGGGGACTACGTGGACCGAGGTAAACAGAGTCTGGAGACCATCTGCCTGCTGCTGGCGTACAAGATCAAGTATCCAGAGAACTTCTTTCTGTTGCGTGGCAACCACGAGTGCGCCAGCATCAACCGCATCTACGGATTCTACGATGAATGTAAGATTGTGTTGTCACGTTGGTATTGCGAAGATGTGAGGACAGTTCCGCCGTTTAAATGATCATCGATAAGTGGCCACAATCCATTGACTTCCGCTCTATGGGATTTGTTACTGCTGAATGCTTTCGTCGATGACGAAGGCCGCACTTCTTTACCAGTTTCTGTTTTACTAAAGATATAAATAAATAAATAAATAAATAAATAAATAAATAAATAAATAAATAAATAAATAAATAAATAAATAAATAAATAAATAAATAAATAAATAAATAAATAAATAAATAAATAAATAAATATCGCGACCCTGCTTCCAACTATTGTCGGGTCAGGGGGTGGGATGATCCCACCAATGTTCTAGGGCACTTGTGTTCTCAGAGCCGACTTGCCAAGTCCGACACTCCACACTTCTTCAATCTCCTCTTCCACTTCTTCAGGCTCCTCTCTTTCCACCAGTTCCCTCCATCTCTCTCTGTCTTCCCACCACTTCTCTGTTGTAATTACTCCCCAACACTCTCCTCTTTCTTCTGCGGCTGCCTCTATTCCGTTGATCCATTTAGTTCTAGGTCTTCCTGCCTTTCTTCTGCCACCCATGGCTGCACGCTCTGCCTCTCTACATGGTATCCTCTCTTCTCCCATCCTCTTCATATGTCCGTACCATCTTAGCCTCTCTTTTCCAAGTTTAAATCTAAGAGACTCCACTTCAAGATATATTATTATTATATTATTATTATTATTATTATTATTATTATTATTATTATTATTATTATTATTATTATTATTATTATTATTATTATTATTATTATTATTATTATTATTATTATTATTATTATTATTATTATTATTATATTATTTTCAAGATATATTATTATTAATTTTGTTTCATACAAAATCATATCAACATATTTAAAATTCAATGCCAAAGTAAGAATATTGTTGTACTGTGTCAGGTTTCCCTGCAATCTGGTGAAATGTAAGACGATCTCAGCCGGACGCGTGAAGAATTTGACCTTGGTCTATACGTAAGAAGGGCACGCTTTGTCAGCATACATCGCCGACAAACTTTCAAATCCCAAACAAAGATTGGTTGTCAATGGACAAACAAGTTGTTGATCTACGACCATTCTGATGTTAAATCATTGGCCCCTACTGTAAATACATAATCCCCATAAAAAACACTCCGTGTAAAAATACCAGCCAAGTCTCTTCAACTTAAAAAAAAAATGAAATCTAAAAATTCTGCACTGAAAAGTAGTGATATCAAAAAATTAGCCAAGTCAAAACTTTATTTGAAAATCAAAAAATACTTGGCGCATCGTGTACATAAATAGCTTGGAAGTATAAGCCAATTATAAATTTTACATGAAATATACATATACATAGTATACCTATAATGCCCTAAAAAAAACGATGCGCCAAGTATTTTTTGATTTTCAAATAAAGTTTTGACTTGGCTAATTTTTTGATATCACTACTTTTCAGTGCAGAATTTTTAGATTTCATTTTTTTTTTAAGTTGAAGAGACTTGGCTGGTATTTTTACACGGAGTGTTTTTTATGGGGATATCACTAGTTTTTTTAGTTTATTTACACAACTTTTAACACATATCGGAGCAACAATGACTAATTCCTTTAAAAAATAGGCCATTTCCGAATTGGTTACTACGAAAAAATGTGTTTGGGGCTAAATATAAGCTTGTTTTGATATTCCATGAAGAATTGCGAAAGCATTGTTCCAATAGGTCCAGCCGTTTTCGAGATATGGCATCACTTCCGGTTTTCATAATCTTCTTCTTCTTCTTCTTCTTTAACTTATATATAGGATACAATCCTGTTCAAAACCAATTTAAAACGTTTTGTACTGAGCTCTTCATTCTAATGAATCCTTCCATCTCTTGTTTGGACGTCCTATTCTTCTCTTTCCTCTGGGCCGATTGTCCCGTGCAACCCTAACTAATCGCCCTTGATCCATCCTTGAAATGTGTTCATCCCAAAGAAGTCTTCTTTCCTTAATCCAATCAGCCACATCTGTAACTCTGCAGGTGTCCCTTATACTTTCATTCCGTATCCGATCCAGTCTCGTTTTACCTAATATTCTTCTTAAGACTTTCATTTCGGTTACCTGCGACTGATGTCTTGTCTTAGATGTGTCGGGTCTTGTTTCAGAAGCATAGGATATAATGGGTCTTATTACGCTCTTATATATCTGCGACTTCGCATCCTGGCGCAAGAACTTGTTCCTCCATATAACATCTCCCAAACATCCCGCTACTCTGTTGGCCTTCATGATTTGTCCATTCACCTCCTTCTCTATGTGTCCATAACTGGTGATAGTCGTTCCCAAGTACTTGTATTCTAAAACTTGCTCAATAATGTCACCATTAACCACTATTTTGCATCGAATGGGCTCTTTAGCAATCGTCATTGTCTGCGTCTTATTTGTAGAAATCTCCATATTATACAAACTACAAGCATTATTAAACCTAAAAACCAATCTCTGTAAGTCGTCCTCGTTATCAGCTATTAATATAGCGTCGTCTGCATAACAAATAATATTTATCGTACTTCTACCCAAACTGTATCCTTTAATTCCTCGAACAGACTTTATAATTTCATCCATAATCAAGTTAAAAAGAAGCGGGCTTAAAGAATCTCCTTGCCTTACACCCATGTTCATATCAATTGGTTCAGAGAACTGTCCGTTACATTTGACCTTAATTTTACTATTGCTGTAGATATCTTGTATAACTCTAATGATAGACTGTGGAATGTTCCTTTGAATGAGGATATTGATTATGTCTATCAGCCGGATTCGATCAAATGCCTTTGTCAAGTCAATAAAACACATGTATGCAGGGTTGTTGTATTCCAAAGATTTCTCTACAATCTGTCTTACTGCAAATATTGCATCAATGCATGATCTGCCCCTCCGAAATCCTTGCTGTGCATCTTGTAGCTCTATTAAATTGTCGAGCTTACTTGTAATGATCTTGGTTGTGAATTTGAGCATGGTGTATAAAAGGTTTATTCCCCGATAATTTCCCGGCTCCATTTTATCGCCCTTCTTGAAAATGGGTATTAAAATATTTGTCCTCCACTCATCAGGGATTTTAGAATTCTCCATGATCTTGTTTAAGAGTTTTGTTATCTCTCCCGCAAGTGCTGATCCTCCATATTTTAGAAGTTCATTAGTAATACCATCTTCCCCGGGCGATTTTCTATTTCTTAGCTTCTTTAATGTAATTCTCACTTCAGTCTCCGACACACTCACTTCTTCTACATTCTGTCCGACATCTTCCAATTCACTCATCTCTGCTCCCTGAAATAAGTTGGTGAAGTACTGCGTCCACTTATCTATTTCTATTTTTTTGGTTTCCACGAATTCTTTTATTTCTTTTTTTTGATTTTGTATTATTTTCCATACTTGCTTCTGCAGCCCAAAAAAGTCGTGTTCCATTTCCTTTGAGAACTTCTCCCAATATCCTTGTTTTATTCTTCTAATATCTGCATTCACTGCATTTCTAACCACCTTATACTCCAAGTATGACTGCTGTGTATTCTGATTGCGATGAGCCAAATATGCCTCTCTCTTCTGTTGAGAGAGTGCTTTGACTTCTTCGCAGAACCAGGGTGTTTTCCTTGTGCTACAATCATCTTTATTAGCTAACACTCTTCTTTGTCCAAGTGCTTCTTCTGCCGCTCCCATGATATTATGCTTAATCTTGTTCCAACTCTGATTTACATCGTCTTCCTCAGTAACACTTGTGAGATCAATTTTACTCTTAAGTCTGTTCATATATAAGATTGTAGTGGAAATATCGTGTAGAGATTCAATGTTATATTTCGTTTCATACACCTTTTCTAATTTAACGGTCTTTCTAAATTTGAGTCTCATTTTACTTAATACTAGTCTATGATCACTTCCAATGTCAGCTGAAATTAAACTACGAACATCCAGTATCTGGGTTGGATGTATCCCTCTATTCGTTAGTATATAATCAAGGGTGCATTTGTGACCCCTAGTATTCTCCCACGTGTACTTATGCTGGAGTTTGTGATCAAAGAAAGTGTTATTTAAACGAAGTTCATTGCTTGCACAAAACATAACTAATTGTTCTCCGTTGTCGTTTAAGACATCTTCATTGAACCGGTGTTTTACCCCTGGTATTATGTCATTTCCCACTCGAGCATTGAAGTCCCCCAGCAAAATTATCCTTTCGCCTCCAATAACACTGTCTACAGTGTCTTGAAGATCGTCAAAGAACTTGTCCTTTTCATGCGCAGGCTTGTTATTCTCTGGGGCATACACTGATATAATATTGATGTTTCCTTGATCGGTCTGTAAATTCACCATAAGTATGCGTTCTGAAATGTACTTGCACTCATTTATGCAGCGTGCATATTTGTTGTGCAACAATATTCCCACTCCCTCTTTCGCTCTACAACCTTTATCCACTCCGCTGTAAATCAGAGAGTATTTTCCATATTGCATAATACCCTTCCCTTTCTTCTTTGTCTCAGAAATGGCACATATATCGATGTTAAAATTCTCAAGTTCATTAATAATTTCCTGGTCCCTGTTATTCCAAGAGCGTATATTCCAGGTACCTATTCTCATTATGTTTGATTTTTTCCAAATACTCAATTTCCTTTTTCTCGCAGGGTTCATCGTAGGGTTCGACAATCCGTTCATCCGAGGCCAATTATTGGTTCTGTGAGCATGTATAGTTTTACATCCCCTGGTAGGTTGCTAGCCTCGCCAGAGGATGGCCCTCCTCCTTTCTCATCCGGGCTTGGGACCGGCAATGGCAGAGGAAATTGGTATTGTTTTTTAAAGATAAAGGTTGTCTCCTTTCTGGTTTTTCTGTTAGGGTTTCCTTCCCTTAGTCGAGTTGTTCCGGTTATATAGCGCCGGAGGGCCGCCATTCACCCTCTTCCGTTAGCTACGTAACGACCATCCATTGGCCGCCACGCATTGCCCGGTGGACACGTCGAGGACGTGGAAGTAGGATTTACTGGTAGTACTGACTCGAGACATCGAGCTTGCCGCATGGCAAAACCAGAGGGCGTTAACTAGGTTTTACCAGGATGTACCTTTTCGACATAGGTACACCCCCCTAGTACCCATACCAGCATTTGTCCACCAAAGCATTTTTCATAATGGCGGCTGAAATTACAGCCACCTAGAATTTATTTCTATAAATGTTATGTATCATTATAAGCCTTCTGAATTTGTAGTTATTGTAGTAAGAGGTGATTCAAGTCTGATTCTTCATTTTTATGACGTCATTTCCGGTTTCGGTAATAGTAAATGTATATTTTGACTATTGATATTCCATAAAGATGACCGTCTGAATCATTTGGCGATAGTTTTATTCCGATCGGTGTAGTCGTTTTCGAGATATGACGTCACTTCCGGTTTCAAAATGGCGCCTTCCGGTTGGTTTTATAAAAAGGCACCTCGGACGCCAAAAGTGCACATGTGGTAAAAATTTCAAGTCGATCGGTTAAGCCGTTTAGGCTGTGGCGGTGATTGCGGTGTTTCGTGATATCATCAGATGAAGATAGGTTTTAAAAGGGGTGTAATTTCACTGTTTTCACGGCCCTCTAGCCCACAAATGGCATTACCTATTGTTCCCAAATTTAGTATATGTTGTCAGGTGGGCCATAGCTCGAAATTAAGTTATTTCGCAACAATGTGAGATTTCCCAATTTTGAGATCCAGTAGGCCGAAAATGCCATGTTGTTGCTTACAGTAAAAGTGTTTGGTCTGCTCCTCAGTTTATTAGGCATTTACGGTATGTTGAGTGAGTGTGAGTGTATAGTACGACTTGGCTGGGTGGAGCGACCGCTCCACTAGATATTTAATAACCTATCAATGTATAACTGGTCCACACCTGAAAAGTTAATCCCTTGATCTCCACAAATTACATATATAAACATCGTTATCTCCGTTGAACCATAATCATGATAATGACAGTGACTTATGGATATCAACTACTAGGGATTAACTATACATTTGGGAACACGGTATTAGACATGGCTAAAGATGAGATTTAATACTTATGTGCCATTTGTCTTGACAGCTGTTATCTGTACTTCCATTGCACCCTCTTACCTTGTACTTTTCCATACATGTTGGATTAGATGGTTTAGCGATGGTTCCAGAATGTTGCGAATATTTTTGGTCTTGACTTGAGCGTTGTACCTAGAGTTTGTGAACGTCTACAATGTAGTACAAGGTTTGCGATTAGTGTAACTTAATTCTCAAGTGGTTGAATCGAGTGTCCTCAATTGAGTGCCCATGTACACTTGGCGAAAGTAAAAGTGGTATTCGAAAGAAATTGATTGACAGATAAAGATTAGATGGCATCGTCATCTAACTCTAGTAGTTGAGCTCTGATTTTATATATATATATATATATATATATATATATATATATATATCTTTATTCAGATAAATAAAGTCTGCCTTATTAACAAAAGTTGTACAAACACAGAATAACTATCAATATAAAATACATGAAATTAATTATGAAGTTGTTTAAAATTAAATTGAAAAGGTTATACAGAAAAATTAAAATTACCATAATTGAAAAATACTATAACTATCAACTATACGGTATTATACAATGATTCCTAAAAATTTGGATCGAACCTTTGAGGGCCAACAAAACTGTACTATAAATTATCTTTCTATTTAACTTAAAACGTCTACAAAAACTAACACAGAAATCATAAATCTAACAAAGAAATCTAACAGGGATTGATTGTCAAGGTACAATCAATTCCGTTCCATTCCATTATTTGTCAAATACCGTTTTTACTTAGGCCAAGTGTTAATATCTGTATTGATTAGTGATTACCATGATCTACTACTTTCGAAAAAAAATAGTTATTGTAAAATCATATTTTGTTACTCAGTTCAGCTAACTCAAAAAATAATGATATATTTTAATGACCTCTTGAGACTTTATCAACCCCTGGGATTCGGAAAATGTATTCGTATTGTTGCTGAATGTTTATGGCAAGTTGCTTTATTATTATCTCTATGCATCGATTGCACAATAATCTTGATTAGATAGTTGACTGTGAATTGGGTATAAACCAGTGTTAAATCTCAATTGTTTCTGTTATCTATACAACACGTCATCAAAAAGTGAACAAATGAATACGTCTTCGTTATTCGCGAATCATTTTTTCTCCGCTTTGTTCTCGAATAACTCTTCTCTCAGACGTGATGGTAGAAATAAAATGTTACAAAAGCAGGTAAAATAGTAGTCGTGATCGGATTTTCTCATGAGCATCTGTTGTGTAATAGGTAGTTTTTTTAAGATTAATTTTTGCTTCATGTCTTGCTAAATATACACATTGGGGTTTCAACAAAATTGCGAATAAATGTATGTGCGGTAACGATGGGAGACCAAATTCTTGAACAATTGTGTGCCAATCTTTACTAGTGTATTGGTCATGGATGTCATGACGATTGTAACTTTGGGTTGTAACTTTTACCTAACTTGGAATCAATTTTGCCCACGCATTTCGTCTCCAATCATATAAAAAAATCTGCTTCAAGCAGTAAAATCGCTTCAATTTGCTCACTTATTTGCAACCGTATACTCTGCAGAAGTTGCGTGCGCAAGTAGATATTTGCGTATCAGTCCTCAACACCACAAGACCGTGAGCTAATAATCTTATGGACGGAATCCAGTAGACTCTGGACACTTACGTCGATAAATCTGGACATGCTTTTGGAATGGACTGTGCACTAACTAATGTGACATGTCCCAGGTAAACGGCGGTACAGCGTGAAGATCTGGAAGACCTTCACCGACTGCTTCAACTGTCTGCCCATCGCCGCCATCATCGACGACAAGATCTTCTGCGTGCACGGCGGACTCAGTCCAGACCTCAGATCCATGACGCAGATCCGACGCGTCGTCAGACCAACAGACATTCCAGACAGCGGTGAGCAATGGAGTACACAACTTCCTTGTCAATGTTCAGCGCAATTACCTACTTTAATTCTGATATTTTGTTTGTGGCGGTGCACAATGAAAACATCGCAAGGAACAAAGATTCATTCTGCTGAATCAACTGACGATATTACGGATCATACGAAGATAACCTGACCACAATGGTCTCGGTAGAGGGGGAGGGGGATATTCTTCCGTGTTATTGAGCGAGCGAAGCGAGAGTCTCTTAATAGCTCTTTTGGCACGGACCTCTGTTTTTTTCTGTTATTTGTAGCTATACAAGTAACAGTTTTTCTTCGATAGACCTGAAGTTTTGCACACATGTAGAGGCAACCTTTTCTGTTTGCAGACCCAAATTTTTTTGAAATCCTTTCATTGGATAAAATTTAAACAAATATCTCCTGATAGGTTGAAAAATGAAAATGGTCTTCGATAAATCTGATCAAACTCATATTTTGCATGGTCATTAAGACCAATAGTCTCTTATTTCAGAATCAGCAGGGCGATTGTATAACTTTTTTAGCCGAGATAATGGATCGTTATCTATACCAATTGATGAAAGTTAACTATAATTATCATTGTTAATCATTTGAATTGTGCAAAAGCTACGAGGATATGAAATATAATTACATTATTTATCTCAGGAAGTCGACTTTACGCACTTTGAATTGCTTTACCTTCTGATAGGCTAAATTACTTTCATCAATTGGTATCGATAACGATCCATTATCTCAGCTAAGAAGTTATACAATCGCACTGCTGATTTGCTTTAGGTACCAGACTGTTTAGATGTTATTTTTAAGTTTCAATGAAAAGCAAATACTTTTGTGTTGATTGAGTGGAACATTTCAGTTTAATAATGATGTTTATGTTTTCTGTGCGTTGTGTACACATTTCCGGTTCGAGAATTTGTATCTAGGTACGTACTGGTGCTTGATCATCAACGCGGTACACTAAGCGCCTTCCTAATGTTCTACAAATGTGTTGCTTGTTTGCTGTTCAAATGGTTTGATCGGCCATGATGCTGCAGGGTTGCTGTGCGACCTGCTGTGGTCTGACCCCGACAAGGACACGGTGGGTTGGGGCGAGAGCGATCGAGGTGTCTCGTACACGTTCGGTGCTGACGTCATCACCAGCTTCCTGAGAAAACATGATCTCGACCTCATATGCAGGGGACATCAGGTATTACACGCCTCCATTATTTGGAAAATAGTCATTCCGTTGAGCCTTAATTATTGAACGCCCTAATTTGAACACAAATAATGTTGAACCAGGAAGTTTGTGAATTCCATCAAACACATGTAATATTTAAGGTGGTGCAAGCGCGATCGATTTTGCCGCTTGTTGGTGGCACTTTTTTGGGGGCACAATAAGAGACATAATGGGACGACGAAATAATTTGAAATTATAATCATTATTAGGTCAAAGACAAACTTAGGGTTTTCACTTCGTTAATTTTTTAATTTTTGCTTCGATGTTTAGTAATAATTAGTATTTTTGATGAAAAATTTTCTATTTTCTTGTCTCAATGCTATCAATGCCGTATGAAATAAAATTTTAAAAATGTAACGAGGGTTAAACCCTTAGTTTTTCCTTTATCTAATCTTGATTACAATTTGAGATCAATTGGTTTACGGGTTTGGTCTCCAATCGTATCGGAAATTTCATAGTTTTGAGCGGTTACAAGAGGCCAGAGTACAGTGTTGTGACATCTCTCTCCGCTGACTTCCAGGTGGTCGAGGACGGCTACGAGTTCTTCGCTAAACGGCAACTGGTGACGCTGTTCTCCACGCCCAACTACTGCGGGGAGTTCGACAACGCCGGAGTACAGTGTTGTGACATCTCTCTCCGCTGACTTCCAGGTGGTCGAGGACGGCTACGAGTTCTTCGCTAAACGGCAACTGGTGACGCTGTTCTCCACGCCCAACTACTGCGGGGAGTTCGACAACGCCGGAGTACAGTGTTGTGACATCTCTCTCCGCTGACTTCCAGGTGGTCGAGGACGGCTACGAGTTCTTCGCTAAACGGCAACTGGTGACGCTGTTCTCCACGCCCAACTACTGCGGGGAGTTCGACAACGCCGGAGTACAGTGTTGTGACATCTCTCTCCGCTGACTTCCAGGTGGTCGAGGACGGCTACGAGTTCTTCGCTAAACGGCAACTGGTGACGCTGTTCTCCACGCCCAACTACTGCGGGGAGTTCGACAACGCCGGAGTACAGTGTTGTGACATCTCTCTCCGCTGACTTCCAGGTGGTCGAGGACGGCTACGAGTTCTTCGCTAAACGGCAACTGGTGACGCTGTTCTCCACGCCCAACTACTGCGGGGAGTTCGACAACGCCGGAGTACAGTGTTGTGACATCTCTCTCCGCTGACTTCCAGGTGGTCGAGGACGGCTACGAGTTCTTCGCTAAACGGCAACTGGTGACGCTGTTCTCCACGCCCAACTACTGCGGGGAGTTCGACAACGCCGGAGTACAGTGTTGTGACATCTCTCTCCGCTGACTTCCAGGTGGTCGAGGACGGCTACGAGTTCTTCGCTAAACGGCAACTGGTGACGCTGTTCTCCACGCCCAACTACTGCGGGGAGTTCGACAACGCCGGAGTACAGTGTTGTGACATCTCTCTCCGCTGACTTCCAGGTGGTCGAGGACGGCTACGAGTTCTTCGCTAAACGGCAACTGGTGACGCTGTTCTCCACGCCCAACTACTGCGGGGAGTTCGACAACGCCGGAGTACAGTGTTGTGACATCTCTCTCCGCTGACTTCCAGGTGGTCGAGGACGGCTACGAGTTCTTCGCTAAACGGCAACTGGTGACGCTGTTCTCCACGCCCAACTACTGCGGGGAGTTCGACAACGCCGGAGTACAGTGTTGTGACATCTCTCTCCGCTGACTTCCAGGTGGTCGAGGACGGCTACGAGTTCTTCGCTAAACGGCAACTGGTGACGCTGTTCTCCACGCCCAACTACTGCGGGGAGTTCGACAACGCCGGAGTACAGTGTTGTGACATCTCTCTCCGCTGACTTCCAGGTGGTCGAGGACGGCTACGAGTTCTTCGCTAAACGGCAACTGGTGACGCTGTTCTCCACGCCCAACTACTGCGGGGAGTTCGACAACGCCGGAGTACAGTGTTGTGACATCTCTCTCCGCTGACTTCCAGGTGGTCGAGGACGGCTACGAGTTCTTCGCTAAACGGCAACTGGTGACGCTGTTCTCCACGCCCAACTACTGCGGGGAGTTCGACAATGCCGGAGTACAGTGTTGTGACATCTCTCTCCGCTGACTTCTAGGTGGTCGAGGACGGCTACGAGTTCTTCGCTAAACGGCAACTGGTGACGCTGTTCTCCACGCCCAACTACTGCGGGGAGTTCGATAACGCCGGAGGGATGATGTCCATAGACGAGAGACTCATGTGCAGCTTCCAAGTAAGATGAACCTTTGAAATGTGGCTGTGTTGTGAGCAGAGATGGGCACTATCTTAGATGGAAGTATCTTAGATACTATCTTAAGATAGAAGATAGTATCTTCTATCTTCTATCTAGATACATTTGTGGTGACTATCTTTCATCTTCCATCTAGATACTATTTATGGTTGTATATTCCATCTTTTTTCTCCAAAAAGATAGAAGATACTTTTTTCCTATATTTGATTTTTTTCTATTTTTAAAATGTCACACCGTGTCACAATACGTACGACTTTTTCCTCTTTGATTTCTGTGTAGAAGCTATATATTATCTGTCCATTATTTATGACTTGAATGCAACAGTAATAAATGTGAACACAAGACAGGAGATGACTTCTAAAACAAGCAACTTTCAAAACCAGACACTTCGGTTTCCGGTTTCATTTGATCATAAAATTGTTAAAAATTATTTTCATATAGGTAGTACAGTTTTTGGCGATTGATCGTATTCGTAATAAACCTCTTATTATTTGCCCCTATTCAACGGGTATACATCTACTATTCTGTTCAAGAAATATTATTTAATTTAGAATTTTTTATGTTGAGGCAAATCATATAATATTTACAGTCGCTATTGATTTTCTATAATTATGCTCATTCATAATTTACGATGAATTAATAAAAAAAATCAAAGTATCTTTTATCTTGTATCTTGTATCTTTCATAAATGAACTATCTTTTATCTTCTATCTTTCCACATTTTCTAAAACATCTTTTATCTTGTATCTTAGATACTGAAGTAGAGACTATCTTGTATCTTCTATCTAGATACTTTTTTCAAGTATCTTTGCCCATCTCTGGTTGTGAGTTTGTCCTTCAGGACTATTAATACGATATTTATCAATATTTCGATGATCCAATGCTGTACTGAGACATCTCCAAAAAATTACAAATGAAATTATAACATCATTTGATTCAGAAGAGATATCTGTTAGTTTCATTTGCCTCCACGAGATCGCTGATGTATCTCTATAACATTCTCCAGTTCTGTTCTGAGACATCATATTGAAATCTTATATTCGATTTATCTCAAAACTATGATTTTGGAGATTTGTCTCAGTACAGCATTGGAGCAAAAATGTACAAATGTTCACTCGAACAAATAATAAACGGTACGTCGAAAGAAAGGGATTGTGTGATAAAGTTTTGATACCATCATCCCATGAAGTCTGTGCTGCTACTGCATTATCTACCTCTAGAAGGTGAACTCTGATTTCATTGATAATAACAAGGATTGATTGTCAAGGAACCTGACCAGGAGCCAATCCGTTCGTGCAAATTACCGTTTTTAATTGGTTTTAGTGTATATTACGGTGTATGAACCTATGGAGTTTAATGTGCGTAAGAAATGTTACATCTAAATAAAGCCACAAATTGGACAGTGTTGTGTTTTTATATCTTCCTACAGATGTTTAGTGCCTAAAATGGGTAAAAATATGATAGTAGACATCTTAATATTTCATAAGCAGTTATATTGGTAAAAGATACTGATCAAAATCGATTAAAAAACGTATCAGTGACTATAAGAATCAAGCGAAACAAAATAGTACCTACTGAAATGTCTTCTAAAAATGTATTTCCGATTCTGTCATATTGGAAATGATACATAATGAAATTGGTACACTAAGATTTCAAAACCAAATTCAAGATGCAGTATTTTTTAAATCAAGAATAATTCAACTTATATTCGAGTTTCCCATAAAAAATGACTATATTTGTTGTGGGAACATATTTATTTTTATTTTTTTTAAATTTTGGGTCACTAAGACCACGTTTTCTCATCATTTCTAAAATAATATCCGAAGATTTATACTTATATTGTCAAAAGATACTTATTATATTATTTTCATCATGTCAGTCCATTATTCAATACTTCCACTTGACCCCTATGTGTGTGTATATTCTAACACCTGATCGCTCTTTGGCTTGTGTGTCCACAGATTCTGAAACCCGTGCTGAGGAAGAGCAAAGGCAGGCCGCCGACTCCACCACTTAAACCAGGGAAGAAGTGACACAGCCAACTAGATTCTACGCACCATGTGATCTAGTCTTAATATCATCGCCGCTGTCGGATAATAGAACGATGTAGACATGTGATGCCAAATGTTATCAGTGGCCAAGAAATTGTGTTTCATTTCCCTTACGCCATTGTTATTTGGCTGCTTTGGAGATTCATCAATTACATATAAAATTTTGTCAGCAATTTGGAAGACATTTCGAAAATTTGATTTATTACAATATGCTTCTGTGTACAATCGTGATGCTTACTTGTTACATAATATTTTTTATAAATATTTTTTGATTGGAGTATTGTACGAGGAACAAAATAATTCAAGCTGTGCTTCGAATTGGCCATGGAAACGGAATTACTGTACTTTGGTTAGGCAAAAAAGTAATGATGATTTAAAACATTTATATTCGTATATAATATTCGTATATTATAGACAACATTAAAAACTATCTACTATGATTAAGAAAATTTAAATACAGTACCGTGGTCCTTATATCTGTTTATTTTATTCAACAATGGATAATTATTTACAGATATTAGGACCACGGTAAGTTGCATTAAAAAAAATCTAAAAAAGTGGAGCTATAGATAATTTTTAATGTCGCATAATATAACATTCGTATCATTATTGTATATTATAAAATATAATATACAACTAATTGTTTAGCAAATACTAGGTTTTGCTCGTGAGCAGTGTTACTTTGGTGAAAATAAAGTGACTTCCATAAAATTTACGTTGACTGGGCTTTAAGAAAGTTGTCTATACATTTTAATATACTGTGTAACCAACTAGCGTAGTTCAACTGACTACTGTACAAAGCCACTGCAGATTGAATAGCCAGCTTAGCTTATTGGTTAGAGTACTGGACCGGCAATTCAGGGACGTGGGTTCGAAACCCGCAGTTGACTAATATTTTCAATTTGCAGTTGGTATTTAAAAGTGTCAATCTAATTGCTAAAGCAGTATTTTGTTCTTTACGTTATTATTTGTCTGAATTTTTTTACAAATATATTTATGCCTCTGCATGACACTGGATGTCAAAGGGATGCAAATTTTGTATCGTATCTAAAACCATTTGTTGTATTGTCACATAATATGAGATTTCAATTATTGTTTACATCATGTTTATATTTTACGGAAGTACAGCTGTATTTTGATAGAATAAACTGTTACGCTGTATATTTAAAAGTTTGTATGTAGGTACTACTATTAAGATTCAAAAAGATAATACAGCGTTATTTTAAGCGTGAAATTTTGTTTTATCAAGTACTAACCTCTGTCAATTTCAAGGATAGGAATAAAACTGTTTGCATTCTGAACTTCATCACCAAGGAAACATGAATGGAACTCCACGAAACTGTGCAATGTTTCTATTCCTGCTGCTTCTTACAATTGTTAACTAATTAAGTAGAAAGTAATGTAAATACATATCATAATGAAAGCTAGATGTACTGAATATTGGATCAGAATGTGTTGAAAACATGATGTGAAATAAACACAAATATCCCGTCTACAAACAGTGTTGGCGGAAAGAAATTAACAGTACCATCTACTTGACACATAATTTGTAAATCTGAATTGGGAACCTGGTACCTAACTGCAATACATACATTTTATAAAATTAATAATGACCAGGCAATGTTTCACACCTTTTGTTGAGTTTCCCCATTTCCATATGAGTTTCACTTGTGTATAACACTTCCTATGTCTTCTTATGTCTTATGTTCTTATGTCCATAATGATTATTATTCTTTTATTTTATGGACCACAAGAAAATTAACTTCCAGCCAATTGCCATTCTTGCTAATAAAATTAATATAAAAATCCCACATCTGCCACCAATTGTATATTTTAAACAATTCAGTTAGTAATGCAACAACTTTTATAATTTCTGTTTACAACTAATTCTCGTAATAAAACAGGAATTAATAATATTATAGTTAATTATTATGCGAGCGGAGCGATTGTCTCAATTTAAAACTTATGGCTCGAATCACTGTTTTAATAATGCTAGTTCTTTTCACATGAGAGGGCAAACGAAGTACCGGACCACGCCACGTTTTTCACAAAATATTCACAAGTACCCTGTTCGTCTCCCCAATGATTTCTAGCAAGATCGGTACCCTGGTTTCACCGGAGATGTGCAGTTTACTGCTGGATAACATGAGCGAGAGTTGACATGGTAACACGTGATCACGCAGCCTCTACGTCTGGAGCGAAGTAATGATATCGCACGAAGCGGAATCCCTGGATCACCTGGGCAATGTCGTTGATGACGTGACAGGCGAAGAGGAGCCTGTTCCTCGGCGTCACCATCCAGGCGAACCTCATGCAGGCGGCGGAGTAGAAGAACAGCGCTGCAAGTGGAAATATATTCGGTAAACCCTCCATGCACCATCCAGGCGAACCTCATGCAGGCGGCGGAGTAGAAGAACAGCGCTGCAAGTGGAAATATATTCGGTAAACCCTCCATGCACCATCCAAGCGAACCTCATGCAGGCGGCGGAGTAGAAGAACAGCGCTGCATCTGGAAATATATTCGGTAAACCCTCCATGCACCATCCAAGCGAACTTCATGCAGGCGGCGGAGTAGAAGAACAGCGCTGCAAGTGGAAATATAATCGGTAAACCCTCCATGCACCATCCAGGCGAACCTCATGCAGGCGGCGGAGTAGAAGAACAGCGCTGCAAGTGGAAATATATTCGGTAAACCCTCCATGCACCATCCAAGCGAACTTCATGCAGGCGGCGGAGTAGAAGAACAGCGCTGCAAGTGGAAATATATTCGGTAAACCCTCCATGCACCATCCAGGCGAACCTCATGCAGGCGGCGGAGTAGAAGAACAGCGCTGCAAGTGGAAATATATTCGGTAAACCCTCCATGCACCATCCAGGCGAACCTCATGCAGGCGGCGGAGTAGAAGAACAGCGCTGCAAGTGGAAATATATTCGGTAAACCCTCCATGCACCATCCAAGCGAACTTCATGCAGGCGGCGGAGTAGAAGAACAGCGCTGCAAGTGGAAATATAATCGGTAAACCCTCCATGCACCATCCAGGCGAACCTCATGCAGGCGGCGGAGTAGAAGAACAGCGCTGCAAGTGGAAATATATTCGGTAAACCCTCCATGCACCATCCAGGCGAACCTCATGCAGGCGGCGGAGTAGAAGAACAGCGCTGCAAGTGGAAATATATTCGGTAAACCCTCCATTTACTATCCAAGCGAACCTCATGCAGGCGGCGGAGTAGAAGAACAGCGCTGCAAGTGGAAATATATTCGGTAAACCCTCCATGCACCATCCAGGCGAACCTCATGCAGGCGGCGGAGTAGAAGAACAGCGCTGCAAGTGGAAATATATTCGGTAAACCCTCCATGCACCATCCAGGCGAACCTCATGCAGGTGGCGGAGTAGAAGAACAGCGCTGCAAGTGGAAATATATTCGGTAAACCCTTCATTTACTATCCGAACGAACCTCATGCAGGCGGCGGAGTAGAAGAACAGCGCTGCAAGTAGAAATATATTCGGTAAACCCTCCATGCACCATCCAGGCGAACCTCATGCAGGCGGCGGAGTAAAAGAACAGCGCTGCAAGTGGAAATATAATCGGTAAACCCTCCATGCACCATCCAGGCAAACCACATGCAGGCGGCGGAGTAGAAGAACAGCGCTGCAAGTGGAAATATATTCGGTAAACCCTCCATTTACTATCCAAGCGAACCTCATGCAGGCGGCGGAGTAGAAGAACAGCGCTGCAAGTAGAAATATATTCGGTAAACCCTCCATGCACCATCCAGGCGAACCTCATGCAGGCGGCGGAGTAGAAGAACAGCGCTGCAAGTGGAAATATATTCGGTAAACCCTCCATTTACTATCCAAGCGAACCTCATGCAGGCGGCGGAGTAGAAGAACAGCGCTGCAAGTGGAAATATATTCGGTAAACCCTCCATGCACCATCCAGGCGAACCTCATGCAGGCGGCGGAGTAGAAGAACAGCGCTGCAAGTGGAAATATATTCGGTAAACCCTTCATTTACTATCCAAGCGAACCTCATGCAGGCGGCGGAGTAGAAGAACAGCGCTGCAAGTGGAAATATATTCGGTAAACCCTCCATGCACCATCCAGGCGAACCTCATGCAGGCGGCGGAGTAGAAGAACAGCGCTGCAAGTGGAAATATATTCGGTTAACCCTCCATTCACAATCCAGGCGAACCTCATGCAGGCGGCGGAGTAGAAGAACAGCGCTGCAAGTGGAAATATATTCGGTAAACCCTCCATGCACCATCCAGGCGAACCTCATGCAGGCGGCGGAGTAGAAGAACAGCGCTGCAAGTGGAAACATATTCGGTAAATCCTCAATTTATTATCCAAGCGAACCTCATGCAGGCGGCGGAGTAGAAGAACAGCGCTGCAAGTGGAAATATATTCGGTAAACCCTCCATGCACCATCCAGGCGAACCTCATGCAGGCGGCGGAGTAGAAGAACAGCACTGCAAGTGGAAATGTATTCGGTAAACCCTCCATTTAATATCCAAGCGAACCTCATGCAGGCGGCGGAGTAGAAGAACAGCGCTGCAAGTGGAAATATATTCGGTAAACCCTCCATGCACCATCCAGGCGAACCTCATGCAGGCGGCGGAGTAGAAGAACAGCGCTGCAAGTGGAAATATAATCGGTAAACCCTCCATGCACCATCCAGGAGAACCTCATGCAGGCGGCGGAGTAGAAGAACAGCGCTGCAAGTGGAAATATATTCGGTAAACCCTCCATGCACCATCCAGGCGAACCTCATGCAGGCGGCGGAGTAGAAGAACAGCGCTGCAAGTGGAAATATATTCGGTAAACCCTCCATTCACCATCCAGGCGAACCTCATGCAGGCGGCGGAGTAGAAGAACAGCGCTGCAAGTGGAAATATATTCGGTAAACCCTCCATGCACCATCCAGGCGAACCTCATGCAGGCGGCGGAGTAGAAGAACAGCGCTGCAAGTGGAAATATATTCGGTAAATCCTCCATTTATTATCCAAGCGAACCTCATGCAGGCGGCGGAGTAGAAGAACAGCGCTGCAAGTGGAAATATATTCGGTAAACCCTCCATGCACCATCCAGGCGAACCTCATGCAGGCGGCGGAGTAGAAGAACAGCGCTGCAAGTGGAAATATATTCGGTAAACCCTCCATGCACCATCCAAGCGAACCTCATGCAGGCGGCGGAGTAGAAGAACAGCGCTGCAAGTGGAAATATATTCGGTAAACCCTGCATGCACCATCCAGGCGAACCTCATGCAGGCGGCGGAGTAGAAGAACAGCGCTGCAAGTGGAAATATAATCGGTAAACCCTCCATGCACCATCCAGGCAAACCTCCCCTTACGAAAAAGTACTATTGAGTACCAATAGTTTTTTAAAATAACTATTAAAAACCAATAGTTTTTTGGAATAACTATTACGACTCAATAGTTTACTACTGAGTTTCAATAGTTCTTTTATCCCGTCACGTAATTACTATTGGCAACCCAATAGTGAATTCATGCAACTTTACAGTTTTTGAAAATAACTATTGGAAACCAATAGTGTTTTGGAATATCTATAACGACTCAATAGTTTACTACTGAGTTCCAATAGTTCTTTTATCCCGAGATATACTTACTATTGGCAACCCAATAGTGAATTCATGCAATGTTACAGTTCTTGAATATACTAGTTCATTTTTATTTGTTTCAATTTTTTAATAAACATAAAAATAAAAATTATGTATGAAGCTAGCAACAAAGATACATAGTGAAGTGTATAAAAAATGCAAAAATGAAGTCAATTAACTCAAATAACGACTCGTCTAGAGCAGTTTTAATAACATTGTAATTATTTTTAACAATTTAAATATTGTATAACAATACCTGCAATCAAGCTGATTTTTTGTATGGCACAAAACATTGAGAAAAAATAAAAAATATATTGGAAGTAAAATATCCCTTTAAATCCTTTAGTTAAAAAATATATATCGATATTAACAAAACTCTTGATAAAAATAAAATGGCGGCCTAAAATGTGTTAAACTTTCATTTTTGAGTTACGTAGGTGGACATTAATAATAACGTCAAAAAACATTTTTAGAAATAATTAGTTGGGGTTGTATACCCATTTTTTCAGTTAAGTGACTGGAGTATTATTTTGTTTGAATCGGTGGTTTGAATATTCCCGCGATCAGTCACGTGATTGCATTCAGCGCTCTCTGGGCCTGGCTGGAAACAGCTGGTTCGAAAGTGACGGTTGGGTTGGGTCTGTTTACAAAGCAGGCAACCGCTGCGTACCCTCTCGTTTTTGTAGTTTGAAATGGTTTGTACGTCATATCAGTGATTTTAATTAGTTAATTAATTTCACAATAAAATATTTGTCTCTGCTATGTGGTCAATACCATTTAATTCGACAGAAGTAATGAAATATGGACGGATATTTTGTCTCCAGCCTCAATGGTGGTGAGTAATCTTTCTTTCACTATTATTACTAAACAAGTAGTAGTAGGTACCTAGCTAGATACCTACCTAGGAAGATGTAGGTGTATTGATAGTACTTTAGTTTTATGTACCCAGAACACTTGTGATGTGAACCTCACAGATTTGTGAATGCAGTAATTGAAATGGGAAAAATACAATAATTAGACTAGGTACCTACTACATACCTACCTAGGACTAAATTATACTGATTTCTTACAGGATAACACAGGCCGACCACCAAGCAGAGGCGAATGCAGAAGGCACACAGATGGATGGAAATGACATACTACCTACTACTAGGTAGTACTACCTACTAGGTGCATATCACGGCATTCCATACTGTAAGTGTACCGACCTATCACCTAAGCACCTATACTAAAGTCACTTCTACACAATTAGCCTAGCACAATCAAAACGTATAGTACTACCTAGATAGGTAGTACTACCTATGATCGTATAGGTGCACTGATCGTTTGCAACCCGAGCATCGATACTAACACTAAAAAATAGAATGATTTCTATTGCTCCGTTCCTACTCGAACGTCGGTTTTTGTTATTGTGTTGCAAACAGCCGTATGGTTGGTATATGACCCGGACGTTTGTGTCTAGATAGCTAGTCATAGAGTTGTCAAGAAGTACTGCATCTAGGATTCTACGATGAAATTGCAGTTGTAGGTTCCGTAGATTTTAACATGGCAATTGTAATCGCTAAACTGAGGCTGTCGGCCAGTGTGATAGCCTCCAAGAAACATTTTGAAATAGGTATGCATTCACACACTCATGTTAATTTAAGTTTAAATTTCATTTAGAGAGTAGAGACATTCAAATTTCAAAGTAATAAAACCCCAATCAGTTGTTCGATACCTATACTAAGGTTAGATTGGCAAACTGCAAAATCTAACTTTTCAAGAAGACACTTGACTGCCCAAATGTTATTAAAATACATTCACCAGAAGAATAATTAGGACTTTAAAATCTACTGTCAAACCATACCTAATCGTTCAGCTCAAATTTGATTTTTGAATGATTTTAATGACTAAAATATTGGTAAAGAGATAGAGGTTAACTTATAATAGATTGCTGAATGGCAATATTAAAAATGGATGACTTGATGTTTCAATGTCGATCATTCTTTCTTACAGTGAATGGATTTAGTAGCAAGCGCGAACGAAGAGAGAATCTTATTGTACGCTACCGTCCAATGTCTGTCTTCTTCCTTTTTTGTCTTTACTGGAGCAATAAAAATCAAATTATTTCTCTGATTAAGTTGAAATTTTGCACAAAGACCAGCTGCATTGCAGTTTTGCAGTTAGTTAGGTACCCTGATTGGTTAAAAAGAATTAGGTACCTACCTACCTATCATTGTTTGTAGTGTAGCTAGGTACTTGTAAAATTTCAAATCTCTGGTCAAGTTGCTTGGTAAACAAAGCCAATATTTCAATAGGTAGGTAGGCAAGGTGTGTCTGTTGGTAGATATATTTTAAAAATTTTCAATCAAATCCTGTGTCTGTATAAAAATATCGGAAATCTCAATAAATATCACAATAAATTCTCATTGAAATATAAAAGTCACCTATATGTTTCTTGTGCAAATTATTCAGCTAGGTACCTACCTAGTTTCTTGCAGTAGGTCACCAAACATAATACAGTAAGCGAAGAAAGTGAATGGACTAAAATGCATTTGATTGTATTGTACTAGATCAAACCAGATCAGATGCTATCAATCTGTCTGACTTATAGTATTGTTACCTACCTACATAGTTTAATATCAATAGTTTGCCAAAGTATCTGACCAGCAGTCTTTCCAATTTGTTAGCATACTGTTTTATGTTTGGATGTAGAGGATACAGTTTTTCCAAGTCACTTATTTACAGTGGGTTTGACTTTTGCATTCTAGTACATGACTTTGTATGATACTTTATTGCAGGGAGCACCACTGAAAATCGAGGACCTCATATCGAACCTAGATTTTACGTCTGTCTAACCACCGTAAGCCTCCGCTGCTGACGTCAGATTTATTCATCATGGTCTTTGGAAGGGACACGCTGAGTATGTCGAACATTTACGGCAACGTGTCTAATACCGCAGAGGGAAAACCAGCCGAGCCCAAACTTGACCAGCGGAAGATTGATGCAATTTTTAGTAAGTTGATTATTAAGTTAAATTAATTATTTATTTTACAGTAGGTAGTATTAGGACTTTTGTACTATTCGATAATTTTATACGTACACTAATTGTACATATTGGACTTTTAAAAGTTCTTTAAAAAAAATTTGTAGGCTAACTGTTACTGACAGACTTACGGTAGGTATACAGTTTAATATTTCTAGCTTTGACTTGAGGTGCCTATTGTTGACACCTAATCAATCATCACATTCCAGTCATTTTACAAGCGAGATGTGATGGATGGCTGTCAATAATACAAATGCTGATATCTGGCGGTTTCAAACAGCGGTGTCACAGCGGTTTCAAAACAAACAAGTTAACAACTATTTTACTATGTTGCGTTTTTTTCATGCGTTTTTTACTATGAATGTTACTTGTTCAACAAGAGCTCATTTTTAATGTAGAAATCTCATTTCTTTATAGATTACATCCAGTCAGTGTTTGACACCGAGGAATCGTCAACCGAGCGAACCGAGCGAATTCCGAGGAATTATATTTTGTGGAAGAGTAAATCTTATGTGATCTTATGGTACCTATTTTTAACATTTTAGACATTATTGCCACCCATTTTTAAGATCACAAATTTTTTATCTTATTAATCTCTTAACTTTTTATTTGTAAACCTTATCATGTTTGAAAAATACACAAATGTATGTTAAAATGTAAAAAAATTATCATTTCATTTCCTTTCATGAAGATTCACTTTCAGTCCTGAGTAGTAATTAGTTAATTACTAATTAATTGCCAATTTAGTATTTTTTCCTATAGTAGGTAGTATTCCAATTTTGGGAGAAAATACTATGAGTTTTTCAATAGTTAAATATTAATCATGAATAGTAATTGTCAATAGTTTTTAACATCAAGGGTAAAATACTATTTGCATTCTTCAATAGTTAACTATTCGTCCCGAATAGTAATCGCCAATAGTTTTTATCTAATAGTATTCCAATTTTACCATTGGGGGGAAATACTATTGGGGTTTCAATAGTTTTCAATAATACTTTTTCGTAAGGGTCAGCAGGCGGCGGAGTAGAAGAACAGCGCTGCAAGTGGAAATATATTCGGTAAACCCTCCATTCACCATCCAGGTGAACCTCATGCAGGCGGCGGAGTAGAAGAACAGCGCTGCAAGTGGAAATATATTCGGTAAACCCTCCATTCACCATCCAGGTGAACCTCATGCAGGCGGCGGAGTAGAAGAACAGCGCTGCAAGTGGAAATATATTCGGTAAACCCTCCATTCACCATCCAGGTGAACCTCATGCAGGCGGCGGAGTAGAAGAACAGCGCTGCAAGTGGAAATATATTCGGTAAACCCTCAGCGCTGCAAGTAGAAATATGCATTTTATTTATCCCTTTCGCAGACACAACAGGTAAGTCTCCTTAAAAAATATGATTCAAAATAATTGGTAAGGTATCAACACAAAAAATAATGACAAAATACACTTTCAACCGAAAAAATTACATTTTCATTCATAAATTATCAAATTGAAAATTCATGTGACATTTTAGCGAGGAAATCTATGTGTGACGTATGTGAACCGGTGATGTCATTTTCTAAGTCCACAACAATGTGTTGCCATGTTGAATACTTTGTTGCCATGACAATGCTGAGACCCATGACGTCAATGCCGATATAACTGTTTTAAAATAAGGTAATTCCATTCCATTCCAATATATTAATCAAAATTAGTTACTCGCTCAAATACAGTGTGATGAAGGCATAAACTAACCTATGGTCATCTTGCCGCTGATCATGTCCGGTTCTTTCCGAATGTCCGAAATTGAGGCGAGAGGAATTCCAAAATTCAGCGCCGGACCCCAAAAATGAGTACTGAAAATTAATAAAACTCGATCTTATTAGTGACAAATCACATGGCAACTTAAAGTATCTTTACTTTTAACGTGGATTTTTTTTTGAAATTGTCATCATGAATTACTTTTTTCAACATTTCAACTATATTTAAGTAAAGAATCATAAAATGTAATTTAACTTGCAACTCCTGTCTTATAGCGAGGTTTCAATTTATGCCTTCCGAGATTGAACAAAACTTTAACAGAGGAGGTATAGGGAAATCATTTCGTTTTTGCTTTATAACTTTTAAAAAAGCACACGTGGGTATTGTTTTTATTTATTTCCTAATATAATTTCCAACCATCTATTAGAAAATATGTTTTTTGTTCAAAGTTGGGACAACATAAAAATTAGATCTTCATTATTAGCCTAAATGTGACACGATTAATTTAAACATATTTTTGTAATTGTACTCTGTATAAATATGAATCGGAGAATAAAATGCGTATAAATTCAAATTCAAATTCAATTGGTATTGGTATTGGTATTGGAAATTGGTATTGCATACAAAGAACTGAATAGTAATTGGATGAAAGAGTATGCTTCACTCTTTGGAAACCTCCTATGATAAACGTAAATCTGTAAATAAGAAATAATATATTTGTAAATACACTTACCTCAAAAAATAATCCCTTGTTTCCTTACTCTTCATCACAGAAGCAGCTTTTTGAAAATAGCGTCGAAACATTTTCAAAGAATAATAAAAATAATAATAATAATAATAATTAGGCTTAATGCACCAATTTAATCAATCACTGTTTAATAAATTTCATGATTTTAATTATGATACAAATTTTAGTGACTCTTCATGAACATCGATAATTTAAATAATACTTGTTTCCAAGCCATTCTTAAAGAGACTCAAAATACCTATAAGGGTGAGTTTCGTATCAATAAAACACACTTCATTGACCCTTATTGATTTCACTTGCTCGTCATAAGAATATTAAATGAGAACCAAGAATATTATTCAAGTTGAGTTCTTCATTCAACTGAAGAAGTGAAACTTAACTGAAGTAAATGCTTGACAGATGTTGAAGATAAGGAGATAACGAACAATTTAAAGGCTTTGTCACTATCAGTCATTATCAAGTTGCATGATTTAGTCTAATCCAACATTGTATATTATGTAACACTATGAATAGGGAAACACAGTGCCTTGATACCAATTACTATCGCTTAGTATTATGTGATGTAATTTTTGGGTTGCCTGTGGGTTGAAAGGGGGCGGAGGATGTAAACGATGTATTTTTAAAAATCTTGTATTATTGTAATTTGAACGTCGTAACTTGTCTAATGGCGACGGATGAATGATTATGATGATGATTGGGAGATGATGATGAAGAATAGCCAAGGATGGACGGTGGAAGGAGACGGTCGTGGACTATTAATAGGGAACCTACACATCATTTCCCTCTCGACTGATGGAAAAGACGAAAAACTTACGGGAACGTGTTTGGCTCAGACGTAACACTCTGAACTTGTATTCCGGAGATCTAGAGTTCGCGGCCGTCCCACATAATATATGTATTTTTATTTTCGTGGTAGGTATTACCCCAGACGACAGGCAAGTGCTGGGAATTCTAATAGGTAACGACCGCCTCCTTCCCACCTTCCATCCTTACCTATTCTTCAGTGGCATCGGAAGTCTATTTTCTTAGGGGGGGCACATTTTGCTTGGGATCTAGGTAGGTTAGGAACTAAATTGTAAGGGAGAACATAATTCAGTAAATGACGATGTGTGTGGGAAACACGATTGCGAAGAGAAACAATGGGGGGTCTGGGGGGAAGGCCAACCAGCACCATGCGGGTCCGGGGCGCATAGCCCCGGAAAAATTTTGAATTTCAGGAATGCATTTGGGGCGTTTCTACATGATTTCACACTTTTTAAACCTATCTTTATCTAAATTATATGCACTTGAAAAGTGATTAGTTTTGGATGATATCTCCGCATTTATTCACATTCACAATAGGTCCAATTTGAATGCATTATGAATTTCAGACATTTTTAGACATAGACATAGACATAGACATTTTAGACATTACACATTAAAATGCCGTGCAGCGGAATTTTTTTGAATTTCGAATGATTATGGTGCATTTTATTTTAATTGTAAGAAAACAAAAGTTAATCATTCACTCATAAGGAATGTTTATATAAATAAGCCCCGCAGCGATTTACTCAAATTTTAATAGGTACTCTAGGCAGTGAATGATTTTGGTGTAAAATAACAAAATCAATTTAATTCCGTCAGAAGACTTTCACATGACAATGCCGCAAACAATGCCTAACAATGCCGCGCAGCGAATTATTTTGAAATTCAGCCCTTATCGAGTAATTTTTTAAAGATATAATGCGTTACCAGGGGGGGCAGATTGATACTCTTGCCCCCCCTTCAGACGTCTAGGGGGGACACGTGCCCCTGCTGCCCCCCCCCCCCCCCGGTTCCGACGCCACTGCTATTCCTCATTATCATCATCCCATCATCATCATAATCATTCATCCGTCGCCATTAGCCTAGCTGCAGAACAGTGCGACGCTCTAATTTGCACGTAACAAACAACTTTAAGATCAACTTTAAGCTCTCCGCTGATTTCGATTACAATTGAACTGGATCATGATCGTCTTAGTTTTCGAATGATTCTTATTTGAATCCATATGCGCATGCGCACTGCAGCCGCAGGTTTACCGTACACAACGCAAGCGAAAGGATCTGCCTCATTACCGCATGAGGACATGTCAATTACGTGCGCAATGGCCTCTGGGTAGAACAAGTCATGCGGGGCGGCCGCTCATACGAGCACTCGCATGCTGATACGTGCGAGATGTCGTGCGTACGTTAGAACTCACATGAGGACATGTCAATTACGTGCGCACTGGCCTCTGGGTAGAACACGTCATGCGGGGCGGCCGCTCACGAGCACTCGCATGCTGATACGTGCGGGATAGCGTGCATACGTTAGAACTCGCATGAGGACATGTCAATTACGTGCGCACTGGCCTCTGGGTAGAACACGTCATGCGGGGCGGCCGCTCACGAGCTCTCGCATGCTGATACGTGCGAGATGTCGTGCGTACGTTAGAACTCGCATGAGGACATGTCAATTACGTGCTCACTGGCCTCTGGGTAGAACACGTCATGCGGGGCGGCCGCTCACGAGCACTCGCATGCTGATACGTGCGGGATAGCGTGCATACGTTAGAACTCGCATGAGGACATGTCAATTACGTGCGCACTGGCCTCTGGGTAGAACACGTCATGCGGGGCGGCCGCTCACGAGCACTCGCATGCTGATACGTGCGGGATAGCGTGCATACGTTAGAACTCGCATGAGGACATGTCAATTACGTGCGCACTGGCCTCTGGGTAGAACACGTCATGCGGGGCGGCCGCTCACGAGCACTCGCATGCTGATACGTGCGAGATGTCGTGCGTACGTTAGAACTCGCATGAGGACATGTCAATTACGTGCTCACTGGCCTCTGGGTAGAACACGTCATGCGGGGCGGCCGCTCACGAGCACTCGCATGCTGATACGTGCGGGATAGCGTGCATACGTTAGAACTCGCATGAGGACATGTCAATTACGTGCGCACTGGCCTCTGGGTAGAACACGTCATGCGGGGCGGCCGCTCACGAGCACTCGCATGCTGATACGTGCGGGATAGCGTGCATACGTTAGAACTCGCATGAGGACATGTCAATTACGTGCGCACTGGCCTCTGGGTAGAACACGTCATGCGGGGCGGCCGCTCACGAGCACTCGCATGCTGATACGTGCGAGATGTCGTGCGTACGTTAGAACTCGCATGAGGACATGTCAATTACGTGCTCACTGGCCTCTGGGTAGAACACGTCATGCGGGGCGGCCGCTCACGAGCACTCGCATGCTGATACGTGCGGGATAGCGTGCATACGTTAGAACTCGCATGAGGACATGTCAATTACGTGCGCACTGGCCTCTGGGTAGAACACGTCATGCGGGGCGGCCGCTCACGAGCACTCGCATGCTGATACGTGCGGGATAGCGTGCATACGTTAGAACTCGCATGAGGACATGTCAATTACGTGCGCACTGGCCTCTGGGTAGAACACGTCATGCGGGGCGGCCGCTCACGAGCACTCGCATGCTGATACGTGCGAGATGTCGTGCGTACGTTAGAACTCGCACGTGGAAGAAGAGTGGGATTTTTTTTTAGAGTTTTTTTTACAAAATATGGAGTTAATAAAAGAGCAAATGTTGGGGAGCTTTTCTTACAATGGAAGTTTAAAAATTAATTTATTGAGATGACTTCAATTTTGTTTTAAGACGGGCTCTTTAATCGAAACTTTTTTCCCCTTAGCTAAAAGTCCACAAGTGCACAGTAGATTAACAATTTACAACTCTATGTACTTTTACAATAAGAAGTATTAGCATTCACAATCTCTGTTCATTTGTCTACATGATACATTTTATATTCTACTTTAAAATTGCTAAGACGTTTTCTGATATTTAATGGAATTAATAATAATTATATAATTTAAAAGTTTTTAAGCCGTAATGAGCTCTAATGTTGTACACATTTGATTACTTTAAATAACTCAATAAGTATTCTTAATTTTTGTAACTTACATTACCTACACTTATTTAATTAATATGCATTCTATATTTTATATAATTATTTTGATTCAGATCTCCCACAAATTCTCCCCTATAAATATGCCGTCCCAATTCAGTGTTAAAATTGTTGTTGGAACCAAATTATAAATTACAATAACTTAAGATTGAGATTTTTTTTTAAAGAGTTCTCTACAAACAAATGTAATTTTTTTTCGTTATAATCTGCACTCTAGAAAGCGTGGAAAAGATTTTTAATATTAAAAAAGTTCGATGGAATTCTTTGATGTAAATAAGAAAATACAGTTGTATGAAATCGAAGATTATTTTTCAACTGTTGGTTTGCGTGAAGCCCGAAGCAACTTGATTTCATTGAATAAAGTCACTCATGCGTAGAAGCTGAGAAGCTAATTGTGATCAAGATGGTTAAATGCAATCAGTTTACAGAAAAATAATTAAGACATATTGTTTCGGATCAGAACTGATATATTTATGCATTAATCTTTCACGGTATTGGTTAGTAAATTAACAAATACTTAATGGTAATTTTAGGAATATCATTGGTTGGTGATAAGTTAACATGGACCTAAGCAACTGTTTAAATTTAACTGACGTTAAAAGAACAGCCTAAAACAAATTGGATTAATTAAATTATGTAATGGTGTCAATTATTGTTGATGAACTACAGCATCCCTGTATTATCAGTAAAATAATTAAAATCTACATCAGATAGCGCCATTATTATGATATTTTGGACCAGATTTTCAATGCCTTGCTAACTTTTAAACAGTTGATTAGGACTATGTTGACAGAGCAACAACTAATTACATACTCGAATGACCCTTTAAAACTTAACTACTGGTTTAGCAGCCTATTGAAAGACAGGCCCTTTACATTTAAACGCTGGTTTACAATACTCCTTATAGTTAACCATAAATATATAATAAATATATAGTTAACTGCTGCCAGCAAATGCACAGTGTGTGTTTGAAAATAATAAATAAATAATAAATAAATAAATTAAGTTTGATCGGTCATTCAAGGAATGATATTAGTTGTCAATGTCAACATAGTCCTAATCAACTGTTTAAAATTTAGCAGAATATTAAAAACCTCTTGCAATAAGAAAAACGTCTGCCTTTAAACCAGGAAATTATGTGATCATAAAAGTGAGTATTTACATACCTCATATTTCAGATTGATCAGAGAAACAATCTTGCATGTATATCTCAAGTGTTGCTAATATAGACATTAGCCACACATTTCACACACACTATAAGGATATCACAAAAATGCAAACAAAATGCTCGAACAGCTTAATTAAAAATCAGCAATTTCTTCACTGAAGTGTAGAGTAAAAGTAGGTACATTTCGATCTGATAGCAATGAGTTACGCACAAATGCATCTGGAAACTGCAGCGAATGCATCTGGACTGCAGTGCACGCTGCAATCGTGAGTGCAGTCGAGATGCTTGCAACGAATTCCAGATAAACAACAACACAAATCATTCGAACATCTCGTCAGTGTTTCACTTCTGCTCATGCGCGGAAGGAAATTACAGAAGAAAAGTTGTATTGGAATAAAAATGATGTTATAGCAATGTTTAAACAGATTAGGAACACATTCTTGGAAACGGAAGGATATATTTTTTGTGATAAAGAGTTCACATAAATAATAAAAACACTTCTTATACAAACAGATAGGTACCAAGTTTCTCGACTGTTATAGATATAACTGATAAAAAAAGGAAATAGGGAACAAGATGAAAAAAAGGAATTCATCAATAGCCATTTTTCATAATATTTTTTTGTAGCCAAAATGTAAGACTTTTTTTTTTTTTAAATTACAGCAATCAATAAAGTGATTTATATATGGGGTTTTATTGTTAATCTATTTCTGATTTCATTAATGGTTATATTAATTTTGTAATTTTGTTTTGTTTCTATCGATAACGCTAATCGCACATTGACCACTTGCAAATGATTAATTTTCGATTTCATTCCAGAGTGTATGGATCAATAAATCAACTAAAATACGTGTATTTGTTGTTACTTGGCCCCTTGTAGGTAGGCAACCAAACTAGAACGTGTGTAAAGCGGGAAGTCATGTCAGGGGTAAAAGATGGAACTGCTTTTGGTACAAACAATAGCGCACTAAATATGAACTCAAAAGGTAGGTATCGGGTTCGTATCCTCTGCCGTCATTCTTAACTGAGGGTCCTCGTGGCTACTACTAATATGCCACGACCACCTCCTTCCCACCGTCCATCGTCATCTATTCTTCATCGTCACAATTCTTCCTTTATATTAAAAAAAACAAAATTTAACAATTCTAAAATGAAATTTTTAACAATTCTAAAATGAAATTTTAACTTTTTACTATGACCGTTCAGTGTATTCAGTATTCAGTACCTATTCAGTATTCAGTATTTCTATTGAGTAATAATACATGTGTTTACAATGATTTCTTATACCCCAGTAAGAAGGAACATCTAATCAAACAATTTATAATATTATAACCAATGTCTAAACAACTGTTAGACTTACGCTATACTGCACGCTATACAAACGTGCAAGTTTGGTTGACTGCCTTCAAGGGGCTGTTAAAACAACAGGCACGTTTTTTTCCTACGTTATCCCGAGTTAGAAAGCCGGTCTATTTTCTGTACACTCATATGACTCTGTATTATATATAAGCATTTTATATTAAATATATTTTATTTTATTTTAAGTATGACGCTGGTATGACGTCTGTTTGACGTTTACTTTACCTCGACTTATAACGTAGTAAATTACCTGGTTTACATCTTCTACGATTGTTGAAAAACAAAGAAATAAAAGCATGTGTATACCCATTCAATATTTGTTTATCTGGGACCAAAAATGTGAGTTTTAACCACTCGTATTCTTGATATTTTTTTCAATTTATTTAAGATAATTTTTGGTCACATTATTTATTATTTATTTATAATTTTAACGTTATTATTTTTAAGTGATTATTTTTATATCTTGTCACATTTATATGATATTTTGATTTGTTCCATTTTTTCTTTTAAAATTTATGTGAGTTACTATTATTTTTTGTGCTCCCTCTGTTATTGCGGTAATGCAATTACCACAGTCACACGTAATATTTTTTCTTTTAAAATCGTTGTAACAAAGGTTATAAATAGGAATAAAACAAATAGTACGAATACGTAAGGACGATAAAATAATTGGTAGTATAACAAAATTATTGAAAAGATTATTAAAACAATGTTCAATTAGGGATGAAAAAATGTAAAATTGATAACATCAATCTCTTGTTACTATTTTAATTGCCAATTCAACTCATACCATCACCATTTTTAGTTCCACGTCAAATTTTATTGAAACAAATTTATTTTCTTATTTGCTGTGCTAGACATAATTTGATAACAACATGACAAATGAGTCGCAAGCAACTTATATAAACTGCCTGAGCTTATTTATGCAACATGATTTCAGAAAATTCCACTTGTCAACGTAAAAGTTATGAAACAACGAGTTTTCCCTTGAAAATTTTAATCTCCTGATTTGTTAACAAGAACAAGAAATAAACAAAAAAAATAACAAGAAATACATTAGGTATGTGAAAGAATTGGGTAATGAAAATTTTGTGTGGATGAAATAAAATGACACCTAATATTAATAATATTTTATTTCAAAGCACAGTATTCACATTCGTAGTCATTTCTTATTTAATCATTTTATTTTGGAAGCATGGAAAATCATATCAATAATCTGGCCTTTAAAAGGAAAATACAAACTATCACAAACAATAAGCATTTTTCCGTAGAAGCAACTATGGCACCTCAACTATGGCACCTCAACTATGGCACCTCAACTATGGCATCAAATCTATAATTACACATACTATGCATTTTAGAATGTCATAGAAAAATAATATACAAATAATCATAATTTGAACAATAAACAAAATTTCCGTAGAAACAACTATATGGCCTCAAAACTAGCTTAACTATGCAAGTTACCTATAGACTATGGCATACATGGGCGCCCGCAGGATTTCTTCCAGGTGGGGGCAGGTAAAGGAAAACAATATTTTACGGGTTTAAGATATTGCCCCGGCCCTGCCCCGCAGGGCGTTTTTTGGTTTTTGGACACTTTGAAATCAATTTTGAGACGTTTTGAGGTGTATTTTGTTGAAATATTCAATATTTTTTAATTATTGCACTTTGGGGTGGTGGGGGACATGTTAAAAACTGCCCCGCAGGGCATTTTTTGGATTTTTTACACTGTGAAATCAATTTTTTTTAGTTCTTTTGGTTACAAAATGATACTATACGTTAAACCCCATGCAATTTTTATGTTTTCCTGACATCCAGGGGGGGGGGGGGGGGCAAGCGCCCCCCCTTGCCCCCCCCTGCGGGCGCCCATGATGGCATATATGGAATGACCTAACTCATGCCCGACTTAAATGACCGTTATGTCTTAAAGGCAATCAATATTGGCATTTGTCATCTTGGGACCATGTTTGCAAACTGGGTGATCAATTGTTCCGTCCCCCGTATTGCCGTATTGCAGTCGACTACAAGGATAGGAATCAATGAAAGCTGAAAGAACAGCTGAAAGAGGAATGGTTATATTCTAATATTGTGTACATTATTAATTATATTATTCAATAGATTATTATGCATGTATTAAACGAGTGGGGTGAGCGTTGGTATTCTTCGTGCAAATACTCTTAACTTTATTTCCTGCCCTTTGCGTTTTATTTGTGGGGTCAAAATATTGTAATGTTTGGTCTGTCAAGATGAAATTTTGATATGGGAAATCGGACAATAATAATAATATCAAAATCTCTGTTGACTATCAAAGTTCCATCAAAGTTTCTATCAAAGTTTCACTCCAGAGTATTGTAATTGATGACTGTCAGTAAGCGATTCTTTGTTGTTTTAATTAAGCAGATTATGGTTGTCTTATTTGATCTGAATGATTTGGAAAATGTTACCTCAGATTGTCTGTGTTTTAGATAGTTTCGGTTCAAAGTGTAACTTTACCGGTGTACGCCCATCAACCCGTTTAAAGAGGTTTTCTAGCAAATTCTATTGTAGAAGTTGAAGCTGTGTGTTTAAAGTGTGTCTGACATTGTATTCATTCCTGATCCTGATTATTTTGGTACATCATCATTATGCCCCTTTTCTTCGTTCTCACACTTCCTCTGATACAATACAAATTTAATGTCATATATTGACTCCTTCAAATCTGCTAGTATTTTTTTCTCATTTTCTCTCTCTAAATTTTCTTTCTTCTCTTTATCCTCGGTGCTACATTTCTTCTTGTTGTCGTCACCTTGTTTCAAAATAGCGCTCGTCAGTCGGTCACCAAAATGAACATTATGTTTTTTCATTTCGTTCAATGCTATATGCAATTTTAGAACATCCTTAAAACCTTGGCGCCAGAATTTTCGAATGAAGCTTTCGGGGAACATATTTTCAAACATGATGATGAAGTTAGCTCTTGCGCGCAAGCGACCAATCCTTGGATACTCTACTACCGCTTTTACAATCAACAGGTTCACCAACACGAAACATACAATAATGACGAACAGCACAAACACAAGTTGTGCGAAAGCAACAGACCACCCGCTTTCACCACCAAAACCATTGAACAATCCATAATCAATTCCAGCTGTCATCATAGAGACTGTTTTCGTCAGTGCGCTTGATGTGGTGTTGAACGCTTCACCTTTGTGGAATGTGATCATGAATGTGATTGCAAATCCGAGTATTAGGAAAGCGAAGGATGCTATGAATTTGAAATAGCTTTTAGCCACTTCCAAGAATATCAGCATGTAATAGCCGTAGTGTGGGATCCGCGAGACCAGGAAGATCACTTCAAGCCAGGCAAGAAGGACGGCAAACGCTCCTACCTCTCTCGGACAATCAGTCTTAAAAATTACAAAAAATGTAAGAGAGTAACACACCAACTTCATAAAGAATTCCATCCATCCAAACTTCTTCCAGAATTTAATAATGGGGGGTTGAAAAAATATACGGAATAGGTAAAGGCTTTCGGGAATTATTAGAAGACTGATTAACGTTGCTGCTGTCAAAATCCGCATGATTTTGTCAGTGCTGTTTGGGCTCATGTCGTTTGGATCGTTTGTGACGTTTGTGACGTTTGAGTATGGAGTTGGAATAGTACTATTTAAAACTCCAGGGTTTGAGTGACAGTATCGGTTTATAACAAGGATATTGAGGAAGATAAGATAAATCCCGAACATGGACATAAGGACGAAGTGCATGGGTCTGATGTTCTTCCATTGCAGATGAAGAAAGCTGGTAACTAAAGCATGTTCCAACAGTTTCAGTTCTCGAAACTTGTCCCCTGCTTGAACCAATGAATCCACTACTTTCATGCTATTCTTATTTGTCTTCCCTTCTTCCTCTTCATCGATGCCCGGCAACAATATCTTGTAGTCGACTTGGCAGTATTGTTTATTCTTGTCAATTGCACCATCAAAAATGTCACCCAGAAGTTCTACAGCTCTAGGTACTCGGCAGATGAGCAGATCCATGGCCGTGCGCTCTTTGCCGTTCTCTTTGCAAGTCATGGAAAGATCTGCTCCAGCTTCTATCAACGATCTTATGCAGTCGCTTTTGACTCGTTGCTTGCAGGCGATTTGAAGTGGAGTGAATCCGTTTTCGGGTTGATAGTTGATCAGAGAAAGTCTTCCCTTGATTGGCTTGAGCCGTTCTTCAACTGAATTGTATTGATCTTGCATTGCTTTCCATTCAATTTGGAACATTTGCGCACGCTTTACTTTCCTTTGTTCTTCAGTTTCATCAGTCTCTCGGCGTATTGTCACGAATTTCCTCTCCTTCATTAATTTTATAATATCCTCACGTTGTTTAATCGGATAACTGTCGAAATTTGTTGATACGTTATCAATGAATTTTTGCTTAATTTTTTCGAATGCCATTTGATCAAATAACAATTTCACCGATTCATCGTTGATTAGTTTGTCAATTTTCACCAACATTTTTCGCAAAGTGTCGTATTCATTTGTATTGATTTTGAAATCTAGAATCTTCGTTAAGAGGGAACCGACTGCTTCATTTGCCATTATTGCAAATATTTCATTCAAAAAAGGATGTGTTTTCTTTGTTTTAATATTAGTATTCTTCAAACTCTTTCTGATATTTTCCATCAAGAAATATCTTTTAATCAAGTTGATGATCTCGTCATTGGTCACTGATATCTGAAGATCGTCCATCTTGATTGCACATAGGAGAGATAACTTTTCCGTCCAGTGTGTGAACCATTCCTCAACAGACTCCTTTAACTTGATTTTTCCAAGATATAGAGAATTCTGTATACAATTAATTATCATCCTTGGAGTCAAATAATTCGCATTCACTGAATCATCTCGCACAGTGAAAAAACTTGTCAAGTCTAGTCTCGGCTCCTTTTTGGTTTTGTCAATTAATTGATCAATGTCATCAACAGCCTTGTAAAGATTTTTTCTGAATTTCGCTGTAAACGTCAAGTGTGGTTCTAGTTCAGTATCCAGCCACCAATCGCGAATAAAATCTTCATTGTTCGGAGGTTCTCCGCGATTTCTCAAATACACTAATAGTCTACTCGGATCGAGGATTATGCCTCTGTTTTCAGGGCTCATTTTCTCAGCTCTCTTCATGTACTCAGGACCTAGTAGTTCCTTGAGCGTTTCGTCTCTGAGAACATTTTGAATCTTCTTATCAACGTCATTGCGAATATCTCCCACGTGTTTCTTTATCATTTCATCGAATTTGCCGTCCTCATTTGCATCGTCATAATCATGTATTATTTGATCTTGAACGCTTTTCGCTTGAGTGATCAACCAGAAACTGCACATTTTATTCAAGACGAGACCTTCACCGGTTGTTTTAACTACATTTCTCACTCCTTCAACATGTTGGATGTCACCATTAGTTGGTATCTCACTTTGGCTTTTGAAAAGATCTTCAATTTTAGATGCAAGATCTTCAAGTATTCCACCGCCCCCCCCCCCCCCCCTGCTTCAAGTGTTCCACCGGTCCCCCCTGCTTCAAGTGTCCTACTAGCCCCCCCTGCTTCAAGTGTCCCACCAGCCCCCCCTGCTTCAAGTAACCCACCAGCCACCCCTGCTTCAAGTGTCCCACCAGCCCCCCCTGCTTCAAGTATCCCACCAGCCACCCCTGCTTCAAGTGTCCCACCAGCCCCCCCTGCTTCAAGTGTCCTACTAGCCCCCCCTGCTTCAAGTGTCCCACCAGCCCCCCCTGCTTCAAGTGTCCCACCAACCACCCCTGCTTCAAGTGTCCCACCAGCCCCCCCTGCTTCAAGTGTCCTACTAGCCCCCCCTGCTTCAAGTGTCCCACCAACCCCCCCTGCTTCAAGTGTCCCACCAGCCCCCCCTGCTTCAAGTGTCCTACTAGCCCCCCCTGCTTCAAGTGTCCCACCAACCCCCCTTGCTTCAAGTGTCCTACTAGCCTCCCTTGCTTCAAGTGTCCCACTAGCCCCCCCTGCTTCAGGTGGCAATGTATCATTCTTTGAAAATTCAGTCAAAGCATTTTCATCAAGTAACATCTTAATTACCCTCAAAGGAACTTTCAATACGCTGTCTTCTTTGAGATTCAGAGCCACTTCTACGAGAAGCTTAAGTTTTAATCTGAGATGATTTTCCTGATTGCTCAGAGATTTAGAAACTTCGTCAATTAATGTAATGTGTGCTTTGTTCTTCTGTGTATCGTCTATGTATTTAAGCAATTCAATCATTATTTCGCAATATTTATCCCTGAAAGTTGATTGTTGATCTAACCGTTGTTTGTTCTGATAATTTTTTAATTCGGAATATAATTTCGTAGAAGATGCTTCAGCATGTGATTCTGCAAAATATAGTTTATCCTTAACTGCTTTCAAATGATTCAACTTGCCATTCAAAAGTTTTAGCATTCCACAAATGTTATTTTCTGTAGTAGAAACTGATTCACATTTTTTCAACTTCACTTCATCATCTGTGTACCAACATTTGAACAATTTCTTGAACGATTTGCTCCACCTGCTCCACCCTTCAAGTGCTCCTCCAGTTCCTCCTCCTGCTCCTCCTGCTCCTCCTGCTCCTGCTGCTCCAGTTCCTTCCTCCATATCAATTAGTGATACACTATCTCCTGCTCCCTCTGCTCCTCCTGCTTCTGCTCCCTCTGCTCCTCCTGCTCGTGTTGCTCCAACAGGTACGGAAAGAGTGTTTAGGTCCAATACATCGCCGTTTTCCTGCAGTTTCTCCATCAACTTCTCAAGCTCTGTACCATGATATTCCTTGTTTTTGTACTGTGACTTCTCTTCCAAATCGGTAATTTTCTTCTCGTTTTCAGTTCCGAACTCATACTCCAACTGCTGTCTTCTCCTGACTTTCTTCCACTTTTCCGCTTCAATCATATGTTCTTTTGTCATCTTTGAAATGTCATTTTCGAGTTTTGTCTCATTGACCCGGTCAAAACCCTTCTGCTTCAACTTCAACTCATTGAGCAAATCATTATTTTTCAGCAACTTTAGATACTTTTCCATAAGACTTTCAATCTGTTTCACAATAGCAATTTTCTCAAAAAACAAGTAAGTTCTATCTGCCTCTAAACTCTTGAAATACTTCGTAAACGCCTCCACAACTTCCAGATTAGATGAAGGGTTAGACACAGCTAGATGAAGGGCAGTCACATCTACATTCGCCAAACTTATAATACTATCATCTTTATATGTCTTAAGAACGTCAACATCTTGAGTTAAAAGAATTTCTACACATTTTGCTTTATCGTTCGATATCTCGCTGTTCACAGCAATGTGGAGCGCAGTTTTGCCTGCAGAAGTAACGTTCTTTATGGCATCTAAGGACTTCTTGTCGTGGTCAAAGAGGATCTGCATAATGTCTGCCTCACCTAACTCAGCTACACAATGAAGAATAGTGCGACGGTTTTCTTGTGTGTTATCTAACTTGATGTTATTGTTTTTTACCGTCATCTCTACATCTGCGCCGTGATCCAGTAGCAGCTTGACGTTGTCCTTCAATCGGCTGAAGACGGCGATGAATAGTGGAGGACGATCAGTCTCGTCCCTCTGATGTATGATCTGAAAAGTGAGACACGAGATTGTCGGAAATCTTATCCATTTTCAGATGATGCCAGCTGTATTACGACAGCAGTGGTAGAATTGTACACATATTCTTCAAACAAACCAAACAAACCCCCAAACAAATTGATACATTTTGAGTTTTTGGTGTAATCTATTCCGGAAAAATTAACTCTTATCAACTATCACATTATCAAAAGTCCCCAAAAATTAGCGCATGCGTATACATTCTAATTAGCTTTTGATTGGATAAAATATAGGAGTACTCCGATCTTTGCAAAACTTTGTGTCCTACTAAAGCCATACTCATTGATAGAATTATATTATTTTCTATTTGAAACGTCACCACAGAGGACACTATCAAAAATGTTTAGATAAATAAATATTTCAGTGAGGAAATTGGCAAATATTGGAAATGATGAGAAGAATTTATAAATAGTCAATAATAAAGTTGTAGAGAATAACATATAGAATAGAATGAGTGTTTTCAAAGTGTCTGCTGTCAATGTCATCACTGCCACTTAGAATAGACCACATTTTAAATTATATAGATAGCTCTGCTTTTCAAAAAATTTCATATGCAGTACCGTGATCCTCATATCTATTAGTGTTTTTCAACAATGGATAATAACATGAATAGATATGAGGATCACGGTACTGCATATGAAATTTTTTGAAAAGAAGAGCTATCTAGATAATTTAAAATGTGGTCTATTTATATTATACTCAGTTCTGTTTGTCTGTCTGTCTGTCTGTCTGTCTGTCTGTCTGTCTGTCTGTCTGTCTGTCTGTCTGTCTGTCTGTCTATCTGTCGGTCCGTGTGGAAGGACGTCGCGCGCACACGCTCATTTAGGTATTTAAAATTAACGGCGTTATACATTGTCAATCACTAAAATTACGTCTTCTGCTTTTAGTTCATTAAAATATAACAGAAACTCACCTAAATTGCCTTATCCTTCTGAAATTTGTAACAAATCCATTTCATGAATTTTCGTGTACTATTTATTATGTATATTTTATCGTAACATCACCTTATTGTTATTATACAATGTACAGGTTACTAAATGAATAAATAACTAGATCAATAGATAAAAAAATAAATAAACACTAGGTATAATCCCGTCAAGTTCTATAATTCCATCACATCCACATCCACAAACTTCAAATTTCATTTTTAAATTTTCTTCTATTCTTTCCTTCTTTTCTTATAATGAATCGATATCATGTTTCGTATCAATATTTTTACATTATTGAGTATAATTCAACCCTAACGCGATAAATAAGTTGATCATTCTTACTGTGGTAGCAGATATAGCAGGTAATTAGGATAAAAGTCCGGTTTTGGATGGAGTTTTGGAGTAAATTCATAATTGAATGAGTGTAGCGAGCGTCACTTTCTCTGTTTTTTTCTATTGTTTTTTTATGTTGTTTTTGTTTTTGTGTTTGGCATGGGCCACAATTTGTTTTTCGATCAAGCTGAAATTTTGCACACATACTAATATCATTCTAACTTAATCGTGTATATAGTTTTTGAGAGCTGCCCTCCGATTGGTTCAAAAAATTTAAATATCTCCCGATTGATCGAAAATCACAATGTTCCGATTAAGTTCAAATTTTGCATGGATTTTTAATTTTACATAAGACTACCATTTTCTCTTATTTTGCAAGTTTCCAGCCCAATATAGATAGATAATGTTTAATCTTAATGAATTTTAAAAATAGATTTCAGAAGAGATTTTATCCACATTTAATTTCCGGTGCAATTTAGATCTGATTTTCTTTATGGATCAGAGTGTATACCGGGTAGCCCAAAAAAACGTCCAACGGGCGAGACATCACTGTGACGAAACTACTGCACATATCAGGCTGAAAATTAAACCAATTATACAAAACATAACAAGGTATAATATGTTAAAGTCTTAACACAGTCACTTTAATGGGAAAAAAGTTACAGCTGTTCGAATTTCGTTGTCGAAAAATTGATTATACAGAGATGAAAAATCACGCGTCCAGAAAATGTCCAATGGACGGGACGCTGTTTACTCAAAACTTCTGATGATATCAAGCTGAAAATTTCATATGATATTCAAAATTTTTTACTATTGATTGAGTAAATTCATTTGAATCAATGTTAAGAAAGTTATGTTATCTAGAATTTGCGCTTACAAAGCAGAATACACAAGAGATAATTTCTCATTTTAGAAGTAAAATTAGCTCCCGAATTTTCTGTTTTAAAGCTCAACTTTAAGATACCATAACTTTCGTTTCAATGATTTAAATGTATTGAAATTTTTTTACAATAGATAGTCATCTGTTTTGAATAACATGTTAAATTTTCAGCCTGATATCATTAGTTGAGCGAGCGAAGCGAGCGTCTCCTTTTGGTTTCTTTTGCACGGACCTCTGTTTTTTTTGTGTGTTTTTCTGTTACTGCTCGTATACAGGTCACAGTTTTTCTCCGATCGAGCTGAAATTTAGCACACATGTTCGGACTATCTCTGGGCGTTGCAGACCCAAATATTTTTGAAATCCGTTAACTAGTTCAAATTTTAAACCAAAATTTTGAGTTTTGAAAAAATTATTTTCCGATTGGTAGGTCCGATCTATTTGAAATTTTTACACTACATTGCAACCAGCATTGTCTTAAATCATACAAAGTTTCAGCCAAATCCTTCAATTGGTTGTAAAGAATCATTATTAGTTCGATACTGACTTGTATTATTTGCTAATTAGACAGATCATTCTTTGCAATGTCGTATCAGTAGACTCGGGTATTGTTCCTGATATCCGGTCTGTGTCATTGTGTTGAACCTACCCTGATGGAGTCGCAGCTACCCTTTTACATCCGGGCAAGACAGGTAGTTGCTGGTGGATTGTTTGGTCTAGATACATTTCGGTGCTCACGCATCAACGCATTTCTCTGAGCGTTGACCGTTTGATCAATCAACTTAAAACTTTGTATGGTTATATTGGGAAATATTTTAGTGACGAAATTCAAGAATTATTGGCTTTTAAGGACATTTTCGATTGACAGAATTTCGGTTCGAGGTGTTGCGCGTATCCGTGCTCGCTCATCAACGCGTTACTCAGAGCGTTTTCCTAGTAGTGTTGAAAATAACGGTGTCCATGCCAGTGTACTTTTTCTGAATGCGCTCTCTTTGAGCTCTGTATAATCGATTTTTCGACAACCAAATTCGAACAGCTGTAATTTTTTTCTTTAACAGATTTGTTTTTGAAACTTTTACAATGCAACATTGGTATGTTTGTTATAACATGTGAAATTTTCGGACTAATATATGCAGTAGTTTCTTCACAACGGTGAATGTCCATTGGACATTTTTTGGAGCCACCCGGTATAGATTCGTTTCCGTTCATTAAAACTATTCTCAGTTTCAATGTAGTCAGGTAATTTTATTCTGATCGAGTGGATTATATTTCAATTCACATAGGCATATTATGAAAGGTCTTACGTCATAGGCATGAGAATTTGCTGTAATTCACACCAAAGATTAATGAAACCATATTACATACAACTAGCAAAAAATATTTGCCCCTTACGGTATGATATAATTCGCACAACCAAGATCAGTTCTGCACTCTAGTGGTAGAGATGTGGTACTAGAGGAAAGGGTTCAACATTCAATTATCCATAAGGAACCTGTAGAGTTTGGATACCTCTACATCATACACTATTAAACATAGAACCATAAAAATTGTAAGTAGTATAGAAAAGATTATGCTTATTCGATCTGTCACCTCAGAAATGCATTTATTGTGTCTAAATAATTATAAAATAACTTTCCGTATGAAGCAAATACGGCTTATACTGTAGCCTGATTGGTCTGTTGAACCATTTCCTGTACTCTGATTGGCTGCTGCATTTCATGTTTGCATGATTATTACGCTGCAATTTAACCTCGGAGAAAAATTCTGAGGTGACAGATCGATAATGCATAATCTTTTCTATACTCGTTACTTTTTTCAGGGTTCTATGTTTAATAGTGTATGAAGTAGAGGTATCCAAACTCTACAGGTTCCTTATGGAGAATTGAATGTTGAACCCTTTCCTCTAGTACCACATCTCCACCACTAGAGTGCAGAGCTGATCTTGATTGTGCGAATTAGATATTCTTGATTGAAGATCATCTTTTCCCCCATAAGATAACACAGGGAGACTTCAAATCGTCCAGTAATATTGGTCTTAAATTGACCCTAAAACCGCAAGAGGAATGACAAATTATTGAAAATAGTCTCAAATTAAAGATAATAATTTTTAGAATAAGACTGCCGTTTGAAAATATGGGGTCACGGGCCAAATAAGAAAGAAAATGTGTACAATGTGTGAAATTTGCCATACATCTGGCAACATTGCACTACAAATATGAATTATTTTGGGATAGTTAAATTGGAACTTCAAATAAAACATATAATTGGAGCATACGGTAAGATATAATTGTTTTATGCTGTTGTTTGAGGTAATATTTCATCAGAGATTTGTATGAATTACGGCGAATTCTAAGCACCATGGCTGGAGCAGTTTAACTACCACTTTAACTTTCCCGATTTCGTAACAATGTGCAGTTTTCCATTGTTGAGAAGGAAAAAAATCTTGAATAGAAATCGAACTTATTTTTAATTCGTTTTTATGGAGGTGCACAAGGGAATGTATTGTCCCAGCCGGGGGAGAAACCATAAAGGCCGATGCACAATTGACGCAGACGGACGACGCGGACGGACGACGGAGACGGATACGATGTTTAGGTATGACATATTCACTCGGGCTGTTCACAATCGGACGCGGACATACGACGACCTTAACATTGTATCCGTCTCCGTCGTCCGTCCGCGTCGTCCGTCTGCGTCAATTGTGCATCGGCCTTTACCCCCTCATGACTGAAGAATACAAAATTATAATAAGTAGTTACCTCTAGCATATTCATCTCTTTCAAGTAACATAGTAATTCCTCTAAGACTGTTGGCGTCTTCTGTTTGACTTCTGGATAAATAACCGTTTTCTGTTGTGCTGCTAGATGGATCGCCATCTTGCCCTGCATGGTCTTGACTCGGATGTCAGCGCCGGCTACCAACAGCTTCTTCACTCCACAGGGCCAGTAGTTCATCACTGCCAGATGCAAGGCTGTCAGCTTCTCTTTAGTTTTCATGTTAACGATGCGTTGTAAATTATATGGCTCGACGCATGTAGCTGCTTTCTGTAATATAAGAAAGATTCAAAGATTCGACTACGGAATATTCGGATGGTATAGGGGATTGGAGAGCCGTTAAATGGTACAATGGTTGAATTCAAGGATAATTGAACTGTCTCAGTCAGGTTTACCCACGAACTTCTCTTTCAGGTATGTATTTTCTTCTGAAAACCCAAATCACATTATTTTTGTATTTGTTTAATGAAAATTAGCGATAGGGTAAAAATCCAGTCGTGGATCAGGGTCCCAGTTGTGGGTCAGTAAATAAAATTACACATTAAATTAACATATTTTGGGAACACCACTTACATAATTACGTTGAAGTGTGATTCATGTGGTTGGTAAATGATGGAATCGACTCTTGGCGCCTTTTGAGAACGATGGCAAAAAATAGTTCCGATATTTTGATTTTCTTGTTTCCTCCTATTGCAGTAACATGCCGATAAACTAGGCAATATTATACGAATATATTTATTATTCTTCGCAGCGTGTTATTGAATCCCTAACAATGTTAGAATATTTTTCTTATTCAATTCTAAAAACTCTATCAACACTTGCAGAGAGACAGAAAACGGTGATAAATAATGTGTAATTTTCACACAAGTTGGCGCAACACCATGTTGAGTGTGTCAAATTGTACCAAATCTCATTAGATCTAATATTTCCATTGCACAGTATGTTTAAAAAGATTGATTTTATATTAAGTAAAATATTAAAATTTTAAATTTTAAATAAATAAAATAAAACTGATTGCGCAATGGGAAGAATTGGAGATCTCAAGTTCAATTTCAAAGGTTTTGTACCAATTGACATGTCAGTGTTATAGTTAAAACTCAAAAAGAAAGAAACTTGTTTGCTCCGCATGTAAATGATCCATAACTGGAAGCAAATGAGTGTCTCTAAATTATATAAATATCATAATACGACTGATATTAAAATGCGCCATTCCCAAATACCTTTCTAATTGACGGGGAAATAATATACTTCAGTGCAAATATATTCCAATAACTGACTCACAACCGGGTCCCTGTCCCAGTGGTGGGTCAAATTAGCACATGGCAATATTTTTTTATAAGTCTGCTATCGAATTATAAATTCATGACATATTTTTTATATTGTATCCTATTCGCACAATCAAGATCATCTCTGCACTCTAGTGGTGGAGATGTGGTACTAGAGGAAAGGGTTCAACATTCAATTCTCCATAAGGAACCTGTAGAGTTTGGATACCTCTACCTCATACACTATTAAACATAGAGCCCTGAAAAAAGTAACGAGTATAGAAAAGATTATGCATTATCGATCTGTCACCTCAGAATTTTTCTCCGAGGTTAAATTGCAGCGTAATAATCATGCAAACATGAAATGCAGCAGCCAATCAGAGTACAGGAAATGGTTCAACAGACCGATCAGGTTACAGTATAAGCCGTATTAGCTTCATACGGAAAGTTATTTTATAATTATTTAGACACAATAAATGCATTTCTGAGGTGACAGATCGAATAAGCATAATCTTTTCTATACTACTTACAATTTTCATGGTTCTATGTTTAATAGTGTATGATGTAGAGGTATCCAAACTCTACAGGTTGAATGTTGAACCCTTTCCTCTAGTACCACATCTCTACCACTAGAGTGCAGAACTGACCTTGGTTGTGCGAATACCCAATACAAGACAAATAAAAAAAATTACATTATATAAATCGATACTGCATATTCTATGAATTTTATTACAAACCCGATCCACCATTAAATGATCTTTACCCTATTCGCACAATCAAGATCAGCTCTGCACTCTAGTGGTGGAGATGTGGTACTAGAGGAAAGGGTTCAACATTCATTTCTCCATAAGGAACCTGTAGAGTTTGGATACCTCTACTTCATACACTATTAAACATAGAACCCTGAAAAAAGTAACGAGTATAGAAAAGATTATGCTTTATCGATCTGTCACCTCAGAATTTTTCTCCGAGGTTAAATTGCAGCGTAATAATCATGCAAACATGAAATGCAGCAGCCAATCAGAGTACAGGAAATGGTTCAACAGACCAATCAGGCTACAGTATAAGCCGTATTAGCTTCATACGGAAAGTTATTTTATAATTATTTAGACACAATAAATGTATTTCTGAGGTGACAGATCGAATAAGCATAATCTTTTCTATACTACTTACAATTTTTATGGTTCTATGTTTAATAGTGTATGCTGTAGAGGTATCCAAACTCTACAGGTTCCTTATGGATAATTGAATGTTGAACCCTTTCCTCTAGTACCACATCTCTACCACTAGAGTGCAGAACTGATCTTGGTTGTGCGAATCTTATAGGCAAATGGCAAAATATTTAATTTTTTTTAACTCTATGTAAGATCAGTGCATGATCAGGGTATAAAATACATTATTTTTTTATAATTGTTAAAATACTTAACATTCGATTTCTCATGCTTCATCTTTAGGTATCCGTTGTGGTGATGACTTCATTCCTCCACATTCTACCACGTTTGATATTTTGTTTCAAAGCTTTTTGCAGCGAATTGCCATTTTCTGTGAATTTGGTATGTAGTACATTTCCCAAATGTCGTATTATAATACATTCATAAATGTATATTTACAGTCACAACTGTATGTAATTTACATATCATTTCAAGCATGTTTCACTTTATTTATCAAATTCAGAAAATTTCCAGACGACTTGAGCCAGAAAATGAAGAGCAATTAGTAGTACAACTGACAAACTGTCGGTATTTAAAATTGCAAAAAACACAGAAACCCCGAATCCAAACATTTGAAAACTGGCCTTCCTAAATCATGTGCAACTATGAAGCACAGGCGGAAAGGTTTTGTAAATCCTTAATAACTATTTAATAATTCACAATTTTATTTTGGATTACTTTTAAACCATGTCAAACATATCGGAGTATCGAAATGTACCTGCATCCTTTGATAATTTGTACCTACTGCCAATTTTTTAAATTAATATGTACTACATACCTTATTAAATGTGCTCCTTACGTTAGTAAGAAACGAAATCTGCAATAAAATACACATCATACCTAGTCATAAAATATTCATTAATACTAAATAGTATACATAAATATTATACATTTTGAATTGCCATATTTCAATTTTAGCTTTTAGGTCCCGACATCAACTAAATTTTAAAATGCTTGAAAATATAACGTGACATCCTACTGGTTCCAGACCCTAGAAAATCTTCTTACCTTCAGCAAAGCGTCAAGGATTGCCTCGTTCTTGGTCTCCACTGCCAAGTGGATCGCTGTTTTTCCCTCGGATGTCCTGGGATTGACGAAAGCACCGGCTTCGAGGAGAGCGACCACCCCTTCCGTCCATCCCTTCTTCACGGCCAGATGTAAGGGCAGGAATCCTCGAGGGCCTGGCACGTTCACTGTTCCATGCTAGGTGCAAGACAACTCGTAAAAGACAACTCCCAAAAGCTTTTGGGAAGTCAACCTAGGTCTACGAGTCCTCGAGCGAGCAACACCTCCAGGACCTCCTGACTACACTACTGAACTTCGAGGACCTTCTCAACATGCTGCCCAAGACTTACGGGCAAGCAGGGAAGAAGGCCGAAGTCGCAGCGAACGAAGCGGGCAATGAAGCCACTAGAAGAAAGAAATCGACGGCTAATGCGCGAGCCGTAATCACGCAACTGATGGCGGGGATCAACTCCCAAGCGTCGAGCAGCGAAGCCGAGTCAAGTGACGATGAAGTCATCGGACCAAGCGATGTTGAAGAGCCGATGGACTTTCAACGCGTCACCGCGAAGAGGCGCCGCAACGAGCAAGGGAGCACGTTGTCCGACGGCGGCACTAAGGACGTCATGAAGCGCAAGAAGGTCGGAAGACCGAAATCGCGGCCGAAGCCACTGCCGGTGAAGACCTCGAACGCATTCGGAGTTCTGCCGCCTGAAGAGGGAGAAGCCCCTGCAACGCAAGATTCACCGCCACCGGTGGAGGTGTACAAGGTGCCGCCGGTCGTTGTCGCGTCTGAAGCCTTCAAGTCGCACAACGAGCTCCTGGCGTTCCTAGACGCTGTCTGCAAGGAAGACTACACCATCAAGCCTTACGCACAGTCCGTGAAGATCTGCCTGCGAACGCCGGAAGACTACCGCGATGTCACTGAAGCCTTCATGACACGCGCCGTCCCGGTGCCGTACCACACCTTCCCGAGCAGGAAGAAGAAGAAGTCGCAGGTCTTCGTGCTGCGCGGCCTGCCGATGAACACGGATCCCGACGACATTCGACGTGACCTCGTCGGACTGGGACTGACGCCGACGTCCATCGTGCAGCTCACCTCGCACCAGGACAAGACCGTCAAGTTTCCGCTGTTCCGCGTCGCCTTGACTACGCAGCCGGAGCAGCCACGAGCGGATCTTGGCTGCATCAAGTACCTCAGCCATTGCAAGGTCAGTGTCGAGGCATGCAAGAGCCGAAGCCGCCCCACCATGTGTTTTGCCTGCCAGCGGGTCGGACACACGGCGCAGTTCTGCCACCAGCGGCCCCGCTGCGTCATCTGCGGTGAAGAGCACGACGCCAAGGTCTGCCCTCGTCCACGCGAAGAAAAGGCCAAGTGCGTCAACTGCGGCGGCGAACATCCGGCAAGTTACCGGGGATGCCCGTACTTGACGGCGGCTACTGAACGGCGCCAGCGACCGACCCGCGAGGAGCGACAGCCGCCACCGCCTTCGACCCAGGGACTTCCGACTCCGAGCGATCCTGAGTCGGCTCCACGCAGATCGCAGCCAGCACCGCGCTACGCAAACGCCGTCAAGGGACTTCCGCAGCCACCTGGTGATACAAGCCTACACACTCTGGTGAGTCAATTATCAACTTTAATCGCCGAACTCCTGCCGCTCATCACCGCAGTCACCAGTCTCCTGCCGAGTCTGATCCAATGTGCCGCTACCACTCAGAATGTCGGTAAATAGACATAAGACTACCACCATAGCCATGTGGAATGCAAATAGCATTCGAGGACGAAGAGACGAGCTCGCAGAATTCATGCGAGAAGAAAACGCGCCTGTGGTGCTCCTGAGCGAGACACATCTTCAGCCGAAACACAGGTTCGCCATGGCAAATTGTTGTGTATACCGGACGGATAGACCTCTACCGAAGAACGCACAAGCGGCTGGGGGTACGGCGATTGTCGTAAACCGAGAACTCAGACACACTGAGTTGGTACTTCCAACACTGCAGACCCTCGAAGCGACTGGCATCGAATTGGAGACGCCAGGAGGTAAAATCCACGTATATTCAGTGTACTTGGCGCCACGTGCAGCCTTCCATTTGGAAGACATTGATGCACTCATGGAGTCAAGCAATCCTACCATCATCTGCGGCGACTTGAACGCGAAGCACCAGTGCTGGAATTCAAGAGTTTACAACACCAGAGGGCAACGCTTACTGACGCACTCGCGAGCAGAAGGCTTCACTGTCATCGGGCCTCTAGAACCGACGCATTATCAAGGTAACACCTACAGACCTGACGTGCTGGACATCGCCTTGGTGAAGAACATACAGCATACGATTGAAATTAGAACGATGGCAGCGATGTCATCGGACCACAATCCCGTTCTAGTCACAATCGGAGACGAGGTCTCGGTTCACCAACCGACTCCGAAGCTGAACTTCAAGAAGGCCGACTGGGCGAAGTTCAAGATCGAGATCGCAGAGAGACTAGAGGAATGGCCGCTCTCTTCTCGGGAGGAGGTTGACTGCGCCGCAGTCAAGTTCACATCTGCAGTACAGGAAGCCGTTGAAGCAAGTGTGCCACGTTCTACGCCGCAAAGATGCTCCATTTACGATCTACCGCAGGGAATCTTGGCCTCAATAGCCGAGAAGAACCGCGCTAGACGCGAATGGCAGCAGCACCGAATTCCTGCTTTACGTACACGATACAATCGCCTTGTGAAATCGCTGAAGAAGCAGATCCAGGAGCACCGCGGTGAGAAGTGGGAGGAAGCAGTCGGAGAGCTGCGAGAAAACGATAACAGCATTTGGCGCATGACGCGACGCCTGACAAACCGCCCCGAGCCGTGTCCGCCCATCCAGGGCAGGACTCATCTTGCCTGCAGCGCGCGAGACAAGGCCGAGGTGTTGGCCGAATCTCTCGAGGACCAGTTCCAGCCGAACCCGCCGACCCTCTCCAGTGCGGAGATCGAGAACAAGGTAGTCGACTGGCAAGAAGCGCATCCGGAAGAAGCTCACGAGGATGACGTCGAGAAGTGCACGGCTGATGAGTTCTGCACTTACGCCAGGGAGCTGCCAAACAGGAAGGCACCGGGGATGGACGGCATCACGAACTTGATCATCAAGAAGTTCCCCGGAGACGCTGTAGACAAGATCGTCCAGATCTACAACGCCTGTCTGCACCTTCAGCACTTTCCGACCCCCTGGAAGGAAGCTAGGGTGGTTGCTTTCCCGAAGCCTGGAAAAGTTCTGAGAGATCCTGCCAATTACCGGCCGATCAGCCTGCTTTCGTGCCTATCGAAAGTCCTCGAGAAGATTGCCATGAGGCGACTCCAGGATCATGCTGACAGGAACGAGGTGATCATCGACGAACAGTTTGGTTTTCGTAAACATCACTCGACCACGCATCAGCTGCTTCGAGTCGTCAATAAAATCACGCACGGCTTCAACATCAAAAAGATGACCGGGATTGTGTTCTTGGACGTCGCCAAAGCATTCGATCGAGTCTGGCACGAAGGCCTGCTGGCGAAGCTGATCGACCACGAGTTCCTGCCGTATCTCGTAAACTTCGTTGCCAGCTTCCTGCGCGGTCGTTCCTTTCACGTTTCGATCCGCGAAGAAAGATCGACGACCCGGCCCATCCAGGCTGGCGTGCCGCAGGGGTCAATCATGGCTCCGTTCCTCTTCTGCGTTTTCACGAACGACGTGCCACGAGATCTGGCCGGTGTCGACTTGGGTTTCTACGCCGACGACGCCGCCGTCAGCGCTCAGTCCTGGAGCGGGGCGGAAATCGAGAAGAATCTGCAGGCAGCTCTGAACGGACTCTCAGCTTGGTACTCCAAATGGCGTATCAAGCTGAACGCGTCCAAGACGACGGCGACGCTCTTCCATCGACGGGAGGTCAAGCACCATCCGCGACTGACGCTGTGCGGCGAGACCATCTCGTGGACCCCTAGCAGCCTCTACCTTGGAGTCGTCCTGGATGCCAAGATGACCTGGCGCGCTCACGTCGAGCGGACCCAGCAGCGAGCGACGAAGAAGATGGCGGCGCTCTACCCACTTCTTCGAAGCAAGGCAATGTCCGCCGACACCAAGCGCCGGGTCTACACGGCCATCATCAGGCCGACGAGAACGGCTAGAGGCAGAAGGTGCTCCAAGTTTTACATTGCGCAGTACAGGATGCGCGAACGGTTCACAAGTTTTTATTTATATAGTGGTTACGAAAAACGATGGGTACCGCTGTCCTGGTGGCGCAATGGACAGTGCATTGGCTTGCGGTGCTAGGGGTCGCCGGTTCGAAACCGGCAGAGGTCGTACTTTTTTTATTTGCAATTTTCACAAGTTATAATCTGCCTAACCATAGAGTTATTTTTTTAGGTTGCCCAGCTTTAATTTTCGCCTGGGGCATGTAGCTGCCTTCTGCAGACACGCCCCACGATGTGTGAAGTGTGGAGAGGCCCACACTTCTCGAGAATGCCAGCGTCCCCGAGAACAGTCAGCTTCCTGTGCGAACTGCAAACTCCAACATCCAGCCAGCTATCGCGGCTGCGAGCTGTTCAAGAGAGCGCAGCGGACCCAGGAGCAGCCGGCCGCGCGCCCACGCCAGCAGACGCAGCAAGGTCAGCGTCAAACCCCACGCATCAGATTAGAAATGCCCATCCCCCCTCAAATCACAACTAAAACTAGCCGTAGCTTTGCTGATGCTTTTACAAACAAACCACTTCCGACAACCAATGCCTTACCAAATTCCATCCCGCAGCAGGTAGATTCCAATGCCATCCCGCAGCTGACAGAATTCAATGCCATTCCGCAGCAAACAGATGCTGATGAATCGTGGAAAGATGTCATCAAGAGAATATGCGAGGCAATCCTGAATTCGGAAGTTTCCCCCGAGATCAGGACGCTGATTACCCTCATCCCCGCGCTCATATCGCCTGCGCCGCAAAAGAACCGATCCCAGCTGATAGCTTCTGCTGCCCTCGCGCTCATCTCAGGAATTTAATATGGCTGCACAACCAGACACATTGTACTCCTCGAGGTTTTTCACCTGGAACACAAATGGTCTCGCCACTGACCGCAGAATAGAACTATCAGACTACATGCAGAGTAGAGACCTTCTCATAGGTCTTCTCCAAGAAACACATCTTCGCCCGACTCATTCTTTCAAACAGTCCGGACACAACATCTACCGGACAGACAGTACTCGACAATCAATCAGAGCTCGAGGAGGCACGGCTATTATTGTCAACTCTTCCATCAAACACCACGAGATTGACCTCCCGCCGCTACTCTCCATTGAAGCTACTGGAGTTGAAGTTCAGACCCCAACAGGACCACTACGCTTGATCTCGGCCTACATCCCGCCTAGAATGAAACTCGACACAGATGAGATTGCTTCCTTGCTGGACTCTCCACTGCCGACAATCATTGCAGGAGACCTCAACGCGAAGAACAAGGCGTGGAACTCAGCAGTCAACAACTTGAAAGGCACGCAACTTCTAAGACACTCCAGACTTCTAGATTACAATGTAGCCGGCCCGACTGAAGCAACGCACTACATTGGTAACCGTCAGCGCGCCGACGTCCTCGACATCGCGGTCTACAACAATCTAAAGCAATCCATCTCTCTAACCACAGATATTTCTCTCTCTTCAGACCACAATCCAGTGGTAATTGAAGTGGGTGACAGGCTGATGACAAGAGAGACGCTCACCAAGTACTGCTTCGAGCGCGCTGATTGGAAGAGCTTCCAAGAACATCTCCACCAATCAGTTAGCAAAACTCCAATAACATCTGCTGAATCCCTAGACGAGAGCGCATCTCAACTTACTTCAGCCATTCAGGAGGCGGTAGACCTGTTTGTCCCCAAGCAGACAAAGAAGAACCAATCCATCTTCGACCTACCAGACGGATTGAAGAAATCGGTACAAATTAAAAACGTTGCCAGGAGAAGATGGCAAAAAGTCAGAACTCCGGATCTCAAAGAGCATTACGACGATCTTGTGAAGAAACTGCGTACAGAGCTCACGGCACATCGTAAGAAGATATGGAACGATGCAGTGGGGAAGCTACAAGTCGCTGATCGCTCAATCTGGACAATGTCACGCCGACTACAGAAGAAACCGGTTCCAAATCCACCGATACAAGGTCCACACCATCTGGCCTGTAGCCCCGAGGACAAAGTTGAAGTGTTGGCAGCCTGTCTCGAGGAAACATTCACTCCCAACGCAAGCACCGCTGACACAGCAGCACTTGAACAGGAGCTCCGTGACTTCACCGCAGAACATCAGCAAATAGCAGCAAGTGAACCAGACCGTGATCAAGAGGATCCCTGCTCGATAACCGAACTAATCCACCATGCCAAGAGTATGAAGCTGAGAAAGGCCCCTGGAGATGACTGTATCAACACCATCACGATCAATAACCTCCCACCATCAACCGCCCAGAGGATAGTTGACATTTTCAATGCATCAATGCGCCTCCGACATTTTCCGGCTATTTGGAAAAAGGCTCGAGTAGTTGTTTTCCAAAAACCCGGAAAATCACCGAGAGATCCACGCAACTATCGACCGATCAGTTTGCTGAGCAACATTGCCAAACTTCTGGAACGTGTCCTTCAGCGTCGTCTCATGGCGCATATCTCGGAGATCGCAGTGCTCCCTCCAGAACAGTTTGGATTCAGACCAAAGCACAGCACCACACAGCAGCTCCTGAGAGTGACGAACATCATCACTCAAGGATCCAACAACAAGAAGCAGACAGGCATCGTCTTCTTAGACGTTGCCAAAGCGTTTGACCGCGTGTGGCACGAAGGACTTATTCTCAAGCTTTACCGGCTCCAAGCTCCGCCCTACTTGATAGAAACCATAAGATCATTTCTGACTGACAGAACTTTCTATGTAACCTACTTAGGAGTGAACTCATCTGTCAAGAAGATTTCTGCTGGGGTGCCTCAAGGTTCTACGCTCTCACCGGACCTATTTAACATCTACACGTATGACATCCCAGCTGACTTGCCTGAAACCAAGTTAGGCCTGTATGCAGACGACTTGGCTGTTATTGCCCAGTCCAAGAACACGAAGCTGCTCGGCACATATCTTCAGCCATCCCTTAACCGCATAATGGCATGGTATGCGCTGTGGAGAATCGCCATCAACGCCGACAAGACCAAGGCAACCCTCTTCACGAAGAATAATGGTCTGATTCCCCCCGTCATCACAATTAACGGCCAGCAGATAGGCTGGGAACCCTCGAGCGTGTACCTCGGGGTGACCCTCGACTTCCGCCTGAACTTCAGCCAGCATGTGGACACCATCTGCTCCAGAGCAATTGGAAAGCTGGCAGCATTAACACCGCTGTTCAGGAACCCTGACATGAGCCTCAAAAACAAGCTCTTGCTCTACACAGCGATTATCAGGCCAACATTGACTTATGCATCTCCGGTCTGGAGCTGGTGCTCGGAGGCTGTGAAGAAGCGAGTGCAGATCGTCCAGAACAAAGCACTACGACGAATCACTTCGGCGAGATGGTTCATCAGAAACGCCGACATCCATCGAGATCTTCAAGTCCCCACCATCGAGGACTTCTTCATGCAGCAGGCAGAGCAGCTCTACGAGTCCCTGGACGAGGCGCCCAACCAGCTCATCAGGGATCAACTACTCTACACTGTCAGCCCATGGGACCGCTACAAGCGTCCCATGTCATTGTTCATGGAGTAATCCGTGAGACTCCACCCAGCGTCAGCAGACGACGCATCTGAAGAACCCCTACCCGAGCAGCAATATTCTAGAAGGCTGGGTTATAAACGTATTTTATACATGGTACCAGACAACCCGTTAGAATATTCATTGTTCTAACACGATAGACAGGAAGCGAGTAAAACTTATACGCGCGCAATTGGAGCACCTTCTGTCTCTAGCCGCTCGTCAGGCCGACTCTCAGCTACGCCGCTCCTGTCTGGAGCGGCTGCGCTACGCACCTGCTGCGAATCCTGCAGCGGGTGCAAAACAAGGTAGGGAAGCTCATCCTAGGGGTCCCACGCTTCACGAGATCCGATGACGTCCACCAGCAGCTGGATTTGGAGTTCTTGGCGGACCATCTGCTCCGGATCAACCAACGGTTCTACGAGCAGCTCGCCGAGAACTCCAACCCACTCATCGAGCGTCTCAGCCGCATAGAGGCGAGTCCGTGGGATCGATTTCCACGGCCAACCTCAGCGTTGGATATCTGAGGGCGCTGTCAGTCGCCGACTAAATTCGTGAAGAATTTCGTGCCGACCAATCATAATGCAGCAGGTAAAATTGGCATCAAGCCAGATGTCCTGATTTCATTGGTCAACAGGCCAATCAGCCAGAAGGAGGACGGAAGTCAACCTAATTGTAGGTAAACGCGTTAGACGCTCAAATGGTCACGTGACCAACAGCTAAGCCACGCCCAAGTGAAATCTGATTGGCTCGCTGATTGAAGATCGCCACTCTCATTGGCTTAGAAAAGAAATAAAATAAGAAAATCGAAAATATCTGGAAATTTAATATGGTGAGGTATCAATATTATATTTTATTCGCAAAGCGTAGATTTTTTTACACTGAAAAACATTTTTTTCAAAGAATTGTTATTAGAAGCACGCCCCTCAGACCTAGTTAAACACCAACATTTCCACTCCAGACAGAAACAACCATATAACACTGTGGTAAAAACTGCAACTTTATGTGGATAGCCCATTGTTTTATGGTATATTTGGAATCAGCGTATTTTTATCTGTATAATTATGAAGTTTTATCGAAATATCATTTACATGCAGTTTTGAAAGGAAGACTTTAAGGTGGCGCGATCACTCGAGGCACAGCCTCGGATCTTCATATTTTTTTGTGTAGGGAAGGTTGCCTATGTTGGACCACTTTTTTATTTCCTCATTTTTGGGAGAGTTCAAAATAATTCATCAATATTGCGCCCTTTATTGTTTTTTTTCTAACATACGGGCTTCAGAAAAAAAATATAAAGAACTTGACAAATTGTTCCAAATTAGGAAGCAGGTCTCCTAAATTGGACCAGTGGGTGCCTTATTTTTACCATGTGTGCATACATATTTATTGAAAATTGCAAGAAAAACATTCGTTTAAATCGTTTAAATCGTTTAAATCGTTTAAATCGAAAGAAATCACTGAAGTGAACATTCAGTGAAAATTCTGCACTTTTGGACACTTTATCTGTTTTTTGTGTGTTTTCTTTTGTGTTTGGCCCGACGACACAGGTCACAATTTTGTGTATAATTTGAGAACTGATCTCTGATTGTTTCAAAAATCGAAAATCAAAATGCTCCGATTAATTTCAAATTTTGCATGGAAGCTACTATTTTCTAGTCACAGGAGAAAGATATTCGAGTGAAAGGTAACCCATCTTTTCATCTCTTGATCATCATCTTGATGATTGCCAGGCAGACTGAACTATGACGTAGGTGGTCACGTGGTATTGAATCGAGCCCAATTAGTCAAATAATCACATGACGTATGAGTTTTAATTAATCCGTAGTTTGATCGAAAATTAGCAAATTCATGATACGTTGTTCTGTTATCAATTGTTTCAGAGTATATAGAGGGAAAGTTCGAATGAAAATCATATACTTTGGTAATGATGTCGTTGGATCGTGTTCGGTTGGGGATGTTGCGCGTATTCGTGCTCGCTCATCAACGCGTTTCTCTTAGAGTTATCCCCGTTAACTTGGCCCATGTTTTGATATCATTACTGTGCATGTAATGATATGATAATATCATGTAATGATAATATAAACGATATCTTTTAGATATCGTTTATATTTTTTTAGTTGAAGGTACTTGGATTGAATATTTACACGGCGTGGGTATGTTGATAATAGGTACCTACTTGAACATCAAATCGCCACAATGTCTTTGATGCGCCACACATCGGCTAAGTCTACACATACTTACTTTGAGCCATTTATCAATAGACCTTGAGTGCTCTTTCTTTACATTCACCTATAACAAAAATACAGAGTAATGAACAAAAACAAAATTGTGTGATCATTTGATGAATTCATTGCGTAATTTGAAGATGCGAACATTTAAAAAGTAAAAAAAAATAATAAAAGAGGAAATTATATTTGTTGTTTTTGTGAAACCAAAGAATATATTTTTATATGCTATTTTGCAGTTGGATACAAAAAAATCATTCCAAATTATAGAAATCTAAATTTTTTGGCAACGTGAATCACCTTCACAGCCTTCTCCAGTAAAGCCTTCATTATATCCAGATAATTCTTCTCCATCCCTTCCCTAATCTTCTTCTTCTTGACTTCATCCTTTTCTTTCGCACATTCTTCATCTATCTTCTTTGCGTCGTAGGCTTCTGCCGCACAATGCAGTGGTATAGACCTGAAGCCAACATTCGACTCTGTGGTAGCCTTGTCCCAGTGTTTCAACATCTCCTGGACTCCTTCCAACCAGCCACTTTTGACGAAGCTGTAGGTTGGTCTCATCTTGTCTTTAGCAGGCTCGTTCAACTAGAAGTATAGAAGTCAACTATATGTACAAATTCTCCCCACCGGACAATATTCAAAATGGTCGACTTAGATTCTTCTCTTTCTCCCGCTGTGTTCGTCTTTCGGCAGGATTTTTTTTTTAAATGTAAAGAACAAAGCAACTTTATTTGGCGAATACCCATCTTAAATAAGTAATGAAACGTTTTATTTGATTCAAATTTTAAGGGGGGAACAACAAATATCCCATCGCAAAAATATGTTTTATTGAAATTAACAGTATTTATTAATTTTTCCAAAATTTCAACTATATTGTAAGTCATAAAATGTTGTTTTAGGGGATTCCAGAGGGGGGTGGGGGGGTATGACTTTTTAATTTCAGGGCAAATATTGTTAGTAAAATTCCTAGTAGAATTCTCAATTCTTTCATCGGAACAAACCGTCACCACTGCCTGCTATCACCCGATGGTTCCGAAAACGTCCACGACATCATTGTTAGTAAATGTCAGCTAAGACCAATCCCCATAAAAACACACCGTGTAAAAATACCAGCCAAGTCTGTTCAACTATAAAAAAAAATAGAAGAAATCTAAAAAATTCAGCACTGAAAAGTTGTGATATCAAAAAATGGGCCAAGTCAAAACATGATTTTAAAAACCGAAATATACTCGGCGCATCGTGTATAAATAATATAGACGAATGCCAAAAATCAAATGAACCTAATATAAATAATATACCTAAATGCCCTAAAAAGACGATGCGCCGAGTATATTTCAGTTTTTAAAATCATGTTTTGACTTGGCCCATTTTTTGATATCACAACTTTTCAGTGCTGGATTTTTTAGATTTCTTCTATGATTTTATAGTTGAACAGACTTGGCTGGTATTTTTACACGGAGTGTTTTTTTATGGGGATATCACTCCTTTTTTAGATTATTCTCACACTTGTAACACAAATCGGAGCAACAATGACTTATTCCTTTAAAAAGATAAGCCATTTCCTATTTGGATACTAAGAAAAGTTGTGTTTGGTGGAATATCGAAAGCTTCGTTCCAATCGGTCCAGCCGTTTTCAAGATATGGCATCACTTCCGGTTTAGAAAATGGCGGCTGAAATCACTGCCACCAAGAATTTATTTACCTATTGTGTCAGTATAAGCCTTCTGAATATGTAGTTATTGCAATAAGATTAAAGTCTGATTCTTCATTTTTATGACGTCATTTCCAGTTTCAGTAATAGTAAATTTCTTTTTTATATATGACCGTCCGAATCGATTGGCGCAAATTTCGTTCCGATCGGTCCAGCCGTTTTTGAGGTATGACGAAACTTCCGGTTTCAAAATGGCGGCACAACAAATTCATAAGAGCAAGGTATCTACAGGAAGACAACCTGGATACGTGGTGAAAATTACAGATCAATCGGCCCAGCCGTTTAGGCAGTGGCGAGACCGCGGAATTTATTGGAATTTGATGAATCATCTGAAGAAAGCCGTACAATTTCACGGTTTTCACGGTCCGCCAGTTTGCAAACGGCATAACGGTTTGTTCCCAAATTTGGTATATGTAGTGGGGTGGGCCATAGCTCGAAATTAAGATATTTCGCAACAATATGAGATTTCATAATTTTGAGATCCAGTAGGCCGAAAATGCCACTTTGATGCTTACAGTAAAAGTGGGTTGCTCCAGCCTTTAGGTTTGAACGGTATGTTGTGTGAGAGTGTGCGCGCCGTACGACTTGGCTGGCGTGGAGCGACCGCTCCACTAGATATTTAGCAAAATCAATAAATTTTGGAAAGTAAAAAAAAAAATATCCGGGACGATCCAAACTGGTTTAAGACGATTCACAGAAAAGATCGAAACTGTACAACCGTTCAACATAGCAAGCTAAACTTTAAATTTTTATTTTGTTTTTAAATTAATTTTGCTTAATTTTTAAAGAATTTGCATTTTTCGTTATTTTATATTATTTTTTAAAGTTTACTAAGGCAGCCAAAGTTAGTTTCTCGGGGGCGAAGCCCCCGAGAAAATTTTATATCAAGGCCTATCATTTGGGTGCAATTTTGATGCTATAACTTCACCAGATTTTGTTAGGGGAAAAGCACGATATTTCTATAAAGAATTTTAATTTTGTCTGAAAGTATGAACTAGTTTTCGTGATATTTAGCGCCCCCCTGGACCTTTATTAAAGAAATTATAACTTTTATAAGCACTTGTTATCGTGATATTTTCTTATTGAGCGAGCGAAGCGAGCGACTCCTTTTGACTCTTTTGACACGGACCTCTATTTTTTTTTTTTTTTTGTTTTTGTTTTTGGATGCTAAAGGAAGCAATAGAAGTCGCACCGTTTCACCGATCGATCTGAAATTTTGCACACATGTAGAGACAACCTTCTCTGTTTGCAGACCCCAATTTTTTTTGAAATCCATTCATTGGTTCATTGGTAAAATAAATATCTTCTGATAGGTTGAAAAATGAAAATGGTCTTCGATTAATCTGGTCAAACTCATATTTTGCATGGTCATTAGGACCAACATTGTCTCTTATTTTCCAAATTTTCATCCCAATCATTTAAGAATGTATGAACTTATTGACATTTTTTATAGCTCTCAGAAATGAAACATTGAAAATGAATGTTTACCCACTGCAACTGAATCTGATTTGATTTAGGTACAAGTGTGTTTAGATGCTACTTTCAATTTTCAGTGAAAAGTAGATACTTTTATGTTGAGTAAGTGGATCATATTTGAATAATTCAATATGGAACGTATTTCCAAACAAATCATTTTGAGTATTCGCAAAACTAAGGACCTTGATTGACTTTTCGTAAATTCGAATAGTTCTAATGGCCGTGCTTCCTGTGTTTTATAGAGTGGCGTTTGTTCTCTTCTTATGATCACACGTCATTTCAAATCTTTCCAGCATTTTGATTATTTTTGTTGAAAAGTTTGGCAATTTGGTGTTCTTTGTGAAGGTTTTAGTAAAATTTCCCCGCTTTTATAGCATGTGAACATAATTTATCGATAGTTTTTGTCCGAACATTGAAATTTAATATTACATTATAATACTTGTGGAAACGTTGGATTCATTCCGTGTCTGAGCTTCTGTCTAGCCTGACATTTCCTTTAAGAACTGTTTATCGTTTAATCTAGGTGTAGGTAATAATGTTAAAACGTTTATTAAGTTTTCTATGTGTTAACGTTCTTCGGTTCTATGTTTGCGCACGTGTCCGGTGCTCGCTCATCAACGCGTTTCACGGAGCGTTTTCCTAGTATTTTTGACCGTGATATATGAAAAATTTAGTACATATGCCAGGTCCAGGGGGGCGCTTGCGCCCCCCTGGACCTGGCGCCCCGGATGGTCGCCCGCCTCGCCCGCCCCTCGCGCCGGCCCTGTCACCTTACCTTCTTCATAACGTCTTTCTCCTTGGCCTTCTCCAGCAGACATGTGAGTATCTCCTGGCTTCTGACGTCACCAGCCAGGCGCAGCACGGATCTGCCTTCTTGTGTCATGGCGGTAATATCAGCTCCATTGTCAACCAACTCCTCCACCCCAGCGCTCCATGCGGCCATGATGGCGAGATGCAGAGGATGTCTTCCTTCCTTGTCGCACGCGTTCATCGATGAAGGGACTTCCTTAAAAAATAAAAATACAACAATATGAACTTTAAAAGTATTAAAATTTACTTTTTTAAAAAGAGATAATTTCCACGATATCTAAAATTGTTACTCTAATATTCAATCAAAGATTGTACCACGTAGGCAATTAGTATTACGTACTACCTATCTCTTGTACTTTTTTGCTGTTTTAACGGAGTTTGCTACTAGGTACTGTTTAATGACTCGACTAACGATTCGTTACTACATCAGCCATCACAGTTCATTACCATAAATACCAAATTAAATTCCATTTTGGTAATACCATTTGTAATACCATACAAAATTACTGTCTATTTGTAGTATACGTACTTATGGAGACAATAATCTTTGTGAATCCAGCCCTGACGTTGGCTTGCCCTATTGTGACATCTTCTACACACCTTGATCAGCGACTTGGCTCCATCAATCCACCTGGCAGTGATGATCAAACTCCACAAGTCGGAGGGTAATTCCTCAGGAGGCGCCATCTTCAACCCGGCCTGAAGAACACAAAGATAAATGATGCAGAGTGGGAGAGAAGAGAAACAAGGAAGTCACGTTTTGATGTGGACACTGAACTGTCGGTGTTATATCTGTGTGTTATCTTTATCTTTATCTAGATAAAAAATATAAAATTCAAACTGCATTTGTATGTATGAACATGCACGAACCTAAAATGTCAGACGATATGAAAAAGTAAAATCATCTCCGTTGGCTTGTTTTGTCGGCCCCGCTTTTAAAAAACATGAGTTCCCAAATAGGATTCGAAAATAATTAGGAAACAGTAACATTTAGTAAAAAAAAATGATCTATTATCTATTACAATTATCTAGATTATTATTTTTTAATCTTTATCTATTCTCTAGATTAATTCTTGGAAATTTATCTATTATCTTATGTAGATAAATTTTTGGCAGGTTATCTTTACATTTATCTAGATAAAAAATAAAATGATCTAATCACAACACTAGCAGCCTCATGCTGAAAGAGTTACCGACGCAACTCGGGGGACTTGCGTCCGCAAATGCTTTGAATATCATACAGATAGCAGGAGTTGCGTCTGCAAGTATGGACTTGCGGACGCAATTAGTTGTGAGCATGAGGCTGTAGATCAGTACCAACAACACATTGGTAGTATACATAATTTGTTTTTAATATTTTAGGAGTAGGGGGCAGGGCTAGACGTATTTTATATTTTCGGCATTTGTATATGGGGTTAGGTGATGTTTGTATAATATAGTTATATTTTTAAATAATTTTCGAAATATGAGCACCACGGTATTTGTGATTTTGTGAATATTTTTTATATATTTTATTAAATCTTATGAAATTCAGCTTTGATAGCCACACTTACAGCTTCTTAAAAATGTCTTATTCATCGTATAAGCTATTTAAATGTATTATATCTGACTCTATCGTTGAATTCATACAGATGAACACCACAAACCCCCAAGGATGATAGGGTTCTTTTTACCACATGCTGGATCATTTACCATACATGTGAATGTATATAGGATGAAAATATCTTTATATTTATAGACTTATACATTATTATTCACGAAGAATTTTTATGATGACATGTATAGTTGTTTATGTATTAAAAAAATGCAGCTATCAAAGCTGAATTTCATGATTGAGCGAGCGAAGCGAGCGTCTCCTTTTGGCTCTTTTGGCACGGACCTCTGTTTTTGTGTGTGTGTGTGTGTGTGTGTGTGTGTGTGTGTGTGTGTGTGTGTGTGTGTGTGTGTGTGTGTGTGTGTGTGTGTGTGTTGTTTTTTTTCTGTTACTGAGGCTATACATGTGACACATGTCACAGTTTTTCTTCGATCGAGCTGAAATTTTGCACATATGTTCATACATTCTCTGGGCGTTGCTGACCCTAAATTTATTTAAAATCCATTAATTGATTAAAAAAAAATATATATCCTGATAGGTTGAAAAATGACAACGGTCTTCGATAAATCTGATCAAACTCATATTTTGGCTATACAGGTCAGAGTTTTTCTTCAATCGAGCTAAAATTTTGCACACATGTAGAGACAACATTTTCTTTTTGCAGACCCTATTTTTTTTGAAATTCATTAATTGGTTAAAATTTAAATAAACATCTCCTGATAGGTTGAAAAATGAAAATGGTCTTCGATAAATGTGATCAAACTCATATTTTTAAGACCAACATTGTCTCTTATTTTACAATTTTTCATCCTAATCAGTTAAGAACTTATGAACATATTGACATTTTTAATATCTGTCAGATATGAAGTATCGAAATGAATGTTTTCCAATGCCAATTGAATTGAATCTGATTTGCTTTATGAGCCAGGGTTGCTTTATGTTGCCATTTTCAAGTTTCGATGAAAAGCATAATAATATTATACTTCTATGTTGATTGAGTGGCTCATATTATTTCAATTCAATATGGATGTACATGTCTTATGAGCGTTGTGTACGCATTTCCGGTTCGAGAATTTGCACGTACCCGTTCTCGCTCATCAACGCGTTATTCTGAGCGTTTTCCTAGTATAATAAAATGTGGAGAGGGGTGATACACAAAAAATATTCACAAAATCACATATACCGTGGTGCTCATATTTCGAAAATTATTTAAGATTGTAACTATACACATCATGTAACACACATCACCAACCCCCTTATACAATTAATGCAGAAAATATAAAATATCGTCTATCCCCAGACCCCTGGCGGGGGCTGGGGGCTGGGGGCTGGGGATTAAAGTTATTCATTCCTGTAGCCTAACCAGGATTTTTTTATTTTATTTAAGATTAAAAAAAATTATGTAAGGATTTGGATTTTGGTGTTACGATGCTTGATTATTTTCATTCGTTTAGTACGGTAAAAAAAAATCATTGTTTTTTCTAATGTTATGAAATGTTTTTAAAACTAAGTATACAAAATTATCAGCTTTAGCTTACCCTTAGGCCGGCTTCGTCTTGTTTCTCTACTGCTTCCAGCAGTACACGTTTTTCTTCATCGATCATTGTCAATAATTGTTTCTCATCCAATTTAACCGAAACTATAAACGATTTGAAGTTGCCGTTGCCATCATTCAAGTTGAATTATTATTATTCAATTATTATTATAAGACTCGATCGGTGCTGACTAAATTTGAAATTGGATTTAGAACTAGTGGAGCGGTCGGTACACCAAGCCAAGTCGTACAGAGCCCACACTCTCACTCAATACCGTTAAAATGCCGAACTTCAAAATAAAAACGCTGAACCATAATATTTTGATATCACTACATTTCAGTGTTGAATTTTTAGATTTCTTCTTTTTTTGTTGTAGATAGGTACTTGTCAATATTTTTACACGGAGTGTTTTAATCTTTTACAAATGCGATACCACATGGAACCGACAATATAAAATACGATACTTTGCAAACTAGCTATCACTATCAAACAGGCGAAAGAGCATTTTCGTGAACTACAACTCACATTATATTTTTCTTCTTCAAAAGTTTCGCACTGAAAATTCGCACTTTTCTGAAATTTACAAATAAATGTTTGTGAACACAGCTGAATTATTGTTGTCTGATACATTTAAATATTTTTCTCTTGGTGAGACCGCTGGTATGGTCTTAGTGTGTGTGCAAAATTTCAATCTGATTGGTTGAACTTTAAACAATGCAAACGTACATTTTTTCAAAACTTGAATCTCAAGAATTGGCCTCCTGGACCTGAGAGTGACTGCGAAGACCAACTTGCAGTTCTTACCTGCAGATTGTATGCACACAATTACAATTTAATTATTACTAAACACAACAGATATAATTACAAATTATTCTCCAGTTGTAGCTATGTGTAAATTGTGTAAAAAAATGCATTTTAAACAAATTTAACTAGGAAAACGCTCAGTGTAACGCGTTGGTGAGCGAGCACGGGTACGTGCAAATTCTCGAACCGGAAATGCGTACACAACACACAGAAAACATATACATCCATATTACATTGAAATATGATCCACTTGATCAACATACAAGTATGCTTTTCATCGAAACTTGAAAATAGCATCCAAGCAGTAAGCATCCTGGTAGTACATAAAGCAAATCAGATTCAATTCAATTGGCACTGGAAAACATTCATTTTGATACTTCATCTCTGACAGCTATTACAAATGTCAATAAGTTCATACGTTCTTAACTGATTGGGATGAAAATTTGTAAAATAAGAGACAATGTTGGTCTTAATGACCATGCAAAATATGAGTTTGCTCAGATTTATCGAAGACCATTGTCATTTTTCAACCTACTATCAGGAGATGTTTATTTAAATTTTAACCAATGAATGGATTTCCAAAAAAATGGGGTCAGCAAACAGAAAAGGTTGTCTCTACATGTGTGCAAAATTTCAGCTCGATCGAAGAAAAACTGTGACCTGTACAGCCTCATCCAACAGAAAAAAACATTAAAAAAAACAGAGGTCCGTGCCAAAAGAGCCAAAAGGAGACGCTCGCTTCGCTCGCTCAACAAAAAGCAGACCGAGTGGACACGTGAACAATGTATACAAACTTTACAACTTAATACTAATGTTGTAACGTAGACGATGAAAATGTTCTAAAGTTAAACTATTATTCGCATATCACACAAGCACACGCATGATAAACCACATCCTTCCTGCGAGAACGTTTGGCCATGACTGAACTGGCGCGGCTCTCAGTCAACTCGTGGAGAATTCAAGATAATAGTACGTCTGTGAAGATAGCACTCCAGCACTGAGAGCCCAGCACTATTTACTCCAGGGCTACCAACGGTCTCCGAAATCACCAAATAAAACTAAAACTATGTTATGCAGGTTGCGTAAAGCAAAAGTAAAGTACTGCGGGTGGCCTCAGTTCTGGAGTGCTAGCTTCACAAAATTGTTGATTTTTGTCATAAAACCTTTAAATAACGATATCGGTTGATGAAAATTTTTTAATTTTGTTGCCATAGAAGTGTACTATAGATTCTAGTCAAATTTTGGATTTGTTCTCTCTTCCAAATAAATGTAATAAAAATATTATTTTTTTCCTGCTGACGTTTTATGTCATAACATTTTTGAATGACGATATCGGTTCATGGATATTTTTTTATTTTGTTGCCATAAAAGTGTACTATAGATTCTAGTCAAATTTGGCTTTGTTCTCTCTTCCAAATAAATGTAAAAAAATTATTAAGTTAAAATATTTTTTTTCCTGCTGACGTTTTATGTCATAACATTTTTGAATGACGATATCGGTTCATGGATATTTTTTTATTTTGTTGCCATAAAAGTGTACTATAGATTCTAGTCAAATTTGGGCTTTGTTCTCTCTTCCAAATAAATGTAAAAAAATTATTAAGTTAAAATATTTTTTTTCCTGCTGACGTTTTATGTCATAACATTTTTAAATGACGATATCGGTTCAAGAAATATTTTTTATTTTGTTGCCATAATAGTGCACTATGGATTCTAGTCAAATTTGGGCTTTGTTCTCTCTTCCAAATAAATGTAAAAAAGTTCTTAAGTTAATTTTTTTTTTTCCTGCTGACGTTTTATGTCTTAACATTTTTGAATGACGATATCGGTTCATGGATATTTTTTTATTTTGTTGCCATAATAGTGTACTATGGATTCTAGTAAAATTTGGGCTTTGTTCTCTCTTCCAAATAAATGTAAAAAATTTATTAAGTTAAAATATTTTTTTTCCTGCTGACGTTTCATGTCATAACATTTTTAAATGACGATATCGGTTCAAGAAATATTTTTTATTTTGTTGCCATAATAGTGCACTATAGATTCTAGTCAAATTTGGGCTTTGTTCTCTCTTCCAAATAAATGTAAAAAAGTTCTTAAGTTAAATTATTTTTTTTCCAGCTGACGTTTTATGTCTTAACATTTTTGAATGACGATATCGGTTCATGGATATTTTTTTATTTTGTTGCCATAATAGTGTACTATGGATTCTAGAAAAATTTGGGCTTTGTTCTCTCTTCCAAATAAATGTAAAAAATTTATTAAGTTAAAATTTTTTTTTTCCTGCTGACGTTTCATGTCATAACATTTTTAAATGACGATATCGGTTCAAGAAATATTTTTTATTTTGTTGCCATAATAGTGCACTATGGATTCTAGTCAAATTTGGGCTTTGTTCTCTCTTCCAAATAAATGTAAAAAAGTTCTTAAGTTAATTTTTTTTTTTCCTGCTGACGTTTTATGTCTTAACATTTTTGAATGACGATATCGGTTCATGGATATTTTTTTATTTTGTTGCCATAATAGTGTACTATGGATTCTAGTAAAATTTGGGCTTTGTTCTCTCTTCCAAATAAATGTAAAAAATTTATTAAGTTAAAATATTTTTTTTCCTGCTGACGTTTCATGTCATAACATTTTTAAATGACGATATCGGTTCAAGAAATATTTTTTTTTTGTTGCCATAATAGTGCACTATAGATTCTAGTCAAATTTGGGCTTTGTTCTCTCTTCCAAATAAATGTAAAAAAGTTCTTAAGTTAAATTATTTTTTTTCCAGCTGACGTTTTATGTCTTAACATTTTTGAATGACGATATCGGTTCATGGATATTTTTTTATTTTGTTGCCATAATAGTGTACTATGGATTCTAGTAAAATTTGGGCTTTGTTCTCTCTTCCAAATAAATGTAAAAAATTTATTAAGTTAAAATTTTTTTTTTCCTGCTGACGTTTCATGTCATAACATTTTTAAATGACGATATCGGTTCCAGAAATATTTTTTATTTTGTTGCCATAATAGTGCACTATAGATTCTAGTCAAATTTGGGCTTTGTTCTCTCTTCCAAATAAATGTAAAAAATTTATTAAGTTAAAATATTTTTTTTCCTGCTGACGTTTCATGTCATAACATTTTTAAATGACAATATCAGTTCATGAATATTTTTTTATTTTGTTGCCATAATAGTGTACTATGGATTGTAGTCAAATTCGGGCTTCGTTCTCTCTTCCAAAAAAATGTAAAAAAATTATTAAGTTAAATTATTTTTTTTCATGCTGACGTTTTATGTCATAACATTTTTAAATGACGATATCGGTTCGAGGATATTTTTTTATTTTGTTGCTTTAATAGTGTACTATGGAATCTAGTCAAATTTGGGCTTTGTTCTCTCTTCCAAATTAATGTAACAAAATTGTTAAGATAAAAATAATTTTTTCCCGTTGACGTTTTATGTCATAACATTTTTGAATGACGATATCGGTTCATGGATATTTTTTTATTTTGTTGCCATAATAGTGCACTATAGATTCTAGTCAAATTTGGGCTTTGTTCTCTCTTCCAAATAAATGTAAAAAAAAATTTAAGTTAAATTTTTTTTTTCCGGCTGACGTTTTATGTTATAACATTTTTGAATGACGATATCGGTTCATGGATATTTTTTTATTTTGTTGCCATAATAGTGAACTATGGATTCTAGTCAAATTTGGGCTTTGTTCTCTCTTCCAAATAAATGTAAAAAAATTAATAAGTTAAAATATTTTTTTTCCTGCTGACGATTCATGTCATAACATTTTTAAATGACGATATCGGTTCCAGAAATATTTTTTATTTTGTTGCCATAATAGTGCACTATAGATTCTAGTCAAATTTGGGCTTTGTTCTCTCTTCCAAATAAATGTAAAAAAATTATTAAGTTGAAATATTTTTTTTCCTGCTGACGTTTTATGTCATAACATTTTTAAATGACGATATCGGTTCAAGAAATATTTTTTATTTTGTTGCCATAATAGTGCACTATAGATTCTAGTCAAATTTGGGCTTTGTTCTCTCTTCCAAATAAATGTAAAAAAATTATTAAGTTAAAATATTTTTTTTCCTGCTGACGTGTTATGTCATAACATTTTTAAATGACGATATCGGTTCAAGAAATATTTTTTATTTTGTTGCCATAATAGTGCACTATGGATTCTAGTCAAATTTGAGCTTTGTTCTCTCTTCCAAATAAATGTAAAAAAGTTCTTAAGTTAAATTATTTTTTTTCCTGCTGACGTTTTATGTCATAACATTTTTAAATGACGATATCGGTTCATGAATATTTTTTAATTTTGTTGCCATAATAGCGCACTATGGATTCTAATCAAATTTGGGCTTTGTTCTCTCTTCCAAATAAATGTAAAAAAAAATTTAAGTTAAAATATTTTTTTTCCTGTTGACGTTTTTTGTCATAACATTATTAAATCACGATATCGGATGATGGATATTTTTTATTTTGTTGCCATAATAGTGCACTATGGATTCTAGTCAAATTTGGATTTTTCTCTCTCTTCCAAATAAATGTAAAAAAAATTGTTTGATTTAATTTTTTTTAGTGACGTTTAATGTCATGAAACTCTGATTTCATATCAGATATGGATACAAGTAAGTTCTTATAAATAAATAAAATTACTATTATTAAATATTATTAAATATTTATTATAGCCTGCTAATTGGTTACATTTACGTAGAAATACGACTACACACGAAGCTTTCCGATCGCACTGATCAACCCCCACCCTGTAGCGCTAGCTCGGCTCGTGTATTCTGCTCTGGCTCCTCAGAGTTGCTCTAGACTGCAACTCATAGAGACGTGTATTCTTCTGTTAGTTACCTTACTCATTGTCAGTGATAACAAGTGTTTAAAAATGGCAATTATGGGTAACGAAGAGCTGTTTTCAGCGGATAAGGCAGAACAGGTTGCAAAAATCATTTCTAATATTGTGGTGAGTAATGCTGATCAATTATATTCAGAAGGTCGTGCGACTGAAGGTATCTTCGGCCGCATTGCACGAGCTGTATTCGATGAGAATAATTATACTCTTCGTACTCGTATACGCAACTGGTGGAACAGAAATACTTGTCAATTAGCAGACCACACTTTCTCGTTGATGAATGAAGTTTCAATAGGAAGTTGTGTCACCACCACGACCATTTTGAAACCATTTGATAACCCAATTGAAATCGCTCGCGCACTCGTCGCTCGAGCTGATACAATTGAATCGGTTATTTCAAAGGGATCAGGAAATGATAACGCCATATTAAGTTCTATGTGCATGGAATTATGTGGACAGAGTAAATCAACAATTATTTACAAGTTGTTCAAAAGACTCTGTCAAAATTACAGAAATATTGTCGGCATCTTTGACGAAATGAAACAATCTCAATATCATAAGTCAACTACCTCTAGCTTAAGTGGGGTTTCAGATGTACGTGCAACAGTGGTCTCAACGCCTCCAGTGGCGGATGATGATTACTTGCAGGACGAAGCTCCTGTGACTCCGGTCCAGGATTCAACTGGTTGCAACGATGCAACAGTGGTCTCAACGCCTCCAGTGGCGGATGACGATTTCTTGCAGGACGATGCTCCTTTGACTCCGGTCCAGGATTCAACTGGTTGCAACGATGCAACAGTGGTCTCAACGCCTCCAGTGGCGGATGATGATTTCTTGCAGGACGAAGCTCCTGTGACTCCGGTCCAGGAGTCTACTGGTTGCAACGGTGCATCAGTGGTCTCAACGCCTCCAGTGGCGGATGATGATTTCTTGCAGGACGAAGCTCCTGTGACTCCGGTCCAGGAGTCTACTGGTTGCAACGGTGCATCAGTGGTCTCAACGCCTCCAGTGGCGGATGATGATTTCTTGCAGGACGAAGCTCCTGTGACTCCGGTCCAGGAGTCTACTGGTTGCAACGGTGCATCAGTGGTCTCAACGCCTCCAGTGGCGGATGATGATTTCTTGCAGGACGAAGCTCCTGTGACTCCGGTCCAGGAGTCTACTGGTTGCAACGGTGCATCAGTGGTCTCAACGCCTCCAGTGGCGGATGATGATTTCTTGCAGGACGAAGCTCCTGTGACTCCGGTCCAGGAGTCTACTGGTTGCAACGGTGCATCAGTGGTCTCAACGCCTCCAGTGGCGGATGATGATTTCTTGCAGGACGAAGCTCCTGTGACTCCGGTCCAGGAGTCTACTGGTTGCAACGATGCATCAGTGGTCTCAACGCCTCCAGTGGTGGATGATGATTTCTTGCAGGACGAAGCTCCTGTGGGACGGCATGAAATTCTCGTCTCATTTTATTTCGAGTTTGACGAATGGACTGAGAAACTTGAAATAGACCCGCAGCTGAATTCCGTGACAGAACAAGTATTTTATTACCTAACGACTAACGGATACGCCTGCGATGTAGGTTCAGAAAAAAATATTGATAACGTGCGAGCTACAACTGGATTATTGGCGTCCATTACATTAGCAGGTTGCGGTCAAAGTTTACCCCCTAAGGAAAGATACTGCTCGTTAAGTTATGACGTTGAATTCTCGAGGGCAGACGAAAATTCTCCAGTTTCATTTGTACTCCGATCTTTATCTCCCGACGGCCAAAAATACTCTGGTACTGACCACTTGGAACAAGGCCGAGTATATGTTGAGTACCGCACCACCATCTGGGAATATTCCAGAATGAAAACAGCGAGTTCAATTAAGCTGTTTGGGCTTGACATAGACCATGTTTACTACCCTTACGCACCCCGCAGTCCCTTAAAGACCTCTGCTGTCGATCCAGTGCATGATAGCACTGACGAGGATGATATCACAGACGAGGATGATAGCGTTGACCATCAAACCGACGAAAAGTCATCGCGCAGATGGAATTGGAAAGACTGCACTAAAAAGGTTGGCGAAATGCATTTCGAGTACGAGGAATGGAGAGCGTTTCTCAACTTTCAAGGATCAAAGTGGACACTAGTGGGGAGGAAATACATTAGCGCTCTTACTGACAAATTCCTGGCCATGAACGAGCACAAATGTATTGTCAATATTAAAAAGAATTATAGCTCAAAGTACACTATTGTCGTGAATGCTTATTGCGCTCATAAGTACGAGGACTCGCTCTGTCGTATGTACAAGTTTGTAATACCGACATCAGCCATTGAATTAGGCGAACCCTTGAGAATCGTTGCGTATCGATCTTCGACTCCTATCGTACACAAAGAGATGCGAACAAGTTACCTGAAGGGTGAAAAGCGTGAAGAAGCAAAAAAATTCCTCCGCCATCGAAAGTCTTTCGCGTACAGAACCGAGCAAGCGCTCAAAGCAGAACCAGCAGTGTTGTTAAAAAAAAACGCACAAGATATCAAGTCGGATGATGTCTACCGAAAAGTACGCTCGGAATGTTTACTGGAAAATGACAAAGATCCCGACGACTTCAACGATGTTCGCAAAATGCTGAATGACGAGGTCGACAAAGGCAAAGACTACATTCAAGAAATCGGTTTGCCATTGCAAGCGTATGTATACAGCATAGAACAGCTTAAAGTAGCAGCTATGCTTGGGAATCGTTCACATCTTCCCGTGCTTCACCTAGATGCGACTGGCTCGGTGGTACGAAAGATGAAAGGGAATAAGAAAATTGTGTTATACTACGCTGGCGTTGCAGAAGTCAACGGAAGAATATTCCCTTTCTTGGAGCTAGTTACTACCCAACATGACGCAACCTCTATTCAGAAGTGGCTAATTAGTTACAAGCATTTTGCGGTAGTAACAGTCAAGGAGAAAGGAATCACAGGAATACATTGGCCTCTCTTTTCCAGCGTTGTTACTGATTTCTCTTTTGCCATCATCAACGCAGTCTGTAAAGGCTGGAATCTCAAGACAATTCCGGAATATCTACAGTTATGCTATAAGATGATGCAGGGCACCGTGCCGCAAAAGGTAGCAAAGAACATCACAACCATTCACTTGTGTTGTGCACACTTGATGAAAGTCATGGCAAAAAATATCGGCAAGTTTGTCGGCGCAAAAGATAAAGAAAGGAAATCTTTCATATTGTCGGTGCTGGGCGCAATGTTTCTCAAGACAAGCTATGCTGAAATTAAACATCTATTCAGGCTCTTAGTTGTCGTGCTTAACTCTGAGAAGGCCACACCGAAGGTTCGTGAAACTGTCGTCGCCATTGCAGACGCAGTAACAATATCACCTGTCAAAGAGGAGGTAAATAAGGTCAGCACCTCTCTGGAAATCGACGAAGATTTTCCGACCACTGGCGTCATTTATGTTGACAGCCCCTACTACAAAGATTTTCTCGATATTACAAAAACCGCACAAGCCGAGATAACCAAGGATGCTGTAATTGAGGAACCGGATGAATCATTGGAATCGTCTGAATCATTGGAACCGTCTAAAGATAACTCACTGTATTCTCCGGGTGTTATCAATCACATTCTCAAGAGATACATAACGTACCTGCCATTGTGGACTGGAATTCTGTTTGCAACGGATGACGAGACCGCAGCTAAATGTCTTCGGATGAGCAATGCAGAAGTTGAAAATTTCTTTGGGCTTGTGAAACACCATTATGAAGGTCACCCTAACATGAAGATTGGTCACTTTCTTCGCCAAAATCGTAATCAGGTATTAGCTTCCTACTTGGAGATAACCTTTCACATTCCCAAAAATGGGTTGGCTCTCGGCAAAAGGTCGAAACCGAAGAAAACGAAAGCAGTGGAAGACAAGCCGTCTGATGAAAATCCCGACGATCCCAGCCATGGCGAAGGTTGTAACGGCAAGACTAAAAAAAAGAGCAACCCGAAGAAAAGGAAAGCCTTGGAAGACAAGCCGTCTAATGACAATCCTGACGATCCTAGGCATGTCGAAGGCTGGAACGTCAAGACCAAAAAAAAAAAGAGCACCTACTTTACGAGTAAAAGAGTACAGAAAATGGCTCAACAACTTCGACAAAAGTTGAGTGGTACTGTTGAGTCTAGCGACAACGAGGACGATCCGGGCAAAAAGCGAAAGCGAGAACCTGATATCGACGACAATGTTGCGGAAGAGTCGAAAAGGCAGTGTTTGCTTGGTGCAATACTCGAAGTGAACGAACACGATGATGAGAACCTGGAGGGTTCAGATGAAGATCTGGATTACATGCAGATGCTCAAAACTCAAGCAACAGGGAAAGAATTAATGAAAACTGATGTGCCATCAGCTGATATCGTGGCTATCACTTCATTCCAAACGACATCCGATCTAGAAGCGGTCCCCGTTATCAACTTGATCGATGACGACATCCCAACAAAAATACAAGACATGGGAAGAGAAAAGTCAGAGAACAAAGCAACTACCCACGAACATGTTGTTGCAGACACTTGCCAGATTCAAGTGAACGAGGTATCCAAGAATATCTCTGACCTAAACAGGTCAGAACTACTGCCGTTGCTGGAAAACGGGCTAGTCGCTGATCCGGTGTATTACAAACGTCTCAAGGACGTTCGTACTCTCGAGGACATTTCTTACACAATAGGATATGTGACTTGTCACTCTAAACTTCTTTCCGATAAAATGAAACTGACATCCGATTGTATGTCGGGACTAATTCCAGGTCAAAGAAAGGATGGTGATATGTGGCTTAATGACCACGCGATGGATATTCCTACAGATATAATATTAAATCGGGCCAATGAACGTGGTCAAGATTATCAAATGATCGATTGCCTCTTCGGTGCTCAAATGGTTTTTAATGTGCAAACCCGTATTAAGCCGTATTATGTGAAATTACGCACAACAAGTACAATATTTATAGTCTACAGCACAGGTAATCATTGGCTGTTGTTTGTTGCCGACATTGGCGATAAAACGTTTTCAATGCTAGACCCCATGGGTCATGATGCGTCAAAAGAGAGAAAATATTTCATAATGTTTATGAAATTTCTCAAAAGAAATAACGAGTTCCCTAAGAACACATTAGGGAAAATCGACGTTTCAGGTTGGTCCACCAAGAAACGTTTTGAAAATATGTACGAAAAACAGAATGACGGTTATAACTGTGGAATATATGTACTTTATTACATTTACACAATTGTTGGCAATGCAGCATACAATACATTCAATCCAGATAGATTCCGTATAACAATTATGAAACAGTTGCTAACATCATGTCATAGTGTTGAAAACCTATGCCTGACACAGAAAAAAAATAATTTAAACTTGATAATTTTTTTACATTTATTTGGAAGAGAGAACAAAGCCCAAATTTGATTAGAATCTATAGTGCACTATTATGGCAACAAAATAAAAAATATTTCTTGAACCGATATCGTCATTTAAAAATGTTATGACATAAAACGTCAGCAGGAAAAAAATATTTTAACTTAATAATTTTTTTACATTTATTTGGAAGAGAGAACAAAGCCCAAATTTGACTAGAATCTATAGTGCACTATTATGGCAACAAAATAAAAAATATTTCTTGAACCGATATCGTCATTTAAAAATGTTATGACATAAAACGTCAGCAGGAAAAAAAATATTTTAACTTAATAATTTTTTTACATTTATTTGGAAGAGAGAACAAAGCCCAAATTTGACTAGAATCTATAGTGCACTATTATGGCAACAAAATAAAAAATATTTCTTGAACCGATATCGTCATTTAAAAATGTTATGACATAAAACGTCAGCAGGAAAAAAAATATTTTAACTGAATAATTTTTTTACATTTATTTGGAAGAGAGAACAAAGCCCAAATTTGACTAAAATCTATAGTGCACTATTATGGCAACAAAATAAAAAATATTTCTGGAACCGATATCGTCATTTAAAAATGTTATGACATGAATCGTCAGCAGGAAAAAAAATATTTTAACTTAATAATTTTTTTACATTTATTTGGAAGAGAAAACAAAGCCCAAATTTGACTAGAATCCATAGTGCGCTATTATGGCAACAAAATAAAAAAATATTTATGAACCGATATCGTCATTCAAAAATGTTATGACATAAAACGTCAACGGGAAAAATTATTTTTATCTTAACAATTATGTTACATTTATTTGGAAGAGAGAACAAAGCCCAAATTTGACTAGAATCCATAGTACACTATTATGGCAACAAAATAAAAAAATATCCTCGAACCGATATCGTCATTTAAAAATGTTATGACATAAAACGTCAGCCTGAAAAAAAAAATGTACTTAATAATTTTTTTACATTTATTTGGAAGAGAGAACAAAGCCCAAATTTGATTAGAATCCATAGTGCGCTATTATGGCAACTAAATAAAAAAATATCCATGAACCGATATCGTCATTCAAAAATGTTATGACATAAAACGTCAGCCGGAAAAAAAAATTTTAACTTAATAATTTTTTTACATTTATTTGGAAGAGAGAACAAAGCCCAAATTTGACTAGAATCCATAGTGCGCTATTATGGCAACAAAATAAAAAAATATCCATGAACCGATATCGTCATTTAATAATGTTATGACAAAAAACGTCAACAGGAAAAAAAATATTTTAACTTAAATTTTTTTTTACATTTATTTGGAAGAGAGAACAAAGCCCAAATTTGACTAGAATCCATAGTGCGCTATTATGGCAACAAAATTAAAAAATATCCATGAACCGATATCGTCATTTAATAATGTTATGACAAAAAACGTCAACAGGAAAAAAATATTTTAACTTAAATTTTTTTTTACATTTATTTGGAAGAGAGAACAAAGCCCAAATTTGATTAGAATCCATAGTGCGCTATTATGGCAACAAAATTAAAAAATATTCATGAACCGATATCGTCATTTAAAAATGTTATGACATAAATCGTCAACGGGAAAAAAATATTTTAACTTAAATTTTTTTTAACATTTATTTGGAAGAGAGAACAAAGCCCAAATTTGACTAGAATCTATAGTGCACTATTATGGCAACAAAATAAAAAATATTTCTGGAACCGATATCGTCATTTAAAAATGTTATGACATGAAACGTCAGCAGGAAAAAAAATATTTTAACTTAATAAATTTTTTACATTTATTTGGAAGAGAGAACAAAGCCCAAATTTGACTAGAATCTATAGTGCACTATTATGGCAACAAAATAAAAAATATTTCTGGAACCGATATCGTCATTTAAAAATGTTATGACATGAAACGTCAGCAGGGAAAAAAATATTTTAACTTTATAAATTTTTTACATTTATTTGGAAGAGAGAACAAAGCCCAAATTTGACTAGAATCCATAGTACACTATTATGGCAACAAAATAAAAAAATATCCATGAACCGATATCGTCATTCAAAAATGTTAAGACATAAAACGTCAGCCTGAAAAAAAAATTTAACTTAATAATTTTTTTACATTTATTTGGAAGAGAGAACAAAGCCCAAATTTGACTAGAATCCATGGTACACTATTATGGCAACAAAATAAAAAAATATTCATGAACCGATATCGTCATTCAAAAATATTATAACATAAAACGTAAGCCGGAAAAAAAAATTTTAACTTAATTTTTTTTTTACATTTATTTGGAAGAGAGAACAAAGCCCAAATTTGACTAGAATCTATAGTGGACTATTATGGCAACAAAATAAAAAAATATCCATGAACCGATATCGTCATTCAAAAATGTTATGACATAAAACGTCAACGGGAAAAAATTATTTTTATCTTAACAATTTTGTTACATTAATTTGGAAGAGAGAACAAAGCCCAAATTTGACTTGATTCCATAGTACACTATTAAGGCAACAAAATAAAAAAATATCCTCGAACCGATATCGTCATTTAAAAATGTTATGACATAAAACGTCAGCAGGAAAAAAAATATTTTAACTTAATAATTTTTTTACATTTATTTGGAAGAGAGAACAAAGCCCAAATTTGACTAGAATCTATAGTACACTTTTATGGCAACAAAATAAAAAAATATCCATGAACCGATATCGTCATTCTAAAATGTTATGACATAAAACGTCAGCAGGAAAAAAATAATAATTTTTTTACATTTATTTGGAAGAGAGAACAAATCCAAAATTTGACTCTAATCTATAGTACACTTCTATGGCAACAAAATTAAAAAATTTCCATCAACCGATATCGTTATTTAAAGGTTTTATGACAAAAATCAACAATTTTGTGAAGCTAGCACTCCAGAACTGAGGCCATCCGCAGTACTTTACTTTTGCTTTACGCAACCTGCATTACATAGTTTTAGTTTTATTTGGTGATTTCGGAGACCGTTGGTAGCCTTGGAGTAAATAGTGCTGGGCTCTCAGTGCTGGAGTGCTATCTTCACATCGATGATAATAGTCACTTCTGTTCTAGATGAATCATACTGATATTCTGAAAAATATATTTCAGCTACATTTTGATCACATCTCCTAATAAATAATTGATAGGAATTAATTATGTGTATTTTGAATAAAATAATCTACATTAATTTGACAATATTAAATTTGTTGTTTTCTAAACAATTTGCAATGGGTAAAAATTTTAATATTTTCGGAATTATGAAAATAATTCAAATTGATTACCAGAAAACAAAATATATTAACAAAATCGTATGTGAAAACACTCAAAAAGTATAGAAATTTAAATGGTGTAAACGTATAAAGCAATGAAAAAGTAGACTAAAGCACGGAATAATCAAACGAAATAATCAAATCTATAAAAACAGTAAAAAATATGAAAAAGAAACTAATCACATGTTGCCGGTAGAACAAATAATATTTTTATAAATTGGGTGCATGCCAATCAGATACTTAAAAATAATTAAAAACTTTTAATGTAATCCAAAGTTAACCCAGGCACAATATAAATTTTGTAATAAATGGCTAGTATTTTTTATTCGTCGGTCTAGTATATTCTAAGTTGTGTGTCATTCATTGGTCATGAAAATGTTTAAAAACGTAATATGTCAGTGATTTGTGGAGGTTCTAGAAACTTGCACTGACACACATCCTAATGGTACATTTGTCATTGAGAATTCCGAAAAGTCGTTGATACGAATATCTGTTCGATAGGTTTTCATGTCAAAGATCAGAACAGTTAAATTAAATAATATAAATTAGTTTGTTATAAGAAGTTAGGGGAAGAGGGGAAGAGGGGTGGTGGGGGGATAGCGATATCTGGGATGGTTCCATTATGAAGCGATGATTTATGTCTATATAATTTCCAACACGATAGGTACTCTCATGGCACTTTCTCTGTGTTTTGTTCTTGTTTTTGCCGGCAGTGGCCTATTAGAGGGAACCGTCTTAGCATTTACCTCTAGACTGAGGAAACCCTCAGTCAGGAACATCGGCCGCGGGAGAATCCTGAGTTAATAATTACTTATTTACCAAATATATTAAATTACTTCCGTATCTGATTATTAAGCGAGCGGCGCGAGCGTCTCCACTTGACTCTTGCGGCCCTTTCTCTCTCTGTGTGTGTGTGTGTGTGTGTGTGTGTGTGTGTGTGTGTGTGTGTGTGTGTGTGTGTGTGTGTGTGTGTGTGTGTGTGTGTGTGTGTGTGTGTGTGTGTGTGTGTGTGTGTGTGTGGGTGTGTGTGTGTGTGTGTGTGTGTGTGTGTGTGTGTGTGTGTGGGTGTGTGTGTGTGTGTGTGTGTGTGTGTGTGTGTGTGTGTGTGGGTGTGTGGGGGTGTGTGTGTGTGTGTGTGTGTTTTTTTTGCTGGTTCAACCCAGGCCGCACCGGTCAACGTATCGATCTGAAATTTTGCACACACCTTCATCTCATACTAACTTAGACCTGTATAGCTTGCCGCTACAAACGCGTTTTTATTGCCTAGATGAATTTGGAGGTGTTATCTGTCGAAATGTTTCTTTATCGTGAACAAGGAGACTTCAGAGTTTGCGGATTTGGCTTAATCCAGCTCTTTCGTAAACATCCTTCAAAAAAAGAAGACTTTTTTTTAGTCAAAAAGATTATTTGTAGAATTATATTTGCGTATGTCATTTGGTTGAAGAAGGGTGCATGGTCTACCACCATTGGTGCATGTCTACCACCCCAACCCACTACACCATATTGTAGGAATTACTATAATTACTGTTTTTTTTTAGAATTTAAACAATTTTAAGTGATTTTTGGACACTAAACTTAATGGGTGAATGGGAGAATGGGTGAATGGGCTCGAGTGGGGGGGGGGGGGGGGGGGGGATAATCTTACTCGCATGTTTGCATTTAGCGCGCGATAACACGTGATACTCACTTATATAAATTCCCATCCCATATGTCTTCAATGTCACATACAAGGACATGTTAAGTTCCACTTGACTAGATGATTATAAAATGACACACATGAGGCATTATTGAAGTTGAGCTTTTTATGTGAGTTTTTGTCACATTTGCCGTGCCTTGGTCCTGTGTTATAAACATGTGTGATTAGATGTATTTGACTCTTAGTCAACTTTTTCTCATCCTAGTTTCTAGGGGTTGAATGATGGGATTCTATAAAAAAAAAATCTGGTATCTATAAACCTATTTAGTCAAAACTAGAAAGAATATTTAAATGTATGATGTCGTGGACGTTTTCGGAACCATCTTGTAATGACATGGCAGTGGTGACGGTTTGTTCCGTTGGAGTTGCTGGTGGCCCTGATAAGGGCCGTTCGCGACGTTTCGAAGTACATCCTTGGGTGAATGGGCTCGAGTGGGGGGGGGGGGGATAATCTTACTCGCATACTTGCATCCAACGGAACAAACCGTCACCACTGCCATGTCATTAAAATGTATATTTTATTATATTCTTTCAATTGTTTGTTAACACTTTAGTAAAGAAAATTAAAAACACATTGCAATTTTTAAATAATTCAAATTGTATTTTTCTTTACTTTTCCTGATTTTCTAGTCAAGAAAATTAAAACACTGTGAAATATTTCAATATTATAAATATTTTTTAATTTTCTTTCTTGTTTCACTAGTAAAAAGTAAAAACAATGCAATACCTCAATATTTCAATATTTTCAAATATTTTTTAATTGTATTATTGATTTTAAGTATACTGGTTTGCTCTAAAATATGTTTAGAAACTCTAAACTTACTTCAGTTCGAGCTTACTTCCATGGAAACGTGCACAATTATCTCACGACGCACGCACATGATTCATAAAGAACTGATACTTCAGCAAGGCAATGGTGAAAACTGAAATAGAATACAGTGAAGACAGTGATATTCCTCCTTGGTGACAATCCACACAGAAAGAAAATATAGAAATACCCAACTTGGAATGACCGAATCGCCAAGGTAACTCCACCTGTGAATTATGACGATTATGAACTATTTTCCATCAAATCAGAACCAGTAAGTGATCAGAATGGCTTGAATATAGCAGAAGTTTGTAACATCAAACCGAAGAGAGGTTGACGACGTGCCGCAATGCAAATTTAAGTAGATTTAGAATCGGATTCCCAGCCAAAACTTGTATTATTTTCCCGCCGATATCAATAGTTATTTCTCTCACCACTGACAGTGGAGCGGCGCCACGAGTCAACACACTGTCAGTGGCACTGGCAGTCAGCTGTTGATCAGCTGTTGTCTTGACTCTTGTTTATCATGTTCATGAGAATGAAAGTCAACAAGTAGTTTCCATTTAATAATTTCAGCAGTTGTGGTAATCAAACAAAGAAATTATATCTCAACTATTTATTTATGAGTGATATTGTTTTCTTTTAGAAACATAAACTGTGTCTTTGTTTTCTGTAAAATTTGTCCTTGTATAAAAGCGAACATATTTAGCATGACATTGCCTAATTATGTTCAATTACTTCAATGTTTTGTTTAATTGAGATGAAAGATCGGAATATTAAAACCTCCGTCTCATTGCAGGCATCATCCTGAAGGCTTCAAGCTACGATGAGCGATCTCTTCGAAGTCAGCTGCGTGGTCGCGAAGACGGAACTACAAGAGTACGACGACGATGATGTAAACACTTACTACAATTCACTCCACACAGAAATAGACTTGCCGATAGACGAAATCTTTGAGGAACCTGCATCTCCTAGTTATGCTGATTATGAACTTGGTTTCATCAAACCAGAACCTTTTTTCGATGGCTTTGACAATGTAACAGAAGGTTCCCATATTGAACGGGATGAAGATATTACCGACTTGCCTGAAAACACAAGTGTCGAAGAGTTTAGCAACGAACTGAGTTATGTTGATTGTCATGTAGTTGAATCAGATCCGCTTGAAATCGGAGGAAATGAGGGTGTTGATCCGTTGGATCCCTGTAATTGTGATATCGAGCCAAACCTAAATGTTGATGCGGTAAGTGTAGCGAAGAACCAGCAGAATGAGATAATAGGAGACAATCTGGATCCAAATTCTGTTGATATTCCACTTCAAGATGTTATCTTTCTACATCAGCCCAACAATAATGTTGGTGCGGAAGTTAACTCGACTGATGTTTCATGTTGCGATAAAAAGCGTAACCTAAGTGTTGATAAAGTTAGCATTTTAAGGAGACAACTTAGTAAATGGGAGAAGCTAAGTGTAGTTCCAGATGCTTTTCCTGTGAAGAATCCGATTCAACCAACTTCTTTTCCACTTCAAATCGATGACAATATCGGTGAGAATGTTAATAATGATATTTCAGATTGTGTGATTGATCCCGAACTAATTGTTGAAAAAGTCATTGTGGCGAAACAAAATAACCGACGCAAACAGAAACACGAAATAAAAGAATTCTTGGAGCCTGTCGGTGTCACTGTGACCGGTCATTTCGCACAAATGTATAAATTTCGTTGCAATTACTGTGACAATGTTTTTAGAACTAAATTACGAATGCTGAGGCATGAAGAGACACATAGTGAAGAATTAGGTTTGAAATGTTCACGTTGCGACGCCATCTTTTATTCCCTGTGTAGTTTATATCAACACGAATACACTCACGAATCCCACGTAACTTGTGACTACTGTAAGAAGAATTTCCCTTCGAAATCATTGCTTCGTTCTCACATTAAGTTATTTCATCTTGTCGTACATTGCGCCGTCTGTGACAAAGTATTCAGTTCGGATCTTAGTCTACGTAATCACGTGGCCGTTCATACGAAGCCGTTCAAATGTTCACATTGCTCGCTATCGTTCACGTCGGATGTCTACCTCGACCGTCACGTTCAACTTCATCTCAGCAAGTTTCAGTGCGAGCACTGCCTTATGTTTGTTGGCAGATTGGAATCTTTGAAGGCACACATATCTCTTCTTCATTCGAAGCCACGTTTTAGTTGTTATATTTGCAATAAGTCGTTGTATTCGCAGAATGCTCTCAAGAAACACAATTTGCTATTTCATCTGTTACTGTACAAAGGTAAATTTTCCTGTGATCTTTGCGGTAAATCGTATAGAACCAGTCGGGCTTATAAGAGGCATTTGAACGTTGGATCCTTCAAAATTTAGGTACAAATGTCCTATTTGGAGGAAACGTTTTCGCTTTAAATCTGTTTTCAAACGACACTAACGTATGCACCAGGACTTGAACTTACTTCTTGTGACGAATGCGGAATGGCGAATGACGTTAAACTCAGAAGCGAGACTTTCGTAACATACCTACTCCTTTGCGAACAAAAGTGAAAATATTACGGACATTATTACTTTGGATTTTTGAGATGATCATGACTTTTATGGTTTTAATTCATTATTTCAATGTTATTTTTGTATATGCCAGTGTGCTCAGAATAATCATCGTCTCTACACTATACGTTATAGAGTACTTCTTACTTTAGGTCTGTTCGTTCGCTCTGCACTGGTTACACTTGTACACTTGACTGTTCGACCGACAAAAGGTCTGAGTGGTGTAGAAACTTTCCGCACTCGGCATAGGGCGAGTGTCGGCCAGCGTAGAGCAGTGTAGAGAGAACGAACAGATCTTGTGTTACGTATAAAATAATTTATATGCCCGGAGCCGATTTTTTACCAACCCTCTAGCTTGTGTTATATTGTACTAATGTAATACCAATCAGATTATTAATAGAATTAAAAATTTTAAAAATAATTTATGGATAGGAATAATAATTTTCCTTCTCTAAATCCCCTTAGTACAGTCAATGTAAAATGAGCAATGGCATATTTTCCTAATGGATGTATTTATGATGTTAGGTATGTATTTTTAGTAATTGATGCTCTGCTTTAGATGCCAACATAACTGGACACGGTAATTTGAAACAGAGTTGAGATTGATAATTATTAATTAAAGAATACGAGAATAAGACACAATTTAATTCCCAATGTTAAGTCGACTTTACTTAAAGTTAAACATTGGTGATAATTTTTCTTAAATTTCGCTATAACTTTTGAACAACTAAGCAATCTAAATACCAAGTTTAAAGCCCCATTTACACAGCGCAATTTCTTAAACGACTGTGCCACAGAGGTTCTGCTCGTGCGCAGTATCAACAATATTTCTGCAAAACTCGTGAAAAATCTAAAAAAAAAATTAGTAATTTCTGATTTTCTGGGAGTATCAATACTCATTTTTCTTTACAGCTCTCACATCTGCAGCTCTCAGTGAATGTAGGTAAATAACTAATAAATGAAGTACAGTTGATTTACTTGAAATTTTTTTTAAATGTGTAAATTTCATGCCTGATATTTTGATTTACATTTCAAATTGTAGTTTCTTGTTAATTTCAACTAAAGAGACAAGACCTACACAGCCATTACTCTGAAAAGACATATGGGGACGCATACGAAACCGTTCAAATGTTCACTTTGTGATCTCTCGTTCGCTCATCGCAGCGTTCTGGACAACCATATGAGTTCACATCCGGTATTAAGAATCAGTGCAAACAATGTGGTAAGACATATCCAAGTATTTGGTCTTTAAAAGCACATTTACATCGAATTCACTCGAGCTCCGATGTAAAGCTAGCCCGAAAGAACAAACAACGTGCGAAGTGTAACATTTGTTCCCTGACGTTCTGTCGCAAAGGACAGCTCGATGATCATAACATGAAATGCCATACCGATCCGGCCGAACTCAAATTTCCGTGTGAGGTTTGTAAAATGTCGTTTGGAAGCAGTGGTTTGTATCGAAATCACGTGACTAGGGTTCACATGAAGGTGTACAAGTGTCGGATGTGTACTGAGGTGTTTCCCAGTAGAATATCAGTGAAAGTCAGAGCCGTAACAAGGGGTGTGCGGGCGGTGCGGCAGCACAGGGCGCCGCCAACAAGGGGGCGCCATGAAGCCAAATTTTTATGCAATTACTTTTTTGCACAGAAAATTAATTTTGCGTATTAAAAACACAAAAAACGCCCTGCGGGGCATGGTTGATGTTGGTGATGATTTCAGTCATACCCAAGAGGTCTAACCCCCTCTCCCCTTCACAAATTAATGCGCCCTTTAAAATTTTTTGAAATAAGGTGTTGAAAAAAAAATTATTCTGCTGAAAAAAGTCAGTGAAATTGAACGTCAGAAATGATTAAAAACCATTAAAATACTATGTTGTACAAAAACAAAAACTTGTATATAGACTGCCAAGCACCTTTCCCCCTAAAAGGATTGCGATCTAAAAGAAGGTCCCAGCAATAATATATTGTTGAAACATTTTCGCACTTAAAATTTGTGAAATCATTTCGCCCAGTTACTGCCGCCAAGCACAACATTATAAACCAAACATTGTGCCCAAATTTAAGATTGAGAAAATCTCTATGTGAACCATCATAGTATAAACTTTAACACAATTATAATCATTTAAAACGATAAATATAAAGTATTCAAATTTTAAAAACGTTAACAAAATCAATTTAAAATCATTTTTTATAATAACTTAAAATACAAATAAAAAAAAATATTTAAAATTAAATTAAAAAAAAAATTAAAAGTAAAAAAATAAAAATAAAACTTGGCGCATTGTGTCAAGGAGGGGGCAACATAAAAAGAAGATGTCGACCAAGGAGACGACGAAAGAAAGAAGGAAGAAGAAGATGATGAAGGAGAAGAAGGAAGAAGTCAACATGACGGTGCAAAAACAATGCGCCAAGCTTTATTTTAATTTTTTTTTACTTTTAATTTTTTTTTATTTAATTTTAAATATTTTTTTTCTTTGTATTTTAAGTTATTATAAAAAATGATTTTAAATTGATTTTGTTAACGTTTTTAAAATTTGAATACTTACAATACTAATGCCAGTAGAAAAAATTCCCACGCGTGAAAGGGGGTGTGGGGGGCGGGCCATCCACCTTGCCCCGCATGGCGTTTTTTGGCTTTCTGGCACTTCTAAATCAATTTTGAGACGTTTGGGGACCTAATCTCTTACTTATGACAAAGGGTAGCTGGGGAAGAACCCTCAGAAAATAAGGGTCTGGGGCGCATAGCCTCAGAGAAAAATTGTGATCCTCTAGTGGATTTGATGGTATTTTCATGACTTTTGAACAGAGCTCTTTGAATTTTCAAATAATATTTGGTAGAAATTTAATACGTAACTGCTTGCTTCAAGCATTATTTTAAGCAGCCCATAAACCTAGTTCTACTTAAAAAATATATATTTATATACCACGAGGAAACGGGGTTAAGGGGCAAAGCCCCCAGAAAAAATTCTCTGAAGGTCACAGTGAATTTTTGTTGAGGCATATTAAAAATAAATTTTTATGGGAAAATATAGCGTTTCATGAGAAAATCTTGTTTTTGGAAGGTACCTAGGCTTTATTTTCGTGGTATTTTCTTTAAAATAAAGTGTTTTTGGATCAACTTCTTTATATACCCAGCAAACATAAGGAGGCACACAGGAGCTCCTAAGTAGCTCCTGACTAGGATATTAGGAACTCCTTAGGACGTCTTAAAATACTCCTAAAATCATCCTCAGGAGGTCTCTAGGATCAGCCCAATGTCACTCTTTAATCGATCCTCAGGACATCTTATTAGGAGGTACCTCCTAGTTTAGGAGGTACTGAGGATATACTGAGGAGTTCTTATACTTGATTTTCTACTGGCAGGAAACCTGCATTGGAGGTACTGAGGACCTCCTGAGAACATCTTGATCTTCCTAGTTTAGGAGGTGCTGAGGATATACTGAGGAGTTCTTATACTTATTGAGCGGGCGACTCCTTAATTGGCAGGACCTCCATTGTTTCCTGTCCATACCGCTATATACAGGTTGCACTGTTTCTCCAATTGGGCTGAAATTTTGCACACATGTCAAGACAGCTTCTGGGGTTAGCAGACCATATTTTTTTTAAAATTGGTGCATTCGTTCAAATTGTTTAACGTATTTAATTGGTCAAACCCCCAAAAGGTTCCGATCAAGTTAAAATTTTGCAAATAATGATTCATGAATCATTATGATATCTATTAAGTTTTGGCCATAAAACAAACTGCATATTTCATTTAAAAAATCAATTTTTCTTCTTTAATGGTCATATAATAAAAATATAATATTATATGGAAAATTTCCATATTTCGCCTTCCTTCGAAAAAACTTCCGCGTAACATCCCTAACTGTGTGATTAGAAAATACAATATATATGAAAGATCACACTCACAATTATGCAAGTGAACCAGGGACACTTAATTTTAGGGATAGACTACCCCTCCGGTTTTATGGTTGTGTAACTACAATAAAGTAAAACGAGTGTATGAGTGCAGTATAACTTCATGTTTAATTCGTTTTGGTACATGTATGTATCAAAATATCAAATGTCATACCAATACCCTGATTTTTTCCTTAAAGAAGCAAACAAAATTTACAATCGTGGCATTGTCCATTAGACATTATTTATCTTTCATTACTTGAAATTTGCAATCCTTTAGTAAATTAGCATTCCAACATGATAAAGGTAGGTAGTTACCTTAAAAATTCCACACTGACAACCAGCTGATCAGTACCAAAAACAAGCAATCAAAATTGAAATAATAATAATAATATCACCTTGATTTTATACAAAGACATAGATAACTTCCACCTGCACTTGAAGTTTGCAATCCATCAGTATTCCAACATGACTGATTTGTCCCTTAGAGAAGCATGATAATTTAAATATAATAATAAAATCGTGGCATTGTCCATTAGACATAAGGTGGATTTCCATGCTCCGTCCAAGTCCGTCACTGCCGACGAAAACGACAGAATGCGATCACGTGACCCGTCTCGACCAATCAGAGCCATCTCCAAAAATCTCGGACGGCGACTGATTGGTCGAGACGGGTCACGTGATCGCATTCTGTCGTTTTCGTCGGACGGTGACGGTTTTTGACGGAGCATGGAAAGGCAGCTTTAGATATCTTTCATTAATTGAAATTTGCAATCCTTTAGTAAATTAGCATTCCAACATGATAAAGGTAGATAGCTTAAAAATAGCTTAAAAATGCCACACTGACAACCAGCTGATCTGTACCAAAAACAAGCAATGAAAATTGAAATAATTACGAAATAAAGTACGCAAAATAACTTTACGGGGAATGAATTTCAGTTTCAGAGGACTTATCTTGGTCATTTAATGATGTCGAGTTCATTAATATTGTCTTCTTGTGTAATCTTTGTGGTACGTGCCGCAACCATTCGGTGATATGAAGTTTCATATCCGCGTCGGTGGCATCCCGATGCTCCCGGAGTTTACGAACAGCGTCTGCAAGTGCATAACAACGTTTTATAATATTGTGTATTTGTATTAAGATTCAGGGTACTTCAGGATTTTCTTTCTTAAGATGTGGCATTTCCAGGGAAGTTGACAGCATCATCTCTTCTGACATTGATTCAATGGCATTCTATTTGATAGTGATGTAGTGGCAATGAGCAGAGTGATGCTAAAAAGATTGTTTTAACTAGCAACAAGAACAATAATAACTTGTACTTTTTAAAACAATTTACTGAAGACAAGCTACAACCTATTGATTTGTGAATGATTACTAACTAAAAATACTCGTAATACCAACGTGATAGCACTCATTTATGAGTGTGTCCCAAAAGTTAGTGTCTGGTAATACCAATTCATATTCGCAATTCTAATTGTTTTGGGTTTGGTTTGACAAGGTGTCAAACCATGGCTGCACACAAACAGCGATTACTCAGCAGTAGCTCACCCGATCGACTTCAAACTAGTATTGATGTGTAGAAAGTTTCTTCCAACATGCCATTGCCCACACATAGGTATCTACTGTAAATATTCCCACTACACTTACTTTTGGGGTGCACCTTGTATGACTATTCAATGCAAGCTCTAAAGAAGACAATTCAAATTAATCAAAGGCTTCCATAATAACAATGGGGAAGTTATTATATATTTTAATCCAAAATTGAAAATATGTTACTTACCAAATACTGCAGCAATACACCTGCGATTGCCAAGTTCTCCCTTGTTGCAAGTACCTCCCCACGTATACTTAAGCCCAAGATTGTCGGTCAGCAATGAACCCATCATCCGCCGGATGCTGTGGCCCATGTTGCAGCTGCCCAATTTTCGAAGTTTGTCCACCTTAAATAGTAGAAACCAAAAATGTAATAGCAACTGAATGAATGATGTACTACAATGTCATAAGGTCTATACTGCTCAAATTGTTAGGTATCTGCCAAACACATGACAGTTCATTTATAGTTGGTCCACATAATTCAAGTCTGACTTTGTTTTTGATTTACAAATCAATAACATAAATATTGGCATATTTAATGAAGAATAGATGAATTTACAAGCTCTAGTATAATTAATATATTACATAATTAGACTGAGAATTATGAAAATTGCAGTATTATTAACTTAACTCCGTATCAGGGAGTAGGTAAGCTAATAACTTAATAAGTATTGAATTCACATTTTGTACACAAACTATAAACTTCAATAGTGGGGTCATTAGTGAATGGAAATAGAATTGAACACAATGACAACCAAGTACAAACATATTATTCAGTAACTGACAAAGCATACCAGTTCAGAATATGCGAGAGGATCCTGGATGGATGTATCTAATGCATCAAACTGTTCACTGGTATCAACTGGCATTATTGCGGGAAGTTTAGAAACAGTCTGAGGAGGCATATCGATAACTGGCGGCTTGTCTTGAAACATTTCTTGCAACATGTGCATGGTCTTGGCCAATGCTACTTGGTTCTTTAGTATGAGATGGATGCCTTTTCTGATTTCCGCCATCTCTGCAAATATAAATGCAACATATTTATCGTTCATGACCACCATGTGCTTTAAGTACACAAATACCATAAGTCAAAATGTACACATTGAGTACCTACATAATCTGGTTTTACAATGAGCAGAAAAAATAAATGTCAGTCTCACCTGCACCAGGGGCCTCTAAATTGCTGCTGCTGCAAGCAGTTGAGGTTATTCCTTGCTGATTAACTAGAAGAAGGATAACAATTATTATCTTTGTTTTTATTGTGATCTGATACTTTCAATCATACCATGATTTTTACTTTTAAATTTATAATAAAATAAAGCATGACCCCCTTGTTTTAATTTTGTGCACTTTTTTTGGAAAATTATACTAACACAATGTGATAAATGTGTGAAATTTGAATGATTCACTCTCACCTGCATCGAGGGTGGCAATGACGCTGCTGGAGGCAGTTGGTTGCTTCGGTCCCTTATCAACTGGAAAGAACAAGATTGCAATATATGCACTTACTATCATATCATGATGCAAACAAACAAAGTGGCTATTGCCAAATGTTGCCCATAATCGAAAAGTAGCACTAATTAAAATAATACATAGTAATGCTGAATGCTGAACGATTAATACTTAGCATGAATGTGCAAAAGCATGAGTACTAAACAACAAATATTAACCACATCGAGGACGCTTACGGCCGTACCGTGATGGAGAAAGCAGACTTTGAGATTCCTGGGTTGCTAAAAAAAAGGGGACCATGAATTAGTTGTAAGGGTCAGTTTTTCAACTGTAAAACTATAAAAGTTTATTAGGTCTACATAACAAATGTAAATCACTAAAATAACAAATAATATTACATGTTAGCCTTTCAAAAACTATGTATTAATAATAAGCAATATTTCCATCAGTTTTAACTGAGCTTCTTCAGGCATGAATGACAAAACATCCTCAATGAATACTGGAGGGAAATTTTGCATTATAATAAATAGTTTTTGAAAGTCTAGCATGTAATGTTACTTCGGCCCCGTCTTTCAATACTCTGCTAAACCAGTAGTTAAATTTAAGCGGTGGATTCAAGAAATGCCATTGGCTGTTGCCATGGCAATATAGTCCTAATCAACAGTTTAAAATTTATCAGAGTATTGAAAGACTGGCCCTTAGAATATTTAGAAATTAAATAATTGAGAAGAATTTATAGTCAAATATCAGTAAAATTACACTAACACAGTGTGTGAAATTTGAATGATTCACTCTCACCTGCATCGAGGGTGGCAATGACGCTGCTGGAGGCAGTCGGTTGCTTCGGTCCCTTATCAACTGGAAAGAACAAGATTGCAATATATGCACTTACTATCATATCATGATGCAAACAAACAAAGTGGCTATTGCCAAATGTTGCCCATAATCGAAAAGTAGCACTCTAATTATAATAATACATAGTCATGCTGAATGCTGAACGATGGAAACCAATACTAATTAGCATGAATGTGCAAAGCATGAGTACTAAACAACAAATACTAACCACATCGAGGACGCTTACGGCCGTACCGTGATGGAGAAAGCAGACTTTGAGATTCCTGGGTTGCTAAAAAAAGGGGACCATGAATTAGTTGTAAGGGTCAGTTTTTCAACTGTTAAAACTAAAACAGTTTATTAGGTCTATATAATTATTGATGGCCCACAATCCTAGAATGACCACTATGTAACTGTTCAAAACTTTTGTGGCTGCTTTTACAGAGAATTGAAACACTTGCTCAAAGGCCCGATTGTACAATGTCACGATAACGAAAGATTAAGTTCACTTTAGCTTAAAGTGGAATTTAGCAGTCTAGATGGCTGTGTTTCATTGGCTATTGCCGTGGTTTCAGCCGATAAATCTTGCCGCTAACTTTATCGCGAATTGTACAAGTAAAAAACAAAAACAACATATCGTTAAACCCAATGAAGTAGGTGCAATAATTTATTTTACCTCGAGTAGCTTCAGTAGCCGTCTGCCTATCCTCACTGCACTGGCTGTCTTGGCTGTACAGGACATTGTCGCCATTAATCTGTGTAGACTGATACACATGGCCATTGAAAAACTCTTCTTCCAATTGACTATCTGTTTGTGTTTCAAATAAACCTGTTAAGACACATTTTAAACTGAATATAATGTATTCGATGCAATAATTATTTTCATCGGTAATAATACGCTTTGATACCTAGCACTGGGGCTTTTCGGGCCATCTCGAGTACTTTCACGATTTCTGGTGATAGTTGTGGTGCTCGCACAGGGTTTAACTTTTCCCTCCTCGCATGAGTCTCAACCTCATTGTCTGTGTCTGAATCTGATGATGTATAGACAATCGGAGACTTCTTCATTCTTTTGCCGCGACCCCGATTCTCATTAGTTCCATCGCTTAATTGCGCATTAGAGTCATGCAATAACTGCTTCACAGCAGCTTGTCCATCTGTGTAGTTGTCTGAAAAGTGAATATACAATAAAAATACCATGAATAGCTTAGGAAATAATATTTAAAATTAGTTGAGACTATACGTACCAAACGTCTTACAAACTTGAACACTAAAGACTGGCCAATCATCAGACGGGCGAGCATTTGAAGTAATAAGTCTCCACATTTCTCCCTTACGGATTCCTCTCTTCTGTAGGGCATCCTTATCCGGCCACATGCAGGAATTCCCGGAAGAAGTAATCCAAGATGAAGGGAGTAGCTCTACATCCCCATTAGTAAAAGTCACTACAGTGTATTTATGGGTCATTTCCTGTCAAAATAATTGTATATACATACATATTGAAATAAGAGCAACAAACACTAACAAATTGTAATATAAGTACCTATCCATCCTTCAAACGTGTTTCCTTTCTATGTGGATGATTACTGTGCAAGGTGGAGGAGTGGAAAGATTGCAAACTCGTCTTCTTCAGTGTTTACAGGCAGGCACAATGCCTTAGATGATATAGATGTGATTTTGAAAGTTTGAGGCAGTGACAAACCACTTGCCAAGCACACACCTATCAACGTTGAATCCATTGGATCATTATTTGGGTACAAGGATCTGATGTTCATAAACTTTCTGGCAGATATCTTTGAATCATTAGAGAATTGTTCAATCAGAATGAATGAACCATCTTGCAGAATGCAACAGTTGTTGCCACTTTTAGCGGTGATAGTCACAGATTTTAATAACAGAGGACCATCGGGAGAAACCAGAAATGCTGTCTCATAATGAACTACAGGTTTCCTTCCCACTTTATTGATTTTTTTTCTTCTGAAAGGCGGTTACTTAACTGCTGTAAGCATTTGGCAGATTTCCGTACCTTTCGTTTTAATTTGCCAAGGTGGTTTTCGAATTGAAAAGCGCTAAACTCATCAAGCGGACCGAATTCAGATACATCATTTGCAAGATGCAGCAAACCATGTACATTATACGACATCCCACTCACTCCATAGTTTGCACCAAAACATGCAACAAAATGCTTTAGGAGCTGGGCTGCATATGTATTCATGAGTTGGCAGTATTTTGGGCTAGCCAAAATTAGAATAGCACAATGAAGCGTTAGAAAATGGCTATACTTGCGCCGCGACAATGCGTTTCGCAACACAATTGGGCCCGTGTATAACACAAATAGACGGAATTCGGTAGCCTTCCACCGACCTACATCCTGCAATTTTCTGCCTTTTCGAGCAAACTCCTTGCACACAAAGTTTGATAGGTGGTCAATTAGATCGGAGCATTTAACTTGGATCGTGTCGGGTAAACGTGTATCTTTTCGGCCTTTCACCCAGAGTACCAACAGCTTTTTCATAACTCCCAAACACACTAAATGCATAAATTCATATGGGAATTGCGTCACCATGCCAGTCTCCAGTTCTTCAAGAACTACTTCAACGTTATGGTGGTGTTCATCATCTCTGCGGTCAGCAAATTCCTGGTTGGTTCTCAATCGAACTTCTACTTCGGGAAAACAAACTCGGTTTTCTTCATAATCCCCATGTTGCCAACATTTACTGCATGAACTATATCCTGAGTGGCTCTTAACTCCTGCTAAAAAGGCTCTGGCTGGCGCATCACAAATGTAGCCCTTGATTGTGACATCAATTCTTTTTCCATGTAAAGAAACTCCGTCCCTGATAACAATCCGGGCTTCGTTGACAAATTCTCGTAGATACTCAGCTGAATCATTTGGTTTTGTAGTACCATGATACACCCCAATAACGAAAGGTTTAGAACCTACATATTTGGGATATATTGCTCCTTGGATCGGCCAAAAGTGGTCACTTGAATAGTCGAATAACGGAAGACCGTCTGCATTAATCAAAAGCTGAACGCTATCTGGTATTGGATGAAGTAATTCCAACTCCTTGATTAATCCATTTTTCAATCCAAAATGGGTATAAAAACCTGGTGGTACTTCTCTAATGATTGTTCCTTTTGGAGTTTTCATTAAAGTTCTTACATCTACTGGAAAGTCACGAAAACAATTGTGAGTCACAAGAATTTTAAGCAGCTTGCTGACAGCCCCTTGATTAATGTTGCATTCCACTACCCACCAGGCCAACTTTTCTTTGAGTGTGAGTTCTGAATTGTCTGTTGAGTTATCTGATAGCGTCTCATCATGAGGATCATGTTGCATGTCATTATCAGAATCTTGGTAAATGTCATCATGTTCATGTTGCATGTCATCGGCATAATCTTCGTGAATGTCATGATGATGATCATGTTGCATGTCATTATCAGAATCTTGGTAAATGTCATCATGTTCATGCTGCATGTCATCGTCATAATCTTCGTGAATGTCATGATGATGATCATGTTGCATGTCATCATCAGAATCTTGGATTATGTCATCATGAGGATCACGTTGCACGTCGGCATCAGAACCTTCACGAATGCTACCATGAGGATCCTGTTGCATGCCATGAGAAAAGGAATCCAAATCTTCAGGCCCAAATAATGCCGCTTCTGCACGAGCATTTGCAACCCGAAATTTATGCCGTTTTGTAACTGGGCAAGAATATCTGTTCCTCTTCTCCATGATACAGTTTATGCATTGATAATAAATGCCTGTTAAAAAATTAAAATTTTAGGCTGAATAACTCTGGCCATCGTGTCAGTGAGCAATTACAATAATGATTAAAAGGGCGCTGCTTACTATTGTGTAGTAATACACAATGAATAGTTATCATTTACACTTAGACAATGATAGTTTCAACAAAAGGATATCTAATGCAATACGTAGCTATATATAGCTATAAACATTTTGGAAATAAATAATTATAAGATACAATAAATACAGTAGGTACAATTTAAACTTTAACCTTACAGTTGAGTAACAGTAGATAGTGTAGTTTTACACAATAAACATCACATTTCAACATCAATTATCACATTTCAGCATCAATTACTTAATATGGTAGATAAAACATATGATAAATGAAGTGAATAATCAGCTATTTCTGTCCCAAAATGTAGATTCATATGGAGGTGGAATAAGAGCATTTTCTTTTATTAATTTGCAACATAGTCTCCTAAAAAGTTTAGGTTTCTCACTATTCCTTATCTAAATTGGAATCCGATTATATATTTTTATACCTTTACAAAAGATCGAATTATCTGCAAACGATGATTTATTTCTACATGTTATAATATTATTATTCCTTCCAGTATTGTAACAATGCTGCTCTTTAGTTAGTTTAATTGTATTGCTAAGGGATAGTGGTGAAAATCCCTTCTCAATTTTAAAAATAAACGTTAAGGTATTTAATAATATTCGGATTTTCACTTTCAACCATGCTAAAGCATTGCACATTTTAAGAATCCTAATATACTCCTCATTGTTTCATTTTGTAATTTTTGAATTGAGTCAATTTCATTCTAATTTAGAAAAATAGGATAGAACTACAAAAATCAGGGCTGCCACTCTCTACACCCTTCAAAAATAGTTGCTTTAGTTACCTATAAAGTTTTAAAAAGTTGCCTTTTAGTTGCTAAAATGTACACAAAAGTTGCTTAATAGTTGCTCAAAGAGATCATATATTTCGCCTATATTACCCATTAAAAAAAACACACAGCCACAGTCAGGAGCATTGGATGAAAAAAAGGACTACCTACTTGTCGGCATTTAATGATTGAAGCATGAAATTTGGCTCAATTATACTTTCTCCCATAAAATAGCTATAGGTACCTATCTCACAACCAATTCAGTGATTTTTTTGTGTGACCTTGAATGACAAAAATAATTTTTTTTTTGTAATTATCAAAATCGGTACTTATGACTCAATAACGAAACAATATTTTTGAAATAGAATTTTATCTAGGCCTTGTTTATAAAATTACATCACTAATGGCATTTTTATGGCTAATTCTACTAATTTTGTAAATTATGATAGTTCTAAAAAGTCTTTTGTTGTTAATAGCAACAGCAGAATGCCAGACACCTGGAGGCCAAGTCTTGAAACTTACGCCTTCAAGACGCAAACGCTCTAGGACGTCAACAAGTCCCATTTACTGTAAGAATGACGACCTTGAAATCTACAGATAACTGTTTATCTTCATTTTGAATAAAGTTTTATGACTGTATAATATTTGTAATAATAATTATAATGTTAATAAATTGTTTCCAATAGATTGCTGGATGACAATAAAATAAGTGGCTTGACTTTATGTTTCAATGTCGATCACTCTTACAGTAAATGGGACTTTATGACGTCCTAGAGCGTTTGCGTCCTGAAAGCGTAAGTTTCAAGACTTGGCCTCCTGATATAAATGCAAATGTTAAAAGGAAACCAAATGAAAGAGTCCCTCACCTGGCCTGATATCTAGCGTACGTTAAGACGAGCCTGGTCGAGAATGGCCAACAAATCTTTGTGCGGTTGTCGACGAGGTCACAGTTGATTTGGTTGTTAAAAAACTCAATGTTTTGCTTGGCGATACCTTCTCGTTAGTATTCCTCCTGCTCGGTATTGATCAATACCGACTCTGCAACACAAAAACACATACACAAATAATAACTAAACATTTAAAAATAAAAAAATCATGGCTTCTTACCAGCCAGTGATTTAGCCAATAATAAATGGAGAAGCTAGTGGTCATAAAACAAAGCCATTTGCTTGTCACAAGAGGTAACCAAAGTAAACTGATATGATAAAGAAGAAGCCATAACTTTTGTCATAAAGTGCACAACATAACCTAAAGACATTCAAAATTATTATCATTAATCATTTTAAATAGGTACACAAAGATACGTCCTCGTTTCATAGACAGTCAAATAACAGGAAAGTTCTCTAGCAAGTTCTAGGTTATGTTCGAGTGTTTGACAGTCAACTGAGATGGGCAAAGAGTAACTTCATCGGATGACCTTGACTTCGATCGCGATTCAGATTTCGATCGCGTTGTTACAACTCAATCGAAATTTGAATCTGTTCACACACATTTATTGAAACTTCGGAGTGAACAGGGTATGATTAGCAAAAATGCTGCAAACGGCCATAACCACAAAAACCAAAAGATTTTGTGGCGGCTTTATCCGCCATTCAATAATGGTTTAAATTCTAACTAGTTCGTAATATAAATAAGAAATAATAATAATAATAGTAAAAATAAATCAAACTTACCTTCAATATAAGAGAAAAACGATGTAATACGTCCACATTCAGATGGATTTGATTTGGATCACACAACACATACACAAGAGACCAAAGATACAGTACACGGCTAGCAAGAAGATACGGACAAATATCGCCAGGTCTTATCCGGTTCCGGTCAAATTGTGGTTTACGGACGTGCCGTTATCAAGTAAATCATTTTATTCATTGACATTAAATAATGACAAACAAATCGTAATAATTACCTTGTTTCTAAATAAGTATAATAATATATTAATATCTTATTTTGCAATGTATGAAAGTAGTACATATTATGAGTTTTCTCGGCGCCAACTTTTGAATTCAGAACAGTCTTATTTAAGACCTCTTGAGGATGTTCGTAGGAGGTACTTACTATACACAACATTTGTTCCTATTTCATTGTACCCAGGATATCCTAAGTATTTCCTAATTTAGGAGTTTCCAACTATGGTTGTTTCTCCTACTGTAGGACATCCTAGGAGCATACTCTGGGATCTCTTAATAGGATGTCCTAAATTAGGAGTCTGAGGACATAATAGACCAAAACAGAAATGACTAGCGCTCTCGTTCGGTACTAAAACCGACCTCGCTGGCTCGGTCGGAATCCGTGTGAAACCGCCCCTCCTCCGTGTTCTTAGTAGCAGATTTAGGTATTTTGTACACTTATTTAATAAATATTAGGAGAAATGTTTTGGTATTACGTTTACACTCAAATAATCTGCACCTTTTGCAAGACAAATGACCACTATCAGCTTGTATTTCCAATAACCATATCTGTTGTTATTTCAAAACAAAACTTCGTAATTTAACAAGAGACAGCTGCCGGGAATGGTTCCCGCGTCGAGGTATCACACACTTGACCTTGCGGTAGCGCATGCGCAGACACATCTTACTTAGTTCATGTGGTGGCGCTGGCAACTTTCCGTTATGGTCTATTAGGAATCTCCTGAGGAGCTCCTGTGTTTGCTGGGTAGTGATTTGAGCAACTCCAGTCTGCCCCGCAGGGAGATTTTTTGTTTAACCCTTTTGAAATAAAATTTTGACACTATGAGGACCACATCTTATAATTTTTTAGTTGAGGCTGACCCATTAGGGGGGGCCAAGGCCCCCCGGCCCCCTTCCCCCCCCCCGTGCGCAACCCTATGGTTATTATCAACACTAAAGCGACCACACGCAGTGAAATGTAGGACAATAAAAGTACAAGGTTAAAACAATATTATTATTTTATTATGATTAAATAAATGCAATAATGAGTTTGAGGAAACTCAAATGGGAAGTCAAAATATTATGGTTCAATTTAATATTTTTTAAAGAGGTTTAAAGAGGTTCTGTTTACGTAGCTTTTATTACCAAAAGAAAACGTGATTGAAATAGGATGAAATAATGATTGAATGGAAGTTTTTATAATAAAAAATGCAATAAAAACCTACTGCGCAAGAATGTTTGTATTAAATTTAATCAGATAATAAATGGTTTAGTGTAGATCTGCGCTTGTGTTTGAGTCAGTTAATAGGAACACTTCACTTGCTGAGCCACGTACACAATATAGAGATCATCTTCTTGAAGCACAGGTAGATGTATTATACATTAATATACAATGCTGTTTCAAGCCCAGATGATAGAGTATTGGGACATTTGGGCTGAAAAGGCATTCAGTTGGCAACAGTTCAAGATTTATGCAGTATTCATTCTGAATGCTAAAAGGAAATTAAATTGTCATAGAAATTAGTTAAGACTCTATTAGAAATCAGAATCATTATTAGATCATAAATTTATCACTGTGAGATTTGTGAATTGAGTCGACTTTAGTCCATTGAAAGAATATTTCTTTATTCTATGGATAATTTTATTCTATTGCTTGAACTTGCGCCCTTTCTTCACCGAGTTTAGTCTGATTCTGAAGAAGCCGATGTAACAGAGCAACCACAGCCTTCTCGACAGTCACTTCATTCTCTGGGTAGAGAACGAAGTCTGTCGAGAAGGCTGTGAGTGCAACATAGGTCCAGCACTATCAATAATTTAAGAAGCTATCAACATTATACAGTTCTAGGTGGAAAGCTTATTTTTATAAATTGACACAAATCTTATTTCTAATTCTGATGAAGGCAAATAATTATCACAGTCTTCTCTACGTCATACAGCCTTAAGTTTCTAAATTAATTATTTTTCCGGAGTGGGAAAATACGTTAAACTTAATATCCTAAGAACATAAATCAAATACGAAATAGTCAATTAACACGAATGTGTATTCCAATAAAAACAAAATTAAAATTTTATGATGATTATAGGTAATAGAAAAAAAAACACAATCAATAAAAGAATGCATTTATGATGAAATCAGGGAAGCTATAACTTTCAGAGTTTATTTCTCATCGATAAAAAATAAAATCTTTTTAGCATTCAACATACCAGAACAAGAAATTAAATCATCGATATACGAGAACATCTTGATTTTTTTTTGTCAAAAGTAAAAAAAAATATTGAAATGAATTCATATTTAATTAATATAATTATAAAATTCACAATAATATAATATAATATAATATATAATAATTATATTGTAATTATAAAATTATTAATAATTGTATTAATTATAAAATTCCCGAATATAATAATAAATATGGTAAAAGACAAATTGCTATTGCTGTTCGAACTATTTTGAACTGTCTTCCAGATAATTTAAAGTGCTTTGACACTTATAGTGAAATGAAAAGAGAAGTTAAAGATTGCCTTTTTAATAATCATCCATTGTAATTTTTTTGTATTTATATTTCTCCCATAACAAAATGGTGTACCTATATGTAATGTTTGGTCGCAACGGTTCTTACCTGATTCTTGACATGTCTAGTTATTACTTATTGTTCATTGTTTATGTAGGCTACCTATAATTCTCTCGGATGCAATTAAGGTGGCGCGATGACTCGAAGTCATAGTCTCAGATCTTCATAATATTTTGTGTACTTATTGATAATCACGCCATACACAATCCATGAAAAAATTAAACACTTCTCGTGTCTAGTTTCTGAGATAATTTGAGTTTTCTCCCCCATGTTATCTTATGGCAGCCAAGTAAAATCGTGTCATTTTTAAGCTAAAATGGAGTTCTAATCTTTTTGTACGGTTAGATTTTAACAAAAAACATTTTTCCGGTAGACATATGGACATACTTTCAGGAAAAAAATTAAAAACAATACCATCGTGTGCTATTTTAAAAGTTATTAACTAAATTCGAAATTATTTCCTATACCTCCCATGTTAAGGTTTTGATCATTCTCAAAAGACAGAAGTATTTCAAAAGACACTTAACATGGGAGGTATAGGAAAATCATTTCGAATTTGGTTAATAACTTTTAAAATAGCTCACGATAGTATTGTTTTCAATGTTTTTCCTGATAGTATGTCCATATGTCTACCGGAAAAAAAGTTTTTTGTTAAAATCTAACCGTACAAAAAGATTAGAACTCCATTTTAGCTTAAAAATGTCACGATTTTACTTGGCTGCCATAAGATAATATGGGGGAGAAAACTCAAATTATCTCAGAAACTAGACGCGAGAAGTGTTTAATTTTTTCAGGGATTGTGTATGGCGTGGTTATCAATAAGTACACAAAATATTATGAAGATCTGAGACCATGACTTCGAGTGATCGCGCCACCTTAAGTGAAATTGTTGCAATTTCCTTTGTTCACCCTACAGATAAGCTCCTCTGGAGCTTGTAGAAATTCTTTATGTTGCATTTATGTATGTTTGTATTTCTTGTGTAACAAATCATAATCTTACTTATAGTTAACCAGTTCTGTCTGTCTATCTGTGTGTCAGGAACGCCTGCGCGCGCATCCTCTCAATTTCGCGCGCACACTCTCTATGTTGTATTTAAAATTAAAATGGTCGACGTTACATTGCCCAAATCATGTCCAAAATACATCTCTGCTCTTTGTGCATAAATAAATAACTGAAACTTACCTAAATGGCAATCCTTATCCCTTTGTGTTTATAAGAAATGTATTTTAACACAGAATAACTGTCCAAATCTTTACATTACATTGAAAACGGCACTATTTTGTATTTAAAATGGTGGCCTTTCATTGCCAATCGTGTCATAAAATACGTCTTTTGCCTTCATAAAGTAAAGAAATAATCATAGCTTACCTAAAACGTAATCCTTATCCCTTTGAGTGTGTAAAAAATCTACTATAACACATAATAACAGTTCAAAAGAGACATTACATAGAAAACTTCTTTACTCCAAGAAACGTCAAAGTGTAATTTTTATAAATTTTTCATTTCCTCTGATTTTAGAGGGCCATGAAAACCAAACAAAGCCGATAGATTTTTAACATTGGCCTCAAGATACAATTTGCAAACGATCAAATGTATTATTTTCTTCCTACATTTAATCAACACGGCTCTGTTACCCTCAAACCAACTAACCGACGAAGTTTTTAAATAATGTTGTTAGATTAATCATTTTCAGTCGTTTCTTATTTCGTAGAGTGGTCTGTATTGAGTCACGTATTGACAACGAATTCATGTTGCTGTTGATAAAGTTTGAAGCACCAATGTTTAAGTTTTACATTGTTAACTGAATATCTATACTTTAATTAGAGGTAGATGGGCTGAAGTCCATTTCAATATTCTTGAAGTGAGCTCAGAGAACAGTATTTCTGACATCAACCAATCATTTGTAATGGTGACATGAGTTATTGTAAGAGAAAAATTGTGCACATCTGAGGATTGAGGAACGTATATAATGAAACCGTAGATACCATGTAATAGCATAGCATCACAAATGAAGAAAAGGTCGTGGGCATCAGGTCACGGTATCAACGTAACGTATTATATATTATAATATATTTTTTAGTGCGCATACATTGTTTTTCTTCTTATTTTTACTTAGTACGAATACTCTGGTGTAAATTTGGAAACTTATATGAAATTGTTTCACCATAATAGGTATGATCAAATTGCTTTTCTTCGTTCCTCATTTGTTAACGTATTCTGTTAAGATTGGGTCATCAACGACGTCAAGTGTATTAACGACGCACACTCTGCTGACAAATATTGCTGTCGTTTTATATTTACGCATACCTCACTGGTGCACATTGGTCATGTTTTACATGACTGGACCCTCTATTTATAATAATTTTAAAAAAACAGGCGAACCTTGATTATAATACTCCAATCCCAATAATCACAACTTAAATATTGGTTTCAGATTTGACGTCAGAATAAGCCAACATGGCGTCTGCATATTACGTCATTGGCGTAATGGCGGTTTTCTTCAAGGTCGGCCCTATGCTGGTAACTAGCAGCGCCCCATTCCATGCAGGTTACAGTCTAACTAACACCATAGACAAGAGTTTTAACACGGGTCTACTGGCGTTCAATAATAAAGTTAGGAAGGTAAATGCGGTCGCCCAACATTTCAATGCAAAGGAAGTGATTATTGTAATGGGGGATTATAACAACAAACACCCATTGAAAGGTTATAAGTTGATTGCTGACAAGGTCACCGGCTTATCCTACTACGACTGTAGAGGATTTCCTTCTGGGAAGAGCGTGGCTGATGAATTAACGACAGATTTTTTCCTGCGACAAATCATATCGAAGGCAGAACAAATAAGGATAGATGTGGTTCTTCACTACACATCTGTGAAGCCAGGCGCCGATTCGAAGAATGTTCTCTCGCTGTTCAACAAGATGGCGAAGCTAGTCAAGAACGACACCACGTATCAGCAGATGTTCACGTTGACGATTACTGGAGTCGGAAGGGAGGCTAAAGATGACGTCATTAGGAAGCTAGCCACTCAGTTTCTGAAAGGTGTCCAGGAAGATCTCATGAAGGAAAACGTAGACATGAAAAATATGGCTTCTGACGTCGTTTTGGTTCGAAAAAGGGAATTGCATCTTCTGTCAATTCTTTTGGAAAGCGATGGATTGCATATCGGCGTATCAAATGAATCGGAATCATTTCGGCCGGAAAAGGGCAGAGGATTTGTCGGGAAGAATATGGGAGATTTTGGTGATATACTATCCGAGCGCGCCAGGAATGTTGCCCGTGAGTGGCGGGAAGAAGTACTGAATAGGATTGAATCAGTCCGCACGTTGATCGAACAGGAGATCGTGGCAAATGTCCAAGACTTGGAAAATCAGAGCTTGGATATGCACACTATGAGTGGCAAACTGAAAGAGGTAAAGGAGGAATTAGAGTTGATAAGTCATCAATCGACTGACGACGTTGAATTGTTGAAAGGTTTGGCCAAGAGTCGAATGTTGGGATTGAACTGGCTTTCTGGTAGAATTCTTAGAATGTCGTCACTTGCAAACAACCTTATTAAATATCTTCCTGTTGAGAATTCGATTACATTAAACAGGCGATCATCTATTTTGGTTGAATCCAAAGAATCAGGAAAATATATTTCGGAATTACAATTGTGGTATGAAATTTTGATAAGTATACATAATTCGTTATCCACATACAAAATCCAAAGCAATAAGACCCTATTTAACGTTGCGGATCTGAATGACTGGGGAATACATGGCCAAGAACAGGGATTGACGGTTACCGCAAGTAACTGGTTTCATTTTGTTGATTTAGTTATGTCAATTAATAAAATAAAATACAGCAGCTCCTTAATAAGAAATCTGACTATTGATGATAAAAAATTTGAAGACTTAAGACAAATTTTGAAACAGACATTAAAAGACACAACAACTATGACTTGTACTAAAAACTATTTGAACGTAACTGGCAATTTCATTCTCATAAGTGACATTATTTCTAATCATAAATGTACTGAACCCATTCATTCCCTGGACATCAGATCAAGGCACAAAGTCTTCATTGACAAAGATATAACAAATATTTTGGAACCTAGTAACAAATCATTAGCAAATAAACTTATTTTACAAACTATGGAACCGGTGGTGAGCATAATATCACCATTCTGGGAAATAGTTAACTCTCGGCATATTCACTTGACATCATTCTACATTCCACCTGCTTTTCCAAAAGCTGCCGCCGGCAAGGATCCAAAAGGGATCGGAGCTGATGGAGTTGCTGGTTTACCTGGACGACCTCTGGGTGGATTTTTGGGAATTGGCAAGGAATTTATTAAAGGAAAACATTTGAACGTGACTGTGACATTTGGATCCGGTGGTCCTGGACAAGAGGGGGGAGACGGAGGCGTTGGTAAACCGAACATGTTCCCGAACTTGACGGAAACCACAACAACGAGTACAGTCTACGATCGTAATATCCACAACGGTTCCGACGTCCTCTCCAAACTGCCGTATTCGTTCGAGCCAACTCTGACCGTCCACTCCAAAGGCGCTGTTCCGAATGTAACCAAGTACTACTACATGTTGTACACGGATGAAGGCAAGGGCGGGGATGGCGGCAACGGCGGGGTCGGTGGATTAGGTGGAACTGGGAATGCTGATATGTTTCAGTTCAGTAGCGATAAGTCGATCAAGATGTCGGTCACGCAAGGCGCTGTTGGCGAACAGGGAGCTGGTGGGAATGGCGGCCCAGGAGGGCTGAACGGCGGCCAGCTGCTTGTGTCCTATGTTGTGACGGGACCGGTTAACGGATCATACACATTCCAGTGGGTGGTGGTGGAGAGAACCGTTGTGGCCGATCCAGTTCCAGGCAATTCCGGAAAATCGGGAACTAGTGTAATGAATCAAACTTTTCCTTCTGACATTAAAACTTTTCACAATGTCGTCAATCAATATAAAGGAGCTCTTAAAGGAGATCTAATTTCTAAAGAGTTTCTGACCTCCATACAAACTGAATTATTTTATCACCTCTGCAACGATACGCGAATTGCCGAGATCCTTCTGCCGCTCCACACCACAGAGAGCCTCTTCAGAGACTTTCAAAAACTTGATATGGAATCCGAGAATTTATCAAAGGTATTTAAATTACTTCCTTTGTATGAATCTATGTTGTTGAATATACGTGGTTTCGTGAGAAGTCCTAAGCCTGGTGAGGACACCAAAGACTTCAGGCAATTGCAGCAGTTTACTTACACTGCAACTCTAAGCCTCGTCTACAGCTTGCGGAAGCGAGGGACGATTGTAGTCAACATGGAAGATTACTTAGTCTCAGTCTTGAACAGGATTCCGTCACTTGAAAAGCAGCTGGATGCCAAAACCATCATCGCTAAAACGGATGCATACAAGGCCGAATTCGACAACCGAATTAAAGAAGCTGGTGGTATTGCAGTTGATTTAATACCAAAAGTGGATGAATTACTTAAGCAGCTTATGACGGAGATAAATAAACTTCTAGATGAGTTGAAAGGTCTTTTGGCCGACATAGATCTAAATATTGAAAATACTGACAAGATTATAAAGGATATTAAAAGCCGTTCGACAATAGTGAAAGTATTTGATTCCCTCAAATTAATTCTAACAACTGCTGCCGCCTTTATACCGGCTGTTGGTCCGCTAGTCAGCATGGCTGTTGCGACAGTTCTTGACAATGTTAAAGGTTTTGCTATTAATTTTGATCCCAAGTTGCGACAAGAGGAATTAGATAAATTGCCTGAAGGTATTCGCGCAGGTCTGGAAAATTTTTTGGGCGATGAACGAACAAAACTCATTACTAGAATTACAGCTTTCAAACAAGAAATTGAAGATCGTAAATTATTGGGGAAGGAGATGAAAGATACGATCGTTTTTTTAGATGAACAACTTACTGTACTCAGTAATTTATCCAAAATAGATCTCTTTAAAGTTGGAGCGATGAAGACTAAAGTAATTGATTATCTAGATAATCTCAAAATTAGTAAGAAGTTAGGTATGAGCGGAAAAACACTTGCAGCTGTCGGAGCGCAATCCTTTCTTGCAGGATTTGATCTTTACGACATTCTTTCAGACAGTGGGGATAACGAAGAGACTCAACAACTTCTTCAACAATTGCACGAGTCTAAATCAGTAAGAGTACAGGTAGAATACATGGAAAAATTTACTAATACTTTGATGATTCCAACGATTGAAAACATAGGTAATGATTTGAAGGGTTGGAAAGATCAAATAAAGAATTTAACATCATTAGGGCTTATTATTGCTGGATGGAGAGTTGATGAGTTGTTATCGAAAGCAAAAAAGTTGGTAGTTGAGAGTACAGCAGAGTTTGAAGTGTCCACAGAAATTAGGAACATCTGTGGAAAATTAGAAAATGCAATGACAGCAATTATTGCTCTTTTCACACTTGTTAATAATTACATTGAAAGTAAAATTTACGCAGAGCATTTAACTAATGTTTTGTGCGACGGCTGCGACGAGCAGAATTGGGATAAAAATTACACATTCGGAAAGGAGCAATTGGAATTGAACTTGAGGACAAGGATATTGTTGGTAAAGATTGAATCTGAAGATGCAGTTTACGCTTTCAAGCAGTTTATCTTCCCATTCGCTCATTCTTACTTGGAAACATTCAACTCTACCATTGGATTGGAGAATAGGAAGGATCTGCATCTGGGTTTGACGAAAATTATTAAATCAACGGAGGAAAGAATAACTATGTTACATAAAAACGTTCAATTGGATGAATTCACAATAGAAAGTTCTAGCGATTCGTTCGTGTTTGAGACAGAGTATTCCGAACTTAATCCATTCTTCGTTTGGAAAATGGAAAGATTCAGTGATGACATTTCACAGTTACTGTCAGGCAAGGAAGTGAGATTCTATTCTGACATTCTATACGGTGTGAAGCACAACGCCGTAAAATTCAGTGAAATTAAAATCTTACTGAGGGCAAGAGATGAGAGATTGCAGATGCTTTTAAATGAAGACTTCTTGAAATTCCACGTGAATCTTCTTCATCTCGGCGACTCTCATTTCAAATGCAACGACAGGTTTTACGAAATCAACAGTGACTGCGTTGACATTCGGTACAGCGTTAAAATGAGCTATTACTCATCACTTCCAAAATACCACAACACTGTGTTTAAGAAACTGAAAATGAGTACACCAATGTTGAGTCCGTATGCAACTTGGAGGATGAATCTCTCTTGCAGTGATAATATCATGTGTAAGTATGATGGTTTGGCCAAGTACGCGGACAAAGTGGATCTGTTGCTGGTTGGTAGAGGGCAGTACGTGTCTGCTGACTCGAATGTATGTGACGACCCTTTGGAAGACTACTATACAGTTGATGAAGTCACAAATGAACGCTTTTCAATACTCGAAGATAAATATAAGAAGAATAATAACATAGATAAAAGGGAGTCCGCCAAACAAGAGACCAAATAGGAAGTTTACTACAATTTGTGTGATTTTTTTGGATAGAGTGTACTGGAATTGTGGCTGGAACCCTCGGTTTGTATTTGTGGTCGGTCGCGCATATTGTGTCAAGACCAATAATCATTGAAAATGCGCACAACGAACGGCGACAACCGCACTACCGTAGGTTGTAACCTAGGGGATGGAGTCGCAAAGAAGTAACGCTGTGACCTTGCATCTCTTTACTTTCGTAATTTTCGTGATCTCTTTCGTTGAGAGAAATAAACAGATAAGTTTGATGTGGTAGAAAGTTAAACTATTTAATGTTTAAGTATAGGTTATAATGAGTTTAAGATAATGCACCATGGGTGAATGGAATTTTAGGCAAAGTCTTGAGAGAAACCATACAATTGTACATTTTCTCACAAACATTGTAAATCAATTAACCCGCCGGTTAGTCACCTGCGATTTTGTAACGCGAGTAGTCACCTGGGGTCTGACAGACTCCATTTACATTTTGACTGCCATGTACATTTGGAAGGTATTTTGAGTGTCCATGTATTTTTATTGTTATGCCTGACCGTAAATATTACCATAACCCTGACCCAATTTTTTTTTTGAAACAGGGTTTTGAAATAATAAAAAAAAATATTTTAATGAAACACAGGAAAAATATTAATTTATAGAGGAGCCTTGCTATTATTTTAAATACATATATTTAAATCGGTTCATTTAATCATATTATGTTTTTATTTGTGTACTCGACGCATACATGAATGATTCCATGGCCATTTAATTATAAGTATTTTCCAATGTTTTTAATGCTTTTCAACCAATTACATTCTAGCTACAGGTCTTTGCTATGTGTGTAAAATATTAATATAATAATATCTCTAGAAATTGAGGAGTATAGTTTCAAAAAGAGTTATTGGCAATGGCACCCAACACCATTCTTAGATAATTACACATTTAGTGCAACAATAAGACCGCGTGAAGCAAAATAATTGCCGCATATGGTAAATTTAGAAGAAAAACAGTTAATTTGTCAGTCTTCGACATACATCTATTTGAAACAATGGCATAAAATAACAAAGGACATAACTCATTTTGTTTGAAACACATTTTTTTAACAAAAAAAAAATTGTTTCAAAAGATTGATTAAAGTAGCAGAATTTATTGTTGACAGCAGCGTGACAATTCGCGTTTTCGGGCTGACCAGATGGCAGCACTGACCAGCACTGACAATGCCAAAGCGTCTATAACAACCGGGTTACGCGCATTGGTTTCTTGTTGTTGACGTTGGTTTGGTGTCATGGCCGTTTTGTGCGGAATCGAAGTGTGAGTGAAGTGGAATAACTTGTGAGTACCTAGTAGGTAATTAATTATACTTCAATTTATGTTTTCCATCAGATTCTTTACCATTGTGGTTCATTTCCGAAGATAATAAGTAGGTAGGGACTGCCTTTCTGATTAAAATGACATTGACATTGCCATCATCAATAAAAATGGCGGCCGTGGCCAAAACGAAAACGATTATCTACGTCTACAGCACTTATACTTTCTCACACTAGAGTGTGCCCCCTTTGCTCGAAAACGCGAATTCAGCTGATCGATGGAATCAAGGGAGCTCAGGGTGCTCTTGGCTCCCGTTGATTCGTTATAGGCAGTTTTGCTAACAGAATATCATTGGACGTAATTTTTTTTGAACCAAAAGCCTTCACGTGCTTGAAGAGCGCATTTAGACGATGCCAGTGCCAACTCTAACTCGAAACGTGAAATAAGTGGACATACTTCGTTTTGAAACTACGCTCCTCAATTATGAATGAAGATAATGATAATATGTTTTAAGGTAGTTTTTCAATACTCTGCTAAATTTTGAACTCTTAAAAATATATTGCATCATATATATTGCATCATATATATATATATATATATATATATATATTATATATATATTATATATTATATATTATATATTATATATTATATATTATATATATATTATATTATATTATATTATATATATATATATATATTAATATATATAGTTATATATATATATTAATATTATATATTATATATTAATATATTATATATTATATATATATATATATATATTATATATAATAATATTAATATATTAATAATATTAATAATATTAATAATATTAATATATTATATATTAATATATTATATATTAATATTAATATTATATATATATTATATTAATATATATATTAATATATATATATTAATATATATATATGCCTATATATATATATATATATATATATATATATATATTAATATATATATATATTATATATATATATATATATATATATATATATATATTATATATATATAATATTATATATATTATATATGAATTGAAACATTTCACGGTATTTTGCTGTGGACATTTTATTTGCTGCCGACGTTTCGCTAGCTATCCAGCCAGCCTTTTCAAGGCACATATAATATAATATATATAATATATAATAATATTAATATATTAATAATATTAATAATATTAATATTATTAATATATTATATATTAATATATTATATATTAATATTAATATTATATATATATTATATTAATATATATATTAATATATATATATAATGTCATGCTTTAAGGTATAATACTGCGTTATAGAAACTATTATCAACTCCGACGTTTCGATTTTATTTTAAAAATCTTCCTCAGGGAGCAAATACAGTAAAAAATGTGAAATGTCAAACTGACATATGAAAAACAATATAACAATATTTTACAAAACATACAGAACCAGTTGGAATAAAATGGAAAACAAGGTCAATAAATATAAAAAGAAACAAAACCTACACAATTAAGATATAAATATAAATCCAACAACTCTGTACATTTTATAAAATAATTCACAATATGTTCGTGTTTAACGTCCAGAAATGTGTAGAGCTGGACGGTGTCAATGGGCGTTCGCTCTCCGGCTTCTAGCTCTGGTCAGCGGACCAGCAGCGGGAGAGGTGCCGTCGGGTTGTGGTAAGCCGTCTGCTTGATGGGAGGCGAGACGTCGGCGAGTAGATACTGGAGCAGAGGCTGATGGTAGAGCAGTTCGGGAAGATGCGGGACGAGCTGCTCGCCGCCCACGTGTGGAGACTGGAGCAGTTGCTGATGTCACAGCAGACTGTGAAGCAGGGCGAGCTACTGGACGCCGTCGTTTCGAGACCGGAGCAGAATCGTGGGATGTTGACGATTGTGACGAGGTGTAATATGCTGGTCGAGTGGCCCGACGCCGTCGTGCTAACACCGGAGCTGAAGCAAGGGGTGCTGACGATTGCGATGAGGTGTCATCTGCTTGAGGAGATGATCATCAAAGAATAAAAGAATATTATATAGCAATATAATATATAGCAATATATATATATGCCTATATATATATATATATATATATTATACGTATAATATATAATATATATATATATAATATAATATATATATATTAATATATATATATATATATATATATTATATATATATAATATTATATATATTATATATGAATTGAAACATTTCACGGTATTTTGCTGTGGACATTTTATTTGCTGCCGACGTTTCGCTAGCTATCCAGCCAGCCTTTTCAAGGCACACAAAACGAAATAACTTAAATATATATATAATATAATATTTATAATATATATAAATTTTCATGTAGCGATTTCATTTTATATATATATTCGCTAGCATGAAAATGACATATTATATATATATATATATATTTATATATATATATATATATAAAATGAAATCGCTACACGAAAATTTATAAATATTCTTTGATGCTTTCGAAGCCGCTCATTATAATAATCAATATTTTTCGGTAATGCTTCGTTTATTCCACAGTTAAATATACAACGTTTCGCCAGGCTCCTGCCTGGCTTCTTCAGGTATATTACAAATTAATAAACTAAAAAACACAGCAATAGATCATATAAAATGATGAAATTCTATGATGATGAATAAAATATGATAAATATGATGATATGTGAATAAATATGATGATGAATAATGATGATCTATTGCAGTGTTTTTTAGTTTATTAATTTGAAATATACCTGAAGAAGCCAGGCAGGAGCCTGGCGAAACGTTGTAATATTTAACTGTGGATTAAACGAAGCATTACCGAAAAATATAGATTATTATATATATGAAAATATATGTGAATGTTAATTAATACCAACTGCAATGTGAAAAGATTTTCCTTGAGTGGGAAATATATATATATATATATATATATATATATCCAAAATATATATATATATATATATATATATATATATATTTTGGACAAGTTGCATCAGTGTTAAATACATGAAAATTTATCTTTTTGATACAAAATCGTATTACACGATAACGCTATAACAATTTAGATTTATGAGTTATTTTTAGATATGATGAATGATTAATTAAAATGAATATATTTAAAAATATATTTAATATAATGAAATTGTTTATCTTTTCTTGATTTTGTGGGAAAATCAAGAATTATGGGGACAAATAGTTACACAAGTGTAGGTAGTAGAGAAGGTTGAGGATCAAGAAGAAAGAGACGGAGGAGAAGAAGAAGAAGAAGAAGAAGAAGAAGAAGAAGAAGAAGAAGAAGAAGAAGAAGAAGAAGAAGAAGAAGAAGAAAAAAGGAATTAGGGGAAGAGGATGAGAAGGAAGACAAATGTGACAGGCATTAAAATGTATTTAGCCTATAAGAAATTAACTCTACGTAGTGTGGAATTTAAGTGTTTATAAATGTAAATAAATATGTGATAATAATAAAAAATACATAAACTATCCGTCCATCCGTCGTAAATACTAATTAGATGTATACCTATAATGTATGTGTATGTATTTACCGATAAATGTATGTACCACAAATATAGGTAAAAATTGATAATAAACTATAAAGACATTACTATACAAACAACTATAACACTTCGTGTCTAGAAATATAGCTTTTGAAATAGCTCACAAAAAATGTTACATTCAATGAAACTGTAAATTTGATAAATAAATCAAGAAAACAGGTACCTACAAGCATGATGCCAAATTTGGATACATTTTGTATCCTTTAGTAGGTATAGCCGTTTATATTTTGGACAAGTTGCATCAGTGTTAGAAATACATGAAAATTTATCTTTTTGATACAAAATCTTATTACATGATAACAATTTAGATTTATGAGCTTTTTTAGATATGATAAATGAATGATTAATTAAAATTAATATGAGAATGTAGGTTTCTGTGGAAAACTTCCATGGAGTCAGGATGATATGAAGGGATATGTGTTGTGAAAAATATCAGACCGAACCGGGGCTCGAACCCGGGACCTCTCACTTGCCGGGCGAGAGCTCTACCTACTGAGCTACCCGATCGGACGGACGGACATTAGACACAACACACTGATGAGGGTTAGAGATCTCCGAGGAGAATGGAATGAAGGTAGAGAATGCTTCTACGAACTGCCATACCACCGGTGAGATATTTCGGTCGGATATTTTTCACAACACACATCCCTTCATATCATCCTGACTCCATGGAAGTTTTCCACAGAAACCTACATTCTCATCATTCGAGCTGAAAAGCAACTCGTTCAGTCGAGTAAAAGAGGGTTGCGCACGCAAGTGCAAAGAGACATGGTGACAGCATCATAAAATTAATATATTTAAAAATATATTTAATATAATAAAATAACACAAAACATAATTTAGATAGATATTTAATTATGTTTATGATCTAGTGGAGCGGTCGTTCCACCCAGCCAAGTGGTACTGTACACTCACACTCACTCAACATACCGTAAATTTATTGTTCTTGTATAATAAACGATGTGTCAGGAAGGTACGATAAAAAAATAAAAAATCTAAGTCTAACCAAAGTTGTATTTATTCAAGAAATTAAAGATGTCGGCGGGTAAGCTCTAAAATGACCTCCATTTTCAGGGAATTTGTGCTTCAAGGTTGCAGTTGTTTATGTTGGTTCATATTATGTACTTTTAACTTAAAAACCAATGGGTCACGAAATTAACCCTTTGGGGGGTGGGGGGTGGAGACCTAAAGGTTTCGATATCTGTACAATAGCCCACACTAGCTAGAGAAAAATGGTTCCTTGCACATACTAAAGAAAATGTGCTCTCTTCAAAAAAAAATACGAGAACTCAAAATTATGCCGCCATCTTGGATAAAAAGAGTTTATTTTTCATTTTTCGTAAAATTTAGTAAGTTTTATAACCACTACGAAAAAGTTTATGTGACATAAAATATAGCCCTAATACTAATAATAAAATTTGTAATTTGCATATTTTCTGTATCTCCAACCGTTCTCATTGAAATTGCATTCTTGTATTGAAAAAACGTCCCAGGATAGGGAGTTTAGCATGTAATGTTCGTCCAGGAGGCGGTGACTCGATACATTTGCAGTGAACAAGGGATGACCAAAACAGCTAATTTATCATGATTTTCGAACTGCTGAGCACAAAAGAACTAAATATAATCGCGTCTCATTCAAGATGGCGACATAATTTTGTGATCTTGTGATTTTTTTCGAACAGAGCACAATTTTATTAGTGTATGCAAGAAATTATTAGTCCCTATCTACTATCGTTTATTTTACTGATATCGAAACATTTAGGTCTCCACCCCCCACCCCCCAAAGGGTGAATTTCGTGATCCATCAATATTTTAGATAAAGGTCCATAATATTAACCTACATAAGCAACTGCAACCTTGAAAAACGAATTCCCTGAAAATTACTGGCATTTTAGAGCTTATCCACCGACATCTTTAATTTCTTGAATAAATACAACTTTGGTTAGACCTAGAATTTTTATTTTTTTTATCGTACCTTCCTGACACATCGTTTATTATAAAAGAACAATAAATTGACCAAAGTATTATAATTTCACTGAAATACACTCCTTTTGGCACTTTGAACAGCCCTGGAGCCCAAAATGGCAGCCCGATTTTTTTAAGGATATCAAAATTAAGAAAGAGCGGAAAATTTCCTATAAGACTGCCAAAGGAAAAATTAGTATCACATTTTGCACTGTTTTTGTGCTTACAGCCCTCACTATTGGCGCATCGTTTTTAAGGGCATTATAGGTATATATATTTAGGTGCATTTGATTTTAGGCATATTCTTTACTGTTTATATACACGATGCGCCAAGTATATTTTGGTTTTTTAAATTTGGTTTTGACTTGGCCCATGTTTTGATTTCACTTCTTTTCAGTGCTGAATTTTTCAATTTCTTCTGTTTTTTTATAGTTGAAGAGACTTGGTTGGTATTTTTACACGGAGTGTTTTTTATGTGGTTATAATTGTCACAAAGTGTCACTAATATTATCAAAGTGATTACTGGATTACTAGATGTAGATTAATACTAATACCTACAATAGATTAGATTTTATTTATTTATTTTTATTTTATTTTTTACTCTTTATTTGCATTAAATTATAAAAAGGCGATATTCAGACAAATGCGTCTGTTCTTCCACATACCTGTTATAGTCTAGTTAAAATATAGTACATACACCTTATGCATTGATAACAACAATATTATTACTAACTAAACTACTACTAATAATAATCCAGGTATCACAGGATATATTTGTAGCACAATTATAAAACTAGGAATAACCACATAACATTCTGATCACAAAACATCATTATGTATAAGATGAGAAAAATGAAAAATAGACCAGAGAGGTTTCACATATTTTGAAGCTACGTATAATACAATATTATTTTCTTGTTCTTTAAGAAGTATAGCTTTATATTCCCACTGAAATATTTTAACCTTACCTTACCCTATGGCGCTACGGCCCTTGTAGAGCCCTGGCCTCCTCCACTACTCCTCTCCACACTTCCCGATCCAGGGCCCGCCTCCTCCATCCTCGCACCCCAAGCCTACGCAAATCCTCCTCCACGTCGTCCAGCCACCTCTTGCGTGGTCGTCCCGGGAGTCTTCTTCCTTCCGGTTTCTGCCTGTAGGCCTTTTGGGCTCCCCTTTCCTCAGGCATACGCTCCATGTGGCCGGCCCAACGTAGTCTTCCCTTCCTCACCTCTGTCGAGATGGATGGATCTTCGTATATGTCATAAATCTCATCGTTTCTTCGAATCCTCCATTCGCCATCGTCCTGTACAGGTCCGTAGATTCGGCGAAGGATCTTGCGCTCCCAGGTGCTAAGAGCGTCCTCATCCCTCTTCGTCAGCACCCAGGTCTCGCTTCCATATCGTCGGCTACACGGCAAAACCTCGTAAGTGCCACTTTGGCCAAACATGGACTGTTGAGTTTTTTCAATAGCTTAATAATGATTCCTGCATTTGAATATTCCCGCAAAAATCTTTGACCAATGGAAATCCTTGTTATTTAACATATATGAAACCAAGTGATCAGCAAAACCACGCAGGTGCCTTTGTGTAATGGCGTAAAGTGCCTAAAACTGATAAGTTAACGTGAGTAAAAACACGTAAGTGCTTTATATAATAGGAACTAAAAAATATTTTAAGTTTTGAGTCAATTAGTATGTGTAGTATATTTTTACATGAATTTACCAATAAAAATAATTTTAATATACCTATATTTTCAAATTGTGATGTTTTTTGTCTCTCCTGAACATTTTGCAAAATGGCACTTACGAGGTTTTGCCGTGTAGCCGACGATATGTAACAACAGGTCGGATCACTACTCGGTAGATCGTTTTCTTAGTCTTCCTCGAGAGTAAATTTGACTTAAGAAGGTGTTGCATGCTGAAGTAGCATCTGTTCCCAGCGCTAATCCTGGCCATGATCTCCAAGTGAGTCTCATTAGTCTCCGTGACGAGTGAGCCGAGGTACTTGAAGTTGTCCACTCTTTCAAACTGATGCTGATTCACAGACAATGACTCACGTTGGTTTCTGTAGTTCCGCTCCATGACCATGTACTTGGTTTTGCTCTCATTGACAACCAGTCCTGCGCGCTCCGACGCCTCCTCCAGCTGGACGAAGCTCTCCTTCAACGCCCTTTCATTTCTGCTCAAGAGGTCAACATCATCAGCATATGCCAGATAATGGACTGTCCGGTTCAGTAGTGTCCCGCCTCCATTGATGTCGATGTTCCGGATAACTCTCTCCAACGTCAAGTTGAACAGCAGACACGACAGCGAATCCCCCTGCCGCAAACCTCTGCTCACTTGGAACTCTCGTGATATGTTGTTCTGCACCTTTACCTTGCATGTTGAGTTCGCCAGAGTCATACGTACTAACTGAGCCAGCTTCTTCGGTACTCCCAGAACGTCCAGAGTCTCATACAAATAATCGCGATTCACACTGTCGTACGCTTGTTCGTAATCGATGAACAGCTGGTGCACGGTGATATAACATTTCATAACATCTCATAACATTTTTCTAGAACAGTGCGAATGGTGAAAATCTGGTCCGTTGTGGATCTGTTGTGACGGAACCCGCATTGGTAGTCTCCCAGCACTTGTTCGGCATATTATTATTATTATTATTATTAAGCCTATATTCTCAACAGAGCCAGGCTCCACTAGTGAGAATGTAAAAGAGAAGGGAGGAGAGGAAACCCGGTACCGGCATGTAGCCTACTCCTATGAAAGATACCAAGGGGACCAACGGCTTAACGTCCCTTCCGAAGGACGGTGTGACATTCACAGCACGGGCCTCCACAACCCGCGCCGTCGAGAAACTGATAACAGGTGGAGGGAGGTCGTCACACTAACCCCCAAACACCCCAGTCTCTCTGGCCCAACGGCAGCAACCTGGCAAGGCAGAGTTGAATGGTCACCCATCCAATCGCTGACCGCGCTCAATGTTGCTTAACCTCGGTGATCTAACGAGAACCGAGGTATCCAACACACCAGCCGTTGGGCATAATTGGCTCAATACGTCTTGCAATTATCTTCGTTAGGATCTTGTATCCAGTGTTGAGCAGTGAAATGCCACGGTAGTTGTCACACTCCAACTTTGATCCCTTCTTGTGTATGGGACATATCAGGGCTACTCTCCACTCGCTTGGCATCTTCTCCTCTTGCCAAATCCTCATGATGATGCCATGTAGTTCACGCTTCAATTCCTCTCCGCCGTACTTCAGTAGTTCTGCCGTGATCATGTCCTCGCCTGGTGCTTTGTGATTCTTTATACTGCGAATGGCTTCCTCCGTCTCACCTAGTGAGGGGTCGGCAACGTCTGGGCCCGCTTCGACTAGCTCTTGAACATTTTCTGCCTGATCCCCGCTCCCACCGGCGCCGTTCAGCAGTTCCTCAAAATGTTCTGCCCACCGCTCCACAACCCTCTTCCCTTCCGCAATCAGGTTTCCCTCCTTGTCGTTGCACATGCTCGTCCGCGCCTGGAACCCATTCTTCTCATCCCTTATTTTGGAGTACATTTTTCTAGTTTCCTTCCGTCTGGCCAACTCCTCAATTTCCTCAACTTTCTGCTTCTCCCACTTCCTCTTCTCTCTTCTACAAGCTTTCTTAGCCACTGCTCGCAGTCTTGAGAACTCACTGCAGTTGGTTCTTGTTCCTCTCTGTTGCATTTTCTTCCTGGCCTCATTTCTATTCGCTATGGCCTCCTTGCACTCTGCATTGAACCACGGGTCTCTTCTATCCACTGGCTGAAATCCCACTACTTGCTCTGCTGTGGCTGTCACTGCGGCTTTAAGCATTTTCCAGTCGTTTTCTATGTCTGTTGCTCCCTGCATTTTGGCCTTTTCTAGCACAAGCTGCGCCTTCAGATGGCATGCAAACTCCTCTTGCACCCTCTTCCCACACTCTCCGTCTCGCACTAGCTTCTGTCCATCGAACCTCTGGCGTCTGACACCTCTCTCCATCCTTGCCACCGATATCCGCTGCCGGCACCTCGCTCGGACTAAGAAGTGATCTGAGTCCACATCTGCGCCTCGGTAGCTCCGCACATCCAGGATATCGGAGCCGTGCCTAGTGTCGATGAGTACATGGTCGATCTGGTTCTGGGTATTTCCATCTGGGGAGCGCCACGTGGCTTTGTGCACGTTCTTGTGGGGAAATTTGGTACTGCTGACCGTCATACCCTTACTTATCGCAAACTCCACCAACCGCATCCCGTTGTTATTGGAATCACTATGTAGACTCTCTGCCCCTATGGTTGGTCTGAAGATTGTCTCCCTCCCGACCTTGGCGTTCATGTCCCCAAGGATGATCTTGATATCGTGTCGAGGTGCACCATCATACGCCCTCTCTAGCTCTTCATAGAAATTCTCCTTCGCTTCGTCGTCAGAATCTTCTGTGGGAGCATGCGCATTGATGAATGTAGTGTTGAAGAAATGTCCTTTCAGCCTCATTGTGCAAAGCCTCTCATTTATTGCCTTGAAGCCAATTACTGCGCTTTCATACTGCTTAGCTACGGCGAATCCTGTACCAAGTGTGTTTCTGTTGTGGCCACTGTAGAATATTGTATACAGTTTCTGGCGGAACATGTCCGTCCCTTTCCATCTCATCTCCTGAAGTGCTGTGATTCTCACCTTGTATCTGTCCAGCACTCCCACCAGGCTTGCAAGAGCCCCCCCTCTGTACAGGCTTAACACGTTCCACGTTCCTATCCAAAAATCATGTCCATTTTCTCGCTTGAGTCGTTCCCTTTGATCAGTCCGGCTTCTTTTTCGTAGTGATTGTTTCGTAACCGACCTTTTTTCCGAAGTGGAGTGGTTAGCCCCGCGTCCAACCTAATAGGGGGTTGCCCCTTGCAGCTCCCAGGTAGCTGCCCATTTCTGTTAGGGTGGGGCCCTTAGCCCTTGAGGATCCCTCCCCTACCCACAAGGCAGTGGGTTTCGCCGTTTAGCCCCGACAGGGATGCCCCTTCCGCCAGCTTTGCCGTACCGAACCACACGTTCTCCGCCATCGCTACCGTTGAGGTCTTCGTTGGACTACCTTTCGTCTGGCTTCTCCCCTTCGACCTGTCCAGCTTGGGTGGCCCTACCAGAAGTTTATACTTCCGCCGGCATAGCTCTCTGGATCATAAAAGCACGCAAACCCATTCACCACGATAAGGTAGTAGTCCAGGAACAGGCTGAAATATTTTCACATGCGAGATTTCTTTAAGAGTCGCTGGTAGTCTGTTCCATATCCTTGGACCATGAAAAAGAGTGAGATAATAAAGAGTTGTGGTGATTGAAGACTAAATTATTTCTTTGGCGTGTGTTGTAGTTATGTAAATTCTTTGTCAACTGAAGTTTTTCATATAAATAAGCTGGTGACTTAGTGTTAAAAATCTTGTGTATGAAAGTTGCAAGGTGAAGAGTCCTACGATTCTCCATGTTCAACCAGCCAAGCTCAATGAGTTGTGGAGAGATCTGTTGCCTGAAGGGCGCATTCAAAATGCGCCCACACAAGCATTTTGAACGTTTTGTATTTGTCGAGAAGTGGCTTTTTTATACCTATATAAACTATATCACAATAATCAAAAATAGATAGAACTAGGGATTCCGATAAAAGTTTTTTAGTTTTGATGGGTAAATATTTTTTAAACCTATTTAGATATCTAATTATACACAATAATTGTATATACATAATTGCACACAAGCATTTTGAACTTTTTGTATTTGTCGAGAAGTGGCTTTTTTATACCTATATAAACTATATCACAATAATCAAAAATAGATAGAACTAGGGATTCCGATAAAAGTTTTTTAGTTTTGATGGGTAAATATTTTTTAAACCTATTTAGATATCTAATTATACCCTGTGCCTTATTGCAACTTTTCTGCACGTGTTCTTTCCAGCTCATGTCAGTCTGGAACCATACACCTAGGTTTCTAGCTACATTTTCTAATTTAATATCTACATCTCCTATCCGGACCTTATTGATGGAGTTTGCAAAAATATCTACAGATTTGGGTTTCCCCAGAGGAACTAAGATGGACTTATTTGGATTAAGACACAGACCATTTCTTTTAGAATATATTTGTATTGCAATGAGGTCAGCATTAAGGTCAGCAATGCAATTATCAATTACTTCGGTGCTCTCGCAAGGTATGAGTAATTGTAGGTCGTCTGCATATTGGCAAACTTTGCTATATTTTACTATACGAGGAAGATCAAAACATATAAGTTAAACAGGAGGGGACCTAATACAGACCCCTGTGGGACACCCTTTTCAATATTGAGTAAATCGCTTAGTCTAGCATCCCCATTTGATTCAACTTTAACCAATTGCTGCCTCTTGTCAAGGTTATTCGCAAAAAATTTAATGGCAAGATTTGAAAATCCTAGAACCCTTAGTTTGGCTAGAAGAAGATCATGGTGAATGGTATCGAATGCTTTTGAGTAGTCGAGCAATGTTAGCAAGCTTACGCCAGTGCTCGACATGTTGTGAACAATCTCATCAGACATGTCTAGCAGTGATGTGTTGCAGCTATGTCCCGCCCTGAAACCCGATTGCTGTTTGGGAAGTATGTTAAATTCCTCTACATATTCTATAGTTTGTTTATATATTATTTTTTCCAATACCTTTGATAAAGTTGGAAGGATGCTTACGGGTCTAATATCGGTTAAGGCAAGCGGGTTTGCGATTTTTGGAAGTGGAATAGCTATCGCAATCTTCCACAAATCAGGAAATGATGATGACATTATAGCAAAATTGATTAGATTTTTAATTGTATCTAAACAATATGGGAGTACTAGGTTTAATATTATAGTTATGTTGATATTATCATTGTCAGTGGCTTTTGTGTCAATGGAGCTAATGATTATATAAACTAATTCACGGTATTAGTCTACAATAGATTACTATAGATGTAATATTGTAATATTCCAATGATAATAATTTTAATGCAGAATGGATTCGTGGTAATAAATTAAGAAAGGCGGAAGTCAATTTCACGCTTTTTTTATTTTAATATTTTTTGAGGTTTTGAATTTGTTTTAGGTACATTTTGCACCATTTTTGTGCTAACAGCCCTTACTGGAAGTATAAAATTTTACCAAAAACTAAATCGTTGGTATGTCACTATCACTTCATAAAAGCACATAAACACAGTCTATTTACCTTTTTTCAAACCAATCCTGACAGAGGGAACAAACAGGTTTGCCAATAGCATAAAGCTTAAATTGCTCATGTTCAGGACATATCAATCCCACTCGCACATAACCTCAACATTCCTCTATTACATCCAGTGGCGGCTCGTGACCAAAAATTGTGGGGGGGGGGGGGCACAATCAACAATCAATAATATAAAGTAGCTTACATGACACTCGTACCTATTATTTGTAAATGAAATCCATTCACCGGTCTTTCATTGCCGCGTATGAGTCACGCTACAACTCAGCATCAACGCTACTACTCGAGCTGAAAACGGTCGGCGGGCCGGCAGCTGATCTACGACCTTGCGGGCAGTGCCCGAGTGTTTCAGTCGGACTTCACGAAGGCGGTGAACGTGGTTGCAACACGCATATGTGAGCTCTACTATTTTCAGTGAAAACAGTGCTAAACCGACATAGATGCAAGTTTAAAAACTACGATCATCATTCGCTACAGTTATTGAACATCAAACACAGTGAGTTTGCTCTTGAAGCATGTGAATTAACCGTTATACCATCAATTAACTACTAGAATAACAGCCCAATTCCATCAAGGGGTGTGAAGATAGAATCAGCGCCAGCGCCGCGAGCGCCCACTAGCACAAGCAGTGGTGCCACGCTCCTGTGAAAACAACAAGCAGCGCGCGCAAAAGGCGCCAAAATTCAAAGTAATAAAAGTAGAATGCTAGAGAATCAAAATGCTACTGGTGCGGCTCTAGAGAGGCGTCAAGCGGACGGCTCCAGTCTACCGAGAGGCAGCAAATTGAAGGCTACAGCCGAGCCCCTCGCCATCGACTGCACTTATTCCGACATCAGACACGAGACTAACGTCATCATGGACTCACGACAAGACGACGCTCCCTCTACGAGCTGGTTCACTTCAAATGCGCCGAACAAAAGGCGCAAAACAACTAAGACCTCGGATCATTCTTCGCCTGCCCTTCCGCTTCAAAATAGATTCGACGTTCTATCTGGAGAAGAAGACGAGTCGGCCCACTCCGCCATGATCACAGAACCCATCATTCCGACTACTGTAAAGAAAATTTACATTCCACCAATCATCGTATACGGCGTTACGTCGTACAAGCCACTTATTGACACGATAAAGCTGTCATGCAAGGGAACCTTCGAAATTAAACCTAGGAGGGACAGCTACCGCATACAGCTATATTCAATGCCTGACTACAAAAGTCTAATCGAATTATTAAAAATCAGACTTGTTCAATTCCACACGTTCCCGACCAAAGACACCAAACCCATCAAACTGATTATTCGCGGACTCCCAACAATATGCGATGTTGCAGAGATAACCGCCGAACTATCAGAACTAGGCTGCGCGGTCGAGTCAGTTCGACAGCTACGAGCACACACCACAGAAAAAACTCCGATGCCGCTATTCCTCGTCTCCTTGAAGGCAGGCTCAGCCACAAGCCCGTTGACCGACACTACCCACCTTTGTCACTGCCGTATAAAGGTGGAACGCTATCGAGGAAATCAAGGCCCCAACCAATGCTACAAGTGCCAACGATTTGGACATTCAAGCACCTTCTGCCAAAATATGGCAGTCTGCTTCAAATGCGCAGGACCACATGAAGGGCGTAACTGCACCAAATCAAATACAGTGCCATGCAAGTGCTCTAACTGCGGAGAAGCGCATCCGGCCAGCTATCGCCGCTGCGAGGCATTTCTCCGGGCCATTGACATTCATGAGGGTACCACACTCAGCCGTCAACAGTATGCACCAGCTACGCCAGCACCACATGCACAGAACCGTCATCCATCCTTTACACCCATCCAACACCAATATGACAACTATGCCCAGGCTACCAGACAGGAAGCACAATCACAGCCGCATCCTTCCTATTCGGCTCAAACAACTCCACCCCAGAGAGCTGAGCAACACCAACTACCAACACCGCCTCCTCATCCAGAACCGTATCAGGCCCAACCTCGACCCTTTCTCCCACCGACCCCGCCCAAAGACATCTGGTCTACAGTCGAGCTTATAGCCGAGGCCATACAGCAAATAGACACTCCTCCCACTGTAAAAATCCTACTCCAACTTCTGGTTGAACTGGTCCGTGGACAACGCTCCAATGGCCCCTAATCAACCAACAATCACCCTGGCGGCCTGGAATGTCAACGGCGGACTAAAGGCCAAACTACCTGAACTAGCCATATTTCTCCAGGAACACAATGTTAACGTTGCTCTTCTTTCCGAAACCTTCCTAACTCCCACTGATAAACTCAATCTTCTAGGATACAGCATCTACCGCTCCGACCGCATTGCCCTACATCGTGGTGGGGGAACAGCTATCCTAGTCTCCAGCCAGATCAAACACCACGAGTACAGCCTTCCTAAACTCACTGCAATGGAAGTGGAGTGCCGTCATAATTCAAACAGCCCATGGTCCGACACGGCTGATCTCAGTCTACTCCTCTCCTAGCACCAAATTCAAAACACAAGACATGGACAACCTCTTCAGCGATCCCGTCCCGACCATCATGACAGGGGACCTAAACGCCAAACACAGGACCTGGAACAGCCGAGTTAAAAACGCCCGAGGCAACGCCCTCTACAGCCACGCAAGAAGAAACAATTACATCGTTGCTGGCCCGCGAGAACCTACACACTACAGTGGCCATCTGCGAGCGACCCCAGATGTCCTCGACATCGCCGTCATGCACAACATCCAATGTTCATTTGATCTAGAAGCAATAACAGACCTTCCATCTGACCACAACCCGATTTTGATCCGGGTAGGAAACCACTACATCCCCTCAATCCCCCGCATCAGCAGAAATTTCAAAAAAGCAAACTGGGAACGCTATCGAGAGGAAATCCATAACCTCCTCCCAGCCGAGCAAGCCCCAATCACCACCACAGCCGACCTCGAACATCAGGTCACCCTACTAACCGAAGCGATCACAAAGGGAACAGACAAGGCTATTCCCATCTCAACAGCTCCTCGTCGAACACTCTATGACCTACCTCAAGGGCTCAAGAGATCAGTAGCCATCAAGAACAAGGCGCGACGTGACTATCAACACTACCGCACACCAGCCCTCAAAGCACACTTCAACAAACTTGAGAGACAACTGAAAAAAGACATCCAAGATCACAGGCGAGCCACATGGGACTCCACAGTAGGCAAACTCGCTTTCTCAGACCACACAGTATGGTCAATGTGTCGCAAACTTCAACGCCGGCCCGAACCAGACCCCCCGCTGCAAGGGCCACATCACATAGCGCACAGTCCTGAAGAGAAAGCTGAAATCCTCGCAGACTCCCTTCAGCAACAGTTCACCCCGAATCCACCAAACCACAAGACACCTGCAATCGAGTCACTCGTCCACCAGTACAAACAGCATTTCGTAGCCCCACAACCACTCCCGGACAATTCTACTTGCACCTCCGGTGAGCTTTTCGACGTAGTAAAGAAATATCCTGCCGGCAAAGCCCCAGGTAACGACAACATCATAAAATCGCAAGTTTTGGAGCTACCTGAAAGAGGGATTTCCCTTCTTCTGTCCATCGTCAACGCCACTCTCACCCTGCAGCATTTCCCCCAACAGTGGACAAAGGCAAAAATCATACTTTTCCTAAAACCAGGCAAACCTCTTAGACAACCCAGACAACCCACCAGTTACAGACCCATCAGTCTCCTTCCCCTCCTCTCAAAGATAGCCGAGAAAGTAATCCTGCGCAGAATTACTGAACACACGGACTCAAACAACATCCTTCCAGACGAGCAGTTTGGCTTCCGTTCAGAACACTCTACCATCCATCAACTCCTCCGAGTCACCAACAAGATCACCGAGGGCTTCAACAAGAAATCTTACACCGCCTCCGCCTTTCTGGACATTGCCAAGGCTTTCGACCGAGTTTGGCACACTGGCCTCCTTTTCAAACTAATAAAGCACAAATTCCCACCCTACCTTGTACTTCTGATAGAATCCTACCTAAAAAATCGCACATTCTTTGTGACCAAACTCAGCTCCCAGTCTTCTGTTCGCCCCATACTTGCTGGGGTCCCACAGGGCTCCTGTCTTGCCCCAATCCTATTCAACATATTCACCTCAGACCTCCCGACAACTTTCCCACACGTCACAATAGCGCTGTTTGCTGACGACCTCGCAATACTAGCACAATCACGGCGAGCTACTCAGGCAGTTCACAATCTACAACCGGCTCTTGACAGCATCGCAACATGGTACGATCTGTGGCGAATCGACATCAACGCCTCCAAGACGCAAGCGACCCTGTTTACCAGAGGACTGCAGGAAGCCCCCGAGCTCATCCTACGAGGAGTCAGCATTCCCTGGACGAGAGAAGCAAAATACCTGGGAGTTCTTATGGACAAACACCTTACCTGGACAGCACACATCCGAGAGGTCCATAAAAGAGCCAACGGCAAATTAGCAGCACTCTATCCGCTTCTTAAGAACAAATCTATGTCCTGGAACACAAAATTACACCTCTATAAATCCATTATCCAACCAACCTTCACATACGCCTCGCCGATCTGGTCTGGTATTACTTCTGCCACGAACCTGCAGACTCTTCAAGTCCTTCAAAACAAAGCCCTCAGAATGGCAACTGGCGCTCCCCGAGCGACACGCATTATAGACCTCCATAATGCGCTGAACATTCCCTACATTTCAGCCACACTCATCCACTTTGCCGAAACTTTCTTCGCATCACTTCCGCTTTCCAAAAACCGTCTCATTCTGGAGCAGTCAACAATCTCAGTCAGCTCTCATGATAGGTTCAAAAGACCGGTCGCATCACTGCAAACACCATCCTCCTTACCGCCTCCACGCACATCAGGAGCGCGAAAAAGAAAATCCTCGGACAAATAACAACACATTAATAATCTTAAGTAGCCTCGATCGAGCGCTAATTTCACCAACAAACATCCAAGTTTGTCCACAACCTGGCATTCCTAACATAATCGCCGCTAGCTCTATCCACGAGCTCCACCAACTCCACCTCTGTCTCAAATCAACTGGCAGTCATTTATAGCCATACAGGCTGGCAATGACATTTTCGAGAGTAGCCGCTGCGCGGCAACTCACAAGAGGAATCTGCTGAGTGTTTCAGTCAAGTCGCGTGGAAAAGACTATATATTCCCGGTATATATAGCTACTAGTATGCTAGCAGACTACGGGCACACGTAAAAGCTGCCCTTGAAACAAGTATATAGGGCAGTCAGAAATTAACTCGCATAAGAAAACACGTGGAAACGTCCCCGCTAAATACTGAATGAATGGTATATATGAAGATAATTATTAGATATATAAAATGTTTAAAAACATGAAATTGCTTTTAAGGGTGACATTTTTGGAGGGGCAGTGCCCCATGTGCCCCTATTGACCGGCCGCCTCTGATTACATCCCACGCTATAACTGGCAGGTAAATAATCATCTTTATTGACCTACATTGTTACATTTTATTATTAACACATTTTACAAAAATTTACATAATTCACATACGACTTGCAACTAGTAAAATGACAGGCAGTGTCAGGAGGATTTTGTTAGCGCGCTCAAGAAAAGCTCTATTCTCCCCGTACTGGTGCTTCCCATCATTCGCGTCACTGGGGAAGATCTTGTTGTTGCACAGATCGCCCATACAACATTGGTATCGTTTCTTGCAACCTTGTTCAGCGCTGTTACAAGCCGGGGCACATGTCTCCTCTTGAACAAACCCACATGACCGTGTTCTAAAACAAAATTTATTACTCAAAACAAACATGGGAGAAGCAAATATGTTGTTCAAATACCAAATACCAGATTACAATCTAGTGGAGCGGTCGCTCCACCCAGCCAAGTCGTACTGTACACTCACACTCACTCAACATACCGTAAATGCCTAATAAACTGAGGAGCAGACCAAACACTTTTACTGTAAGCAACAACATGGCATTTTCGGCCTACTGGATCTTAAAACTGGAAAATCTCACATTGTTGCGAAATATCTTAATTTCGAGCTATGGCCCACCCCACTACTTATACCAAATTCGGGAACAACAGGTTATGCCATTTGCGAGCTAGAGGGCCGTGAAATACGTAAAATTACACCACTTTCTGATTCTGATGATGATGATAATATCAGGAAACGTTGCTATCACCGCCACAGCCTAAACGGCTGAGCCAATCAACCTAAAATTTTTACCACATGTGCACTTTTGGCGTCTGATGATACCTTGCCCTTACAAATTTTTTGTGCCGCCATTTTGAAACCGGAAGTGACGTCATATCTTAAAAATGGATTAACCTATCGGGACGAAACTAGCGCCAAACGATTCAGACGGACTTCTTTATAAAATATCAATAGTCGAAATAGAAATGTACTATTACCAAAACCGGAAATGACGTCATAAAAATGCAAAATCTAACAAAAATCATCTCTTAGAACAATAACTACATAACCAGAAGGCTTATAATGTTACATAACATTTATAGATACAAATTTTAGGTGGCAGTGATGTCAGCCGCCATTTTGAAAACCGGAAGTGATGCCATAGCTCGAGAAGGGCTGGACCAATTGGAACGAAACTTTCGCTATACTTCATAGCATATTATTTACAGCATATACATAGTAACAAGCACAATTTTTCTTAACAATCAAATCACAAAGGCGTATTTTTTAAAGGAATTATAGTCTTTGGTGACACAATATATGTTACAAGTTGTAAGAATAAACTGAAAAAAGGAGTGATATCCCCATAAAAAAACACTTCGTGTAAAAATACCAGCCAAGTCTCTTCAACTAAAAAAAAATTGAAGAAATCTAAAAATTCAGCACTGAAATGTAGTGATATGAAAAATGGCCAAGTCAAAACTTTCAAAAAATACTTGGCGCATCGTTTTTTAGGGGATTATAGATATTTTATATGTATAGATGAGTATATTTGATTTCCGGCCTACTTCTATACTATTTATATGCACGATGCGCCAAGTATTTTTTGAAAGTTTTGACTTGGCCATTTTTCATATCACTACATTTCAGTGCTGAATTTTTAGATTTCTTCAATTTTTTTTTAGTTGAAGAGACGTGTGTTTTTTTATGGGGATAAATACTACATTACAAATCCATTATCATCGTTTTAATCAATCAACCTCAAACACTAAAGATCACACCGGCGTAAAGAAACTTCTAGATTAGGTAACTTTTCTGAGCCGTTGTTCCTGCTCTGCTTTTATTTGACAGCCTTTTATATACCGGGTGGCGCATAAAAAACGCACAATTGGCGAGACATCGATGTGACAAAACTACTGCATAGGTCGGGCTGAAAATTTCACATAATATAAACAACATACTAAGGTTGAATGTGTTAAAGTTTCAAAAACAATACTGTTGTGGGAAAAAAGTTACAGCAGTTCGAATTTAGTTGTCGAAAAATCAATTATACGTACCTCAAATAGGGCGCGTCCAGAAAACGTGCATTGGTTGGGACGCTGTTTATTCAAAACTACGCATGATAACAAGCTCAAAATATTAAATTTTGTGCACGATATATTGTTATCATTGGTGCAAAAATTTCAATAAGTTTGAATACGTTGAACAAATGTTATGGTACTTTGAAGTTGAGATTAAAAGCAGAATTAGCGAGAGATATTACACTTTTTGAAATTATCGTGCGTAATAACTTAGAAATGATACTCTGCTTTTAGGCTCAACATGATGAACCCATTACTTTCGTTCCATTGATTGATATCAATTTACATAATTTTTAGCAATATACTTTGTTTAAAATTTAAAATTTTCAGATTGATATCGTAAGCAGTTTTGAAGAAACAGCGTCCCGGCCAATGGACGTTTTCTTTACGCGGTTTTCTTTACTTTTCTTTATTTGAGCGTAATCGATTTTTCGGCAACCAAATTCGAGGACTGTAACATTTTTCCAACAAAATTAATGTTTTGAAACTTTCACACAATAAACATTAGCATGTTGTTTATATTATGTAAAATTTTCAGCACGATGTATGCAGTAGTTTCGTCACATTGATGTCTCGCCCATTGTGCGTTTTTTATGCGCCACCCGGTATTGTGTAGTAGGTACTTACTTGTCTTTTTCGTGATAATTGCAAGTGTAAACTTGATCTTTGCATGTAGATTTTTTCATCGAGTGCTTGTCTGGGTCGTTGCATTCTCTCTGATTTATCGAGTTACAGTCGTAGCACGTGAGCGGTGGTCCAGGCCTGACCTTTGGGAATGCAGTGAAGCAGCCCTTCTTGTAATCAGGATGGGGATCGCAGCAATAGAATCTCTTGCTGTCTCCCACTCTCGAACAGTGCCTACAAAATACAAATAGATAGGTAGTTTTCATAGTTTGCACGTGATGTCATCTCATTGTTGCCTTCTGCTACCATCTTGATGGCACGCAGAATAGCTGTGATTCTCTGTATATTTTGACGATATTTTTTCGTTAATGGGTAGGTAGGTGTACACCTGAGAAATTGCAAAGGTACCGGAGTTTTCACGGCTATCGGTGGCACGGGGAGGCTTAAAAAACATCAACAAACCAGTCGTTGCGCTGGGTTGCTTTGCTGAGCAATTATACGTATTATTTTTGCGCTTGCATTGATAACTCCTACTGAGTCATTGACTAAAGCATAATGCGTAGAAGGCAGTTGCTCGCTGTTGACTCGGATGATGAACCGAGTCCGAATGACAACAATGTGACATCAGCTGGCTCTGGACAGGAGGACGCTGACGGGAGTGGGGGACCAGCCGCGAGCTTGACCTTCACCAATTGGTGGCTTGAGGTGTGCCGCTCATAGAGGAGCTGGGAGGAAGGAAATACAAAAGCGCATGAAATTGTCAAAGGATATGAACCTGGAAGTAATGCGCAGTTTCTATTTTACAAATATCTGTCAGGCCGAGAATGGCACGGGATGGCGGCAGAGGTTGCTTTTGGATTTTAATAGGAAGTATCCGGAATGAGGTGTAACGGAGCAAAATTTGGTGGAGCAAAATTTGGTTCTATATAATCTGTCACTATTTGAACATACATATCCCTGTTCACGTGCTAGAATACCAAGGCTTAACACAAGTAGAAGGATTGTGAAGGTGCTAAATCTTGTTAATGCAGTTGTGCACGAGTACATACAACACAACACAATACCAATTTCGAGTCGGTTCACTTAGCTGTGTATTGTGCTGCAGCAACAACTATCGGGTTTGCTGGATTAAAACTTGTTAAGCTTAGTATTTCTCCAGCAAAAGGGAAAGGTTTAGTTGAGCCGAGGTGGATGAGCCGACTTAAGGGAAGGATTGACGCATTGCGGGGATGTATAGGAAAAATCACCGCCTATATCAGAAGTCCTAACAACCCGAAGTTGGTGAATTGGATGCGGCCATCATTTCGGCGTCGTGCGATTGCGCCTGGTGACCGGGCCGATGGCGGTGCGCTGTTAGATCATCTGGACACTTTAAAGCAAAGACTAAGAGCATTGGGCGCGCATCTTAGTCGGTATCAGAAAACAACTAAGCGCAAAGTGCAACATGCCCAATTTGTACGCAATGAAAAGCAGTTTTATCGTGATTTGGGAAGCTACAACCAGGGCAGGCAAGATGGGCAGCCTCTGTATTACTCACAATGACAAGGCAGATTGGATTCAGGGCACATCTGTTGCTTTAGAGGAGGTTGAACCTATGGAGGAGATGGTCATTTCAAGTGCTGACACTTTTGGTGTTATTAAAGGCACGCACAACTGGAAAGCACCTGGATGTGACCATATACATAATTTCTGGTGGAAGAAGTTGACATCAGTTCATGAGGCGCTTACAGTCTTACTAATTTTTCATTTGGCAGTCTTATATGAAATTTTCCGCTCTTTAATAATTTCGATATCCTCAAAAAATCGGGCAGCTATTTTGGGCTCCAGGGCTGTCCAAATCACCAAAAAGAGTGGATGTCAGTGAAATTATAATACTTTTGTCAATTTAATTGTTCTTGTATAATAAACAATGTGTCAGGAAGGTACGATAAAAAATCTAAGTCTAACCAAAGTTGTATTTATTCAAGAAATTAAAGATGTCGGGGAGTAGGCTCTAAAATGGCCGCCATTTTCAAGGAATTTGTGCTTCAAGGTTGCAGTTGCTTATGTAGGTTCATATTATGGACTTTAAACTTAAAAATCAATGGGTCACGAAATTAAATACGAATGTATATCGTATGTATAGGTATCGAATGTAAATCGAATCGAATGTATATTATCTGGCTTCTAGACAACCTAGTCATTTCTAATCATTTCTCATCTGAGAGTTCTAGACAACCTAGTCAGTTCTAGTCAATTCTTGTATTTCTAGTCAAGTGCCATAACCGAGTTAAATCTAGTCAATTCTAATTACGTGATTTCTAGACAAATCTAGAGTGAGTTGACTAGAAAAATTTGTCTAGAATTTTTAACTCATTCAAACTCATTCAAAATTAATTTGACATTTGATAATTATTTTAATGTAAGTGAAACACAATTCTGTTACTGTTTACAAATTTACCCTACCAAGGCATTATAAAAGTAAAAATTGCGATGTTTGTCAATTTTGCTATTGAATATAAGAAGAATTATGATTTTAATTTTGAAAAATTGTTTTTACCTACTTTAAGAGCTTATAATTTACACCGTTTTTCTTCATATTTTAATCGTGTTTTATACATCCTGTTTCCCACCCATCATTAAATGGAAAGCAGAATGAGTGATGTCTGCAACTACCTGTCTGTGGTGGTTGTTTGACAGCATATACTGTTCTCGCACTCGCGCAACATGTCTGGCGTTGGATTCTCACACTGCGGATCAGACTTCTGGCAGTGGAAGCAGCTGATGTCATAAGATGAGACTCCACCAGACTCCACAAGCAGGCAGATCACGACGCATGTCAACAACTGCAAAGATACAGAGAGCAACAACACACGTTCTACGATGTGTAGGAGGCAAACTTGATTGGCTAAACTAATATTAAATTCAATTAACAGAGTACCTGGGTAGGCTTCGGAGATATCTTTAGTACGCAGAGGAATCACTCACATTTCAAAAGTACCTACATCGATTTACCTCAATAAAGTTACAATTTAACCCGTCAACGTGCCATCGTAATGTCCGTCCTCAGGTGAAAAATTCAATAATTTAGCTTTGCTGATATAAAACAAAAGAAGTTCGTGCAAGCTAATATACCTGGTTGAGACGAAACAGATTTCAAAGAATAAAAGGTACCACACCTAGTTTTGTATGGTAGATATTAGAAAAAAATTTAGGTATCAAATTCAATACGGAAATAACAATCAAGGAAGATATTGATCTGAAATCATCTGTGCACCAGTGAGATTTTGGTCAGCTGTGACATCATATGCAAATAGGTATATTATAGAGGTTTAGTGAGGTGGATTAGCTCTATGTATTGGCAAAACATTTCGAATAGTGAAACTCTATTGCCCTTTTGCACACTTGTAGCAAAGGTTTATCCAGAATCGAATGGCGTCAACCGCACTGTTCTAAGTCCAATACTTTTTAAGATATGATGTGAAACGTGTCCTCGACTTCAATTAGCCGCCATTTTAAACTAGGAATTTTAGATCAACCAAACTTTTTGGTATCAACCAGTAAACTATGAATAACAAATAACCGATAGTTCGTTTTGCTCTCTAGTATCTAGTCTAGTTTTGTCCTTGTTAAAATAATCGAAAACCCGAAAAAACGATTATTTCGTTCGACTCCCTTTTTTTTAATATTTCTTCCTTAAATTACTTTTTATAATAAGATAATGATTTTCTATTAATTTTCGAAAACGGAAATGCTCTAGGTACATCTTTTGGTTCCGGAGGAAATAAATATTTTGTTTGTGCTTTTTTTATATCTGTCACCATTTTAGAAATAAAGACAGCATAACAAATAAACTTAATGGATTACACCAAGATATCAATATATAATAATCATAAAAATATTTCTTGAAGTTAGGTTTGGTATGTAAGTTTTAATCTGAACAATGAAACAATTAGTTTTTTCAATGCCGCCATTTTGCATTTAACATCGCTTAGTAAAACAATTTTTTTATGAACTAAATAAAAGGTCCTGATCGTTTGCCGTCAACCGCATCAAGCCTGATGCACAATTGAATTAAGGATTATGGTTTAGTGTTTAGTGGTTTAGTGTTTAAGAGAAATGAAAGGTGCTGTTATAACGTTATCATGCACAACTGTCATAAGCGTTATAAGGTTTAGTGTTTAGGGTTTAAGCTGAAATAGGAAATCCACAAAATCCATTTCTTATTGCAAAACACTATTTCACCTTATGACGAACCAATCAGAAGAGAGCAGAGTAAATGTCAATGTCAAATTCGTACGGGAAAATGAAAAGTCGTCTGAATTAATGTCATTGGAAGCATTTTAATTTGATATTTGTGCCTTGTCTTGCTCATATATTTGTTTCCATATAATTTTTCGATCATTATTTAATTTTATCACGTGGTGAAATAACCTCGTGAAATAAGCAATTGTGCACTGGACTCTGTTATTTTGAAAACGTCATAGCAGGGCTATGAGGCATAGCTTGGGTCTGAGCGGTTTTTTAATTGTTTATATGTTAGCTACAAGTGTGCAAAAGGGCAATAGAGTTTCACTATTTGAAATGTTTTTATGCTAATCTTCCGCATTGTCAGCATGTGAAGTGAAGTAGGCTCAAATCTACGTGTATTGAAAAGCTGAGAAATAAATGAGATATGGAACCTCTCTATTTGGATTCGAATATTATCATATGCATTGAAGGTTTGCAACTGAGTGGATATCTATATGTAGGTAATGGTTGGTTTTGAATTTTGTCGGTTGTTACTACCTAAGAATAGTGTTTCTACTCACATTTTTTATCACCGCAATCATAATAAAGCGAATATGTCGATTCAGTAATGTTTATACATCAAAATGTGATATAAAACTCTGCAAATTATCGAAGAAAATCACTGACCGGCGAGAAGAACGTAGATTTATTAGAAGTTTTCCACCGCACACTGGAGCGCACAGATTTTCAAAGAACAAGGTCACAAGATTTCGCACACACCCCTCTCCCTCCACAAAAAAGCAACACGTCCTTGGTCATCGTTTACCCCAAAATCGTATGTGTTGCATTAAATTTATGTAGATATCTAACTAGCAAAGGTCAATTTTATTGTTTTGACAGCTCTTATTTACCAAAAAGGTGGGAAATTAATATCTAGTGAGCGGTCGCTCCACCCAGCCAAGTCGTACCGTACACTCACAGTCACTCTACATGCCGTAAGCGCCTATATAAACTGAGAAGCAGACCAACTACTTTTACTGTTAGCAACAACATAGCATTTTCGGCCAACTGGATCTCAACAATGGAAAATATCACATTGTTGTGATATGTCATAATTTTGAGCTATGGTCCACCTGACAACATATACATCACGCGACAACAATCAGTCATGCCGTTCACGAACTAGAGGGCCGTGAAAATCATGAAATAACACCGATTTCTACTCTTCTTCTTCTTCTTCTTCTTCTTCTTCTTCTTCTTCTTCTTCTTTCTTCTTCTTCTTCTTCTTCTTTCTTCTTCTTCTTTCTTTCTTCTTCTTCTCTTCTTCTTCTTCTTCTTCTTCTTCTTCTTCTTCTTCTTCTTCTTCTTCTTCTTCTTCTTCTTCTTCTTCTTCTTCTTCTTCTTCTTCTTCTTCTTCTTCTTCTTCTTCTTCTTCTTCTTCTTCTTCTTCTTCTTCTTCTTCTTCTTCTTCTTCTTCTTCTTTCTTCTTCTTCTTCTTCTTCTTCTTCTTCTTCTTCTTCATTCTTCTTCTTCTTCTTCTTCTTCTTCTTCTTCTTCTTCTTCTTCTTCTTCTTTCTTCTTCTTCTTCTTCTTCTTCTTCTTTAGATGATTTCCGAGATAGTTGCTATCATCGCCACAGCCAAAACGGCTGAACCGATCAACCTGAAATTTTTACCACATATGCACTTTTGGCGTCTGACGATACCTTGGCTCTTGTACATTTTTGTGCAGCCATTTTTAAACCGGAAGTGACGTCATATCTCAAAAACGTCTGGACCGATTAGAACGAAATAAGCCATTCGATTTAGATGGTCATCTATATCAAGTATCAATAAAAAAATAATTATTTTCTTATTTTCTAAACCGGACGTGACGTCATGATGATTGGGAGATGATGGTGAAGAGTAGGTAAGGATGGAAGGTGGGAAGGAGACGGTCGTGGCCTATTAGTAGGCCCAGTAGGCACCTTCCCAGCATTTGCCTGTCGACTACCACGAAAACCACGAAAAACCCCAGTCAGGAAGGACGGCCGCGGGAATCGAACCCGGGCCTCCGGAATACAAGTTCAGAGCGTTAACACTCAGCCATACCTGTTCCGTTACAATTAAATTAAAATGCCAGGACCAATTTCACTTTTACACCAGGCATCCAAATATCTGTAAAGTTTAAAATCTTACATTGTTGGGAAGTACTTAAGTTTTTGGCTATTGAATTGTATTGTATTTATTGATTTTCCCGTAGATCTGTACATGATCCAGATATGGGCACCCCATCACATCAAATAAGGGACCCTTATGAAGTTCGAGAGGTCCGACATTATCCGCACGTGCACTTTTGGTGTCTTTGAATAACCTGCCTTACCCTGAACAATTTTTGTTCCGTCATTTTAAAACGGAAGTGACGTTTTTGCGGCAACGGCTGCACCGATCGGGATGAAACCAGTGTCCAACGTTTCAGACGGCCATCTATGAATCTATAAAACCTGACTTCAGCCGCCAATTTGAATAGTGGCCAAATAGGAAATTTCGATTTTTTTTATGGAATCAGGTAGTTTTTTATTGTTTAAACATTCTTTATTAAATAAACACAAATACAATATATTCCACAACTATACCAAATAGCCATGTGAAAGCTCATACATCAAATTATAAATAAAAATATATAGAAACACATAACAATACATTATTCATCATGTATGCTTCATATTGTTATGTTTACATAATATTATAATATTGAATGACATGGACCGTAGAAACTACGTCAAGAACCAAGGTAAGACACGAAAAAATATTCTATAGTAATGCAAATTAAGAAAATTATGAAATAAGATGTACGTATATTTCCATTTCATCAAAGCAATGTCAAAAAAGGACAAATAGTACAGGAGCAAATGTAATTCCGCTCGATTGGAGTGCCGAAATTGATTTTTTCATAATTATCGATTATTTACATCATTCTTAATATTACCTGACGTGCCTGCAATTTTTTTGGTGGCCATCTTGTAAAATATGGCGGAAAACGTAAATTTTACAAATTATTTAATTGTTGGTAGAGGAAAGGTTGAAAAATTATGAAATAATTCACTAAATCTAAATCAAATGTGGAGAATTGAAAAAAAAATACGCCGTGAACGACATTTAATTTTTTCATTGTTGGAATTGACCAATCACGTTTCTGTGTTTTTTTGCTCTCAATTTATTACGAAACGCGTGGACTTTGCGAATTTTTTTTTTGCGAATTTTTTATATGTTATAAACTATTTAATTTTGGGTTAATTGGTGTCAAATAGTATATTATTTACTTTTATTAACGATGACATAATGTCAATTGTCCTTGGACGCTTAAAAATGGGAAATTTTACCATGTTTTGGCCTCTCATGACCTTTGTACGACCTTTTTAATGGTCACATTTATTTTAATTTGTTGTACTAATCAAAAGCTTTCATTTGATATGCTACTCGACTAGGTTGATATAATTTGAAAATGACAACAATGAGTTTTATCAAAATTTTGAAATTTGGCCCAACCACCCTAATCAAAATTTGGAGAACTTTTGAAATGTTTTAGACAGCATTGTTCTGTATCGTTTCACACCAAAAAACCTTTAGTTATAAGTACCTAGTGGCTAGGAAATTGGTATAATCTTAGATTTTGCACTCAAAATAAAAATTGCCCTTATAAACTATATGACAGATTCATTAGCCCATTCCTGTTCAAAGAACAATTTTGGATAACTTTTAATATGTTATAATCAGATTCATATCGGATCGATAAATATAAAAAAGTTTGTTATGATCTTTATTAGGGACGAAGATACCGCATTTTCCTGGAATACTTAAAAAATGTGATTTTGACTACTTTTTGACCCCTTTTGACCTCTGTATCAACTATACAATGGTGATATATATTTTTAATAATTGTTCTAAAGATAAGCTTTCATTTGATATGCTACTCGACTAGGTTGATATGATTTGATTATTTGATAATGACAACAATGACTTTTTGACAAATTTGGCATTTTGGCCCACCCACCCTAATCTTATTTCGGAGAACTTTTCATACGTTACAGAGGTGCGGGTTAGGCCCCTTTTTGCAGCTTAGACTCTGGACTATTGACCGTGTATGGGGCCATGGCATCTACTGAGGTAATGACTTAACTCGGAAGGTCGCACAATAATTGCTCTAAACTGAAAACTGTTGGTCGCAGGGAAATTTTGTAAAATGCATATTGTTCACAATGAAATTGCCTACAATTTTGAATTCCACATATTTTAGTGTAAGTCCACGCGTTTCGTAATAAATTGAGAGCAAAAAAACACAGAAACGTGATTGGTCAATTCCAACAATAAAAAAATAAAATGTCGTTCACGGCGTATTTGTTTTCAAGTCTCCACATTTGATTTAGATTTAGTGAATTATTTCATAATTTTTCAACCTTTCCTCTACCAACAATTAAATAATTTGTAAAATTTACGTTTTCCGCCATATTTTACAAGATGGCCACCAAAAAAATTGAAGGCACGTCAGGTAATATTAAGAATGATGTAAATAATCGATAATTATGAAAAAATCAATTTCGGCACTCCAATCGAGCGGAAAGCATTTTTTCTACACTTGAACCTGCACTAAAAGTAAAAAACTCCCTTTAAAAATAAAATAATAAATACTTGTCACACCGATTTTCTTGTGCATTGGGTAGATTTATAGGTAGATATTATTATTTCTTACCTAATACCTAAGGTACTTCTCTAAGTAATTTACATGATGCGCAAGTATTTTTTTTTAAATTTTTAAAACGAAGTTTTGACTTATCCATCTCATTTTTAAAATCACTGTTTTTCAGTGTATTTTACGGAGTGACAGAGTACGGAGCGTTTTTATAATTTTATAATACTACCTAGTGTAAAAAAAAATATTTTTGTAATTTTCTTACGCCTGACAAAGTCATGTATTGCATGTTTTAGTTTTGAGTGGAGCAAACACGGTAATGGCGCCATCCAAACGATATTTACATAGTTTGGCTAGTAAGAGGACGGTTCCTTCAAATTTTCACAAAATACCAAAGTCTCCCCAAGGCTAATGGACCACTAGTCATTATCTTGCTATGTGACATCACGAATAAAACAGATGACAGAAGGATGTGGGTCGTGACCGTCAAGAAGGCTGTGACAGCTAATTAGCTAATGCTAATGGAAAGCAAATTGATCCACCTTGAAATTCAACTGTCTTTCACTCACACGTTTAATTGGCTACCTCTCCCACACTGGACAGTTCTGCTCTAGTGTGAGTAAAGATAACTACATTGACTCCTCCCATCACCATTGGTCCATTATTAACTCCACATTTATGCAACTTTGGTTGGTTATTTTGATATCCATTTTCTGGAATAATAATGAGAAGTTTTAAGAAATTCTTGAATGAATAAAAGTTTGATTTTTCGTGTTTTTTCATGATATTGTTTTCATGATAAATAAATATTTTTTCTTTAAATATTTCTTAAATTTTCTGAATAACATTTCGAGAAAATGGGTATCAAAACTACCTCTTAAAGTTGCATAACAGTGGAGTAAATAAATTAGCTTTGGGGAGACTTTGGAATTTTGAGAAAATTTGACGCAGCTGTCAGTTTCTACTGCAGTCCCCAGGACTTTTAATGTATACGTTCACCCAGTCAGTCGTAAACTAAGATATTTCAATTATATAAAAATATCATAATATTATGCATCTACCTAATAGTATGTAAATACTATACATAGAAATACTTCAGTATTTTGGCGCCAAACGTCAAACATGTTTTAAGACATTATTGAATAATTGTTCAATATTTAATTTTGTAGGTACTTCCCATCATTACATTCTTGTCATGACAAATAGTTTTTCAAACCATTACAAATAATTGATTGAACGAAAGCAGCCATACTACGGTATCTGAGCTATATGCTTACTAAAAAGTCAGAGAAATTGACTTCCGGCTTTCTACCTTTGAGGTATAGAGATTATTATTTAATTTTTAACCACGAATCCTTTCTACAATATACTTATTATCATTATTATAATATTACAATATCCCATCTATAGTAATCAATAGGTTTATTTTATAATACCTAAGGTAGTACCTAGGTTAGTTACACTTTCAATTAGGAATTATAATTTTACTATAGTAAACACATAATTACATTTACATTTTTTTTTAAATATTTTTAAAAATATTATTATACCTTAAATTTAAATATATATACCAAAGTAAATATTAATAAAGTAAATAAAAATACATTTGATCTGAGTAACACTTTTCGCCTTTCGGTTCTCATTCTTGCAACAAATACATTTTTTAACATACATTTGGGTAAATATATTAGGAATGCACATAATTCTTGAGATAATTTATCAAAGATATAGAATGTTCTGAAATTTGAAAATAGGTATTAGATTATATCCTAGAGATTAGGAGTAGGAATGCTAATTTTAATTCAATTAATACATTCAATCTCGTACCTATCTATTACTCTCACGTAAAGAATACCTTTCAATTTTGTTCATGGTCCCAGTTAAGACTTCATTTTCTCCTTCTCCATGCGGATTTGGTATCGCTCAGCAGTGATACCGTCCTCGGTGTAATATTCACTAAGAGGGTCGTCGCATACTGCAGAGTCTGAAGCCACGTAACTTCCCTGGCCGATCAGCAACATGTCCACTTCTCCAATAAACTTTGCCAAGTCCTCGTTCTTACATGACCCTACATTGTCGCCACAAACCAGCTTTACTCGCCACAAGGAATAGGGGCTAAGTATCGGGCCCTTACTCCTCAATTTTTTATAAACTTTGTTATTCTTCAAGGGTTTATTTTCAGTTATGTCCTTTTCCATTCTATAAACTAATTTTTGTGGGTTACTACTTAATTCGTAAAACTTATCGTCACATTTAAAATGTGAGTCACCTAGATGCACCAAGTGCATGTCGAATGATTTCAGCGCCTCGTTGATACCATCTTGCACATCTTTGTCAGTGGAATTAAAGTATATCTCAGCAACGCCGAATTTGATGGCATTGTGGCCCGGCCCCTCGAGAATATCAGAATACAGCATTACTTCTTCGCCTGCTAAAATCTTTGTTATATGATCTTTGTAGTTCTCTTTTCCCCACTTGAAGAATGGTTCAGTCACGGAGAAGTCATATGCAATGACATATTCATCTTTAAACCTCTTCAGTATAGCCTTATCCCCATGGACGTTTTCCATTAACGACTTCAATATATTTTCCCTACGCACAGCAATTCTTTCTAATTCTGTTTGATTATAGGTCTCGAGAACCTCCGTAGATATAGCAAAGTCTTCTAAGTAGGAATGAGCGAATGGAAAGATGAACTGTGTGAATGCTTGAATCGCGTCGTCAAATTCAATCTTGACGAGTTTAGCTCGAATGATTATATCCAGGTCGAACGCTTCACTCCCCAACGTCACATTTCTTAATTCCATGGCATCGCACGTTGGGCACGTTATTCCGTGGATGTGATCATTTAGGGCTTGTCTACTTTCGTATTCTCTGACTTTCTTCCATAGAGAACTCATTGTTTTCATCGCTGATGTCAAAAATTCAATCCGTTTGGGAATAGAGGAGGCATCTTCGATTCCTGAAGTAAATTTCTGTACTTTTAAGCTCAATTCGTCTATCTTACATCCCATCTCGAAGTCACTTAATACAAGTTGAACAGTGTTTTTCTTCTTCATCTCCCCTGAAACATTTTTCATTGATGCATATACATTCTTCACCGATTCTTGCATACCTTTAATTAATTCTGATTCGTAAGCTTCTAAAGCATTTATATCAGTTTTGACACCTCTTATGCTTTCAGAAACCAAATTGTATTGTTCCTCTGTCTTCGTATTATATTGTAATTTAATACCATATACGATTAAATTAAAACCCCGCTCCACTAATTTTGGTGAAAAAACATTAATAGCTGATTCTCTATGCGGTTCAAGAATATCTTTTATTTTATTCTTGGTTTCTGGAATCAGCAAATTATATTCATTACTTTCCTTTAATTTATCCCGTAATTCTTTTATTTGCGATATATAAGGGGCATCATACGTAATCGTGCTCAAGAAATAATCTATATTCTCGACAAGCTTGTCTCTTCTCTCCATCAGTTCTCCTCTCCAAGTCCTGTAATATGATTTTTGTATGGGTCTCTTTTTAATCTGCAAATCCTTATTGTTCCCTTCCATAGCGCCTTGAGCATAGTCAATAATAAAACCATATAATGTTCCACCCAAGAAGGTCTTAAGACCAGTCATTACTTTTTGTGCTGTTACTTCTCCAGAAAGTTTAGCTTCGATCTCTTCAAACATTTTCTTGTCAGTTTCTAAAGAGCTTTTCAATTCTTTCAATGCATCCAAAGTGTTATTTATACCAGCATCAATCTGCATTTGTGCCTGCTCTAAGTCGCCCGTGACGTTTACGGCAATAATTGCCTTAGCTTCCTCGATTCTTTCGTTTAATCCATCTCGATATTTGTTATTGGAACCAATAATACGATTATCCCTCAAAGGACTTTTAAGCTTATCAATTGTTTCAAGACATGACTGAATGTAGAGCTCGACTTTCACAATCAAACTCCCTTCTCTTCTCAGACTGTAAACTAACGACAAAGAAGCGGTGTAAATAAATTGTTGTAGGTACATCAGTTTAGTGGTATTCTCCCCGGGCTTGGGATTACGAATATAGCCCCGGATACTCCCCAACATAAATTCGTAGAGTGGTAGAAGCCTAAACACTTTCGCCAATTCCTTTGATTCGTGGTCAAGATTCTTTAAATCCTTAAATAAGCTATGGGTAGTGTGAAGCGGCATTAGTATTTCTGTAATAGCTGAATTGTTGCAAAAGTTATAAAAGAAGTCCATTTGGAATCTTGTGAGAAATTCTTTGGATATCAAAGCTCCTTTCAATGCTCCTTTATATTGACTGACGACATCGTGAAACTTTTTAACTTCGCGTGGAAGACTCTGATTGTTCTGATTTGGTTTCACAACGACCCACTTGAAGGAGAATGTACCATTCACTGGTCCAGACACAACATAGCTGGCAAGCAACTGATCCTCGCTGTTTCCTCCTGGACCGCTCTTTCCACCGACTCCAGGACTAACATAAGTGCCATCGAAGAAAGACATCTTGATTTCTTTCTTTTGATTGAACTGAATCATTTCAACATTGCCAGTTTCATGGTCACCACAAACTCTGCCGTCTTCCCGCTTGTCCTTGTTCTTATAAACAATATAATTGAAGGTTGTTGTATTAGTGACTCCTTCTGAATAATTCGTATGAGTTAGATTAAATGAATAATGCATTACAGAGAGAATGTCGGAACCGTTCTGGATCTCTGGATTGAAGGTGTTACTAGTTGTTGTGGTTTGCGGCAAGTTCGGGAACTTGTTTGCTTCATTGTCACCTCCATCTTGTCCAGGACATCCAGAAGCGAATGTCACAGAAATGTTCAGATTTTTCCCGAAGATAAATTCCTGTCCTATGCCCAAGAATCCACCAAGAGCTCTTCCAGATAAATCAGAATCTCTTTCGGCTCTTTTGTCTTTGGCAGTAATGGCAACAGCTGGTTTGGGATTCCCGGATGGATTAGAAAAAAATGTCAGGTTGAACAGTGGATAATCAACTATCTCCCAAACAGGGGAGATGATGCTAATAACGGGCTCCTCTGTGGATAACACAATAGAAGTGTTGTCCACTGACGAGTTGCCAGTAGTTAACAAGTTGATTACATTCCTATTGATGAATACTTTGTGAATAGCTCTAATATCAATTGAAGTTATAGGATCGGTACAATTAGTAAAAATGTCGCTTAATATAATGAAATTACCCATGGCTTGCACGGAGCCTTTCGTGCATTTTATTACATTTCTATCCTTCAAAGTATGTTGTAAAATTTTATTTACATCTTGAAATTTTCTCTTATTCATTGTGATGTTTTTTATTAATGTTCCATTGTATATTAGTTCATTTAGGCCTGAAATCTTATCCACAAATTTAAAATAATTTTGTGGAGATATAGTTATGCCTTGCTCTTTTCCAGGTTTTAGCCAGTCATCAAGGTTTGCGACATTGTACAGAGTCCTTTTGCGCTGCACTTTGTAAGAGGACAACGAAACATACATACGCATCAAAATTTCTGACCACAGTTCGACTTCGGATATATATTTACTAGTTTCGTAGGACTTGACCAAAAATGCCGATCGTTTATTTAATCTCATTCGTTTGTCCTGAAGAAGTGATCTTAGCTGATTGCCTAAAGTTTTCTCAAAACCTGCAAGGGCGAGGTTGTCTTTGTCCGGCCTGGGGCTGTTGGTCACAGTCTCATTTCCCCAGATCCCATTCAGGCAGACGAACAGCGCCATGGAGAAGAGAAGCAATTCAGAGGATGAAGCCATCTTGGTGTTTAATGACGTCCAATCTGAAACCAACGTTAATCTTATATCTAACAAATAAAATATTGTGAATAATATTCTATCAAACTTATGACAAAATATAATCAACAAATCGATGAATTGTGATTCATTCTACGTTACCTTTAAAATTAGAGGTGTTTACTTCTATCAGTAGTGGTTTGTAAACTGTGGTATGACCTTCCCTTCAAACTGATATCAAGTTTTGAACTTTTAATTATTCACTGCACGTTCGCTACATAAAATGTTTTATTTCATCGATAAGTCAATCCGATAACAATTGAATCTGATTATTATTACTGAGTCGATTTAATTATCATTTATTTAGAATTATATGTTGGTAGATTGCATTTTTCTTAATCATAATAAAATTATCCATTTGCTTTTATTACTTTGGATTTATATTTTAATGCTAATAGGAAAGTCTTATGAAATTTTATTCTAGTAGGTTTATTTCTAAATATCAATACAAATCATAATGATAAAGACACTTATCTCCCCTGAAATATAAAATTTTCATTCATACAAATAAAAACTAAATTTCATTAAATTTCAACTTGTTAAATTTCTTATTTCTTCTATAATCTGAAGATATTACGTTTTATGTTTTTACTCATTACAAGTATAGATAGTTAAACTTTCAATAATGCAATATTTTATTGCTGTTGAAGGGGTGTCAAGTTATCAACGGTGATCGATTATTTGCCGGAATGGAATGTGAAGGTAAAACCTGCAGAATTGCGTGTTTTCAAATCTTGTACAAAATTAAATTTACTAGGTAACTTGTTTATGATTTAATCGTACATTATTTCAGCGATGTTATGTTTGATATTGTAGGACCAAAATTTCGCTATTTTGTTGACATCTTCAGACTACTCTGTGAAGTAAGGGCGCATCGTTCGAGCTAAATAATCAAACGATAAATCAATAATAATCAATAAAGCCCAATGTCCCAATACTCTATCATCTGGGCTTGAATAATAATGTATAATAATTATCTACCTGTGTTTCAAGAAGATGATCTCTATTGTGTACGTGGCTCAGCAAGTGAAGTGTTCCTAATGACTGACTCAAACACAAGCGCAGATCTACACTAAACTGCTGATTATCTGATTAAATTTAATACAAACATTCTTGCGCATGCTAGCATTTATTACGTTTTTAATTATAAATACTTTCATTGCTTACTTCAGCCAGCGTTAGGTAATAATCTCGTAGTAAAGTCAACACTTAAACTGAATCAATTATTTCTAATAAGCATCATTAATGAAGAATAGGTCGTGGGCATCAGGTCATGTAACGTATATTTATATATTTTTTATGGCGCATACTGATTTTTTTTGTCTTAATTTTGCTTAGTACTAATACTCTGGTAAAAATTTGGAAACTTATGAAATTGTTATACCATAAAAGGTATGATCAAATTGCTTTTCTTCGTTTCTTATTTGTTTACGTATTCGGTTACGCATTGGGTCATTAACGACGTCAAGTGTATTAACGACGCACACTCTGCTGACAAATAATTGCTGTCGTTTTATATTTACGCTGCATACCTCACTGGTGCACATTGGTCATGTTTTACATGACGGGACCCTCTAGTTTATATTAGGTAATCAAGGTTCAAGGTCAAGGTATACATGGGAAATGTACTGTGTCATTGTAAAATATTTAAATATTCCGATGATGCACTGATTATTTGTAGTTACAATACAAAATGCTCTCTCAATACTGAATTCTGATTCAAAAGCTTTTGAGAATTGGATGAAAATTGTTAAGCTATAAATGTTCAAAAATATATAGTCATATCTCTATGATATAGTCAAGATTTATAAATGTTTATGCAAATCTGTCAATGGAAAGTAGGTATATATTTATAAATTATATTATTTAATTGATTATATTTTTTTTTGTAATTCATACGAAAAAAATTAAATGTTTGAAATACTACATTCGAGCATGTTGGAAATAGAAGTGTATTTCCGTCTAATAAAATCACGATAAACCACAGTAGAGGTTTACGAAAACCCACTCGGGTCGAGCGCTAGATCACGTGACAGGTTATGTCAGATCACGCTCGGGTCCAGCTGGTATTCGAACGCAATTTCTGGTTTGTCAGATGCTCCGTCTTCTTCAAGCAGGTTGAAGCAGGCTTCAAGGGGTTGGTTCAGTCTGAAGATGGCGGGAAATATGAACCCAGTTTTGATTGCCAGCGTCTTCAATGAATTTCAGTAATATTTATGAAACATAATAAAGAAAACTAATAAGTGAACATTCTTATTCTTACCTTTAAACTCTTCAGCCGTAGCTGGATCGACTTCTACATCTAATTTCTCTCCTTTTACTTTTAATGACAGTCGGCTGAGCGCCATTTCTTACCAATATGGCGCTCCTCGCTCGGGTTGAGAACCCTGCTCGAGAGCAGGGGCGTGAGTTCTGTGCTCGGGTTGTGTTTGGAGCAGTTCTGAGTACGTTTTCGTAAGCGGGTCGGGTCGCTCCGATCGAGTATTCGAAAGGTTTGAAGCGCCAGTTCACGACCCGAGTGGGTTTTCGTAAAGTTCTATTGAGGACCTTCTTATATTGACAACGCTATCTATTTCCAGTCTAACTCACCCCACGGAAAAAAAAACATGTTTATCTATTTGACTGATTGGTGGAAGCGAGATCGCTGCAGCTTGGCTAGCGAGAGAGTGAGAAGGCGGTAGTGCAGCCTCAACTAGAATCAAGTATGCATTCCTAGGACTTAGACAAATCCAAATACCGTTTTATGAACGTAGCATAAACATAGCTTATTGATTTTTTTTCAAACGAATCCTGACAGAGGTTACAAACATGTTTGCCATTGGCATACAACTGAAATAACAATGTTCAGGACATATCAATCCCACATAACCTGACTGTTTCATATTCCCCAACATTCCCCTATTACATCCTACACGACCACGGCGGGTAAGTAAATTTCATCTTTGTTTTGCCTACATATTAACGTTTAATTAACACATTTTACATCAATTTAAATAATTCACATACGACTTGCAACAAGTAAAATGACAGGCAGTGTCAGGAGGATTTTGTTAGCGCGCTCAAGAAACGCTCCATTCTCCCCGTACTGGTGCTTCCCATCATTCGCGTCACTGGGGAAGATCTTGTTGTTGCACAGATCGCCCATACAACATTGGAATTGATTCTTGCAATCACGTTCAGCGCTGTTACAAGCCGTGGCACATGTCTCCTCTTGAATAAACCCACATGATCGTGTTCTACAACAAAATTAATTACTCAAAACAAACATTGAGGGAGATACAAAACTGTCTAACAGAATCATTTTTGAGTTAGATATGTTGTTCTTAATTGATTGTTTCTCTGTGTTGTAAATACACTGTGTTAAAAAAGGTTATTTTTAATTAGCACAGACTTTATAGGATGATGCCATCACATTTTTTCCGCCAATCCATTTCTTTCAAATACCGTTTTATGAATTATTGTCGAGTGTACTTACTGGATCTTTTAAAATAGGAAAATCTCAATTTGTTGCGAAATATCTAAAGATCGAGCTCGCTATCACCGCCATAGCCTAAACGGCTGAACCGAACGATCTGAAATATTAACCACATATTGTGCACTTTTGGCGTCTAATGATACCTTGCCCTTACATTTTTTTGTGTCGCCATTTTGAAACAGGGAGTGACCTCATATCTCAAAAACGGCTATAGACCGATCGGAACGAAATTTTGCGCCAATCGATTCAGACGATCATATGGAATATCTAAAATAAATGTATATATGCGGGTCATTCTCAACAGAATTGACGAACTGCTGTTCACAGTGTTTAGTAATTTTTATTTGGAAATTTTGCACTCATATTCACATTATTCTTGTTGAATATATTAGTTTGAGCAATTGGGAAGTGGTTGCCAAAATTTTGAGGTAATTAAATACCTCACGCAGATTTTGTAGGACTTTGAAACTCTGAAAATCCTGAAAATAGGCTGTCCCACACCATGATATTCATTGTATTTCATGATATTTTTCACATTTGCAATTTTTAATTATGGATTAGCAATAGTTATTAATGATCTATGAAACACACTTCTTCAGACTACTAAAGAAAATGTAGCATTAGTAAGTGATTTTCATTTTTAATCTTAAGATAACTTTTGTCCCACACTACTAGTCATGAATGTTACTTTTTGAATTTTACCGCTTTAAAATTAAGATAAGACTACTCAAGAAGGATGTGACTTAGGTTCTTGTTTTGGTGCCTGCCGAGTCAATATTTTTTGGCGATTTCTTTTGCAAAGAAAATGGTACTTTGCCTCATCTGAAGACTGTTCCAATGTGCGCATTTTAATTCAAAGTCATGAATGTTACCTCTTAAAAATAACTAATTGCATTAGCAATGTTAATTGAAGTATCTTACATTGAAAGTGTTCTATAACCTCATGTTGGTAGGCATAAACAAACTTTGAAAAACTTTATACAAACTGGTATTCTGATTTTTAAAGCCTAGATTATCATGAATGTTACCTGGTCATGAATGTTACTTAAAAAAGTAACATTGAAATATACTTCAAATATATTCAAATAACATGTATTTGAGTAGTATATAAAGTATCCAATAAGAAAATGTATCATAAATGTTTATTTTATCTATTAGTAAGGAGACTCAGGTCATGAATGTTGGTACCATTCATGACCTTCATGATTGTTACCCTGAGTCAAGACTATTTCCATAAAGTTTTTGATAATGTGAAACTACACAATAATTATATAATTTTGTATGTGCCTTTCAATTATGTATCTAAATCAGTGCTAGTTTTACTGATCAAATATTAATTTAATCATATTTGAGCCAAATGTAAAAGTAACATTCATGACCATTTTCTATATTGTGCCATAAAATGCACCCAAATTTAAAACTAGATAAACCCTTTCTAGGTAATGTATAAAACATTATCCTTGATCATTCCACATAACATTTTCTCGGATTAATTTTTTTTTTTAAGTTAGTGCATTTTACCAAATCGTTAATCCCATTGAGAATGACCCATATAATGTAAATTTAAATTTTCACTCTTCAGGTACCTACCCACTCAGCAAAAACTTCTAATAAACTAAGAAAAACAATCAGATATAAATGACAGGAGACATGGACACTGCAGAAAAAAACTATAAAAGTACTAATAATAATGTCATGAAGGGAAGCAAGCAACAGGTTAGTTTTGAGGTTTCTTTTGGCTTCTCGTCATCGGGCGCTCACGAACATGACCACTCAACTTCTTCTCAGTGTTGAATCCAGACATTTTTCTCGGGAGGGGCACTTGAATAGTTGGGGGTGGCATATTTTTTGGGTACTTTTTGGATGTTGGTGTTTCATGGGGGGGGGGGGGGGGGGTATAGAGTTATTTTATGAATAATGCTTGTAGTTGTACAAAGCACGAAGCAATTATTATTCGTAATACGGTAATATATTTTGAAAAGTCACAGTGGAAACAGGGGGATCGGGGGCATAGCCCCCGAGAAAATTTTTGATCATGGTGATTCGTTTAGGTACAATTTTGAATCACAGTGTATAGCTATTTTAGGGAATTATAAATTGCAAAATATCCAAAAAATGGTCTAAGAGATTTAAGAATTGGTAAATTTATTGAACTTATCAGGACATGCATGTCCGGGGCGTATAGCCCCGAAATTTTATTGGAATTTTAACTCAATTCTAACCGTTTTGGAAGGTTTTTGACATGATCCGTCTATTTTTACGTGTTTTTTCACATATTATTTTGAAGGTATTTTGAATAGGTATTTGTGCCGGGGGGAAGGGGCACATGCATACCTCGGAAGGGGGGGGGGGGCACTGCCCCCCCCTCCCCCCCCCCCCCGAGGTATGCCTGGATTCAACACTGCTTCTTCTTCTTCATGATCTTTTCTGGCTGGCTAGTAGATGCCCCGTCATCAAGTGGTGGAACGATCTTCCTAAACCGCTTATCTACTCTTATGGATTGACTTGACAACTTGACTACTTGACTATGGACTACTTGACATATTATTAGTACTTTTATAATTTTTGACTCTTGTTAGTTTTTGTGTGCAGTATCCATGTCTCCTGTCATTTATATCTGATTGTTTTTCTTAGTTTATTAGAAGTTTTTGCTGAGTGGGTTGGTACCTGAAGAAGACTACGAAATATGTACTTGAAACGTCGTAATAAACGTTATACCCATTAAGTACCAGCGTCCTTGTTTGAGGACAGTTGAAAAAGTATTTTTTTGGGGGGTCTTTCTACCTTTTTTTGTTTAACTTTTAATATTTATTATTGATACCAATGAATGTCGCTACTTAAAAATATTTTTCTTTATTACTTATGTGCATTAATTTTTTTCTAAATAAATACTGAAAAGTGTTCTCATTTTTTGCTTCTGAAGAGGTGTCCAAATAATTATTTTTTTAAATATACAAAGTATATTTTTCATAAATTAAAAATTATGATAATTATGTCAACATGTTGGTTAAACATATGCACTTAATAATATGTTCAATATTTTCTGCAATCATGCACCAGGTTTGACTGAATATTGGTGTCCTCAAATGATGACGCTGGGACTTGGCCATATCAAAAGCACTGCATATTGATGCAGTATAACACAGCTTCTATACAAAAGATATCTCTTCTGACTGCACATTGAACTTACAAATACTTATTAGTTGATAGGGGTACACTCATGGGAGTCCACGGTGCGAGGGGTGGGGATGCTGACCCCCCCCCCCCCTCCCCCCCGGGCCCCTTGATTCCAACAGACTGCATAATGAAGGAATTTACTCTTTATTTCTATACTAAAACGCCCAAAAATGGTAAAATTTATAAAAAATTTCTCACGCTCATGGAGTCCGGACCCACATGAGTTTGCGCCCCCCCCCCCTCCCCCCCCCCCCCCCCGGAAGAAAACGCTCATGGGTATACAATGCTTCGATTTCCAATGCGCACCTTTGTAGTAGATACCTCGTATATCCATGCCCCGTTGCCCCCTTGCTATGTCCCGGGGGGTGGGGGGGGGGGGCCGGACCCACACAAGTTTGCATGCCCCCCCCCCCCCCCTCCCCGAATAAAACATATGGACGCTCATGGGTACAATTCTTCAATTTCCAATGAGTAGATAATTTTCAAAGGATATACCTTGTTTTTCCAAGCCCCCCTTGCCCTCCCTGCCTCCCCGGGGGGTGAGGGGGTGCATGGCAATAAAATCATTTCTTCATATGGAAAGAGGGGCGCAGGTGGCGAGCCCCTGTACCCGCGTGCCTGTCCCGCAGGACTTTTCTTTTGTTTATTTTACACTTTGTAATCAATTTTAGTACACTTTAGGCGTATAATCTTGAAAATTTTGATTTTTAATAAGTTTTACACTTTGAGATGTGTAAAAGCTTTGGGCGCAAAGCATCTTTTGGTTATTTTGACACTTTGAAAACATTTTTTTGATGATTTTTGTTTATCTTCATCTAAAACACATCAACACTTGTATTTTTCCCTAACATCTAGGGGAGGGGGGTTCCTCCCCCCCTTCCCGGCGGCGAGAATTGAATTGCAGTTAGGTTCGTAAATGGAGTTATTTTTCAGCCAAGGAGTAAGGGTGGTAAAACGTCACTCACAATCATGACGTCGATCTAACTCAGCAGATCAGCTGTTATGAAATGTTATTGTCTTTGCTCAGCTGTTTAATTTGATTAATGAAATGTCATTGCCTTCCATGTCAATTTTCTTTCAGTTGATGTTATATGAAGATAATGTATATTTAAATAATGGAAATGGAGTTAAGCAAAAGAGAAATAAGTGACCTAGAGGTGTGAAAGCATTTTACGTTTAATTAAGTATGATAGCGGTCGACTGCACTCGTTTCTCATTGGTTAATTTTTAACCCCATTTACGAACCTATCTGCAATTCAATTCTCGCTTCCCGGCGCCCATGTAATATACTTAATTAAGTATATCTCCAACCCAACGGCTGGTGTGTTGGATACCTCGGTTCTCGTTAGATCACCGAGGTTAAGCAACATTGAGCGCGGTCAGAGGTTGGATGGGTGACCATTCAACTCTGCCTTGCCAGGTTGCTGCCGTTGGGCCAGAGCGACTGGGGTGTTTGGGGGTTAGTGTGACGACCTCCCTCCACCTGTTATCAGTCTCTCGACGGCGCGGGTTGTGGAGGCCCGTGCTGTGAATGTCACACCGTCCTTCGGAAGGGACGTTAAGCCGTTGGTCCCCTTGGTATCTTTCGTCAGGAGTAGGCTACATGCCGGTACCGGGTTTCCTCTCCTCCCTTCTCTATTACATTCTCACTAGTGGAGCCTCGGCTCCGTTGAGAATATAGGCTTAATAATAATAATGAGTATACATACATCTTATAACATGTTACCACCATATTATTAATGCTAAACAATGAATAACAATAAAAATATTTGTTACCGTGTTTATACTGCATAGTCCCAGCGTCCTCATTCGAGGACAGTAAATTTTCCCTATAAAAAATTAAAAATAAAATAAAATAAAAATATCACGCTTTTGAGTGATTTTTTTATAACAAATATTGATTGGAAAAACTTTGAAATTCGAAAAAAAAATTAATTTGGGAATTAATGGGTTAAGCAACAGTCTTTCTCTAAATTAGAATATGGGTATATATAATTGCATATAAATATATATCTTGCATAAATATTCAAAATGTAACTAAAATCACCTCTTATTACAATTCAGAAGGCTTATAATGCTGTACAAAAACAAAAACTTGTAAAAAAAACTGCCAAGCACCTTCCCACTTAAAACAATTGGGATCTAAAAGAAGGGCCAAGCAACAATATATTGTTTAAACATTTTCGCACTTAAAATTCGTGAAATCATTTCGCCCAGTTACTGCCGCCAAGCACAACATTATAAACCTAACGTTGTGTCTAAATTTGAAGAATAAAATCTAGGTGCACCATCATTGTAAACTTTAAAAAAATTATAAAAATTAAAAACGACTTAAAAAATAAATTTAAAATCGAAATTAAAAAAATTAAAAATAAAGCTGTGCGCATTGTGTCAAGAAGAAGGCAATATAAGAATAAGATGACGACAAAGGACACAACGAAAGAAAGAATATGACGATAAAGGAGCCGAATAAAAACAGAAAGTAGGAAGAAGATAGAAGAATCTACGGTCGGTGCAAATTCAATGCGCCAAGCTTTATTTTTATTTTTTAATTTCGATTTTAAATTTATTTTTTAAGTCGTTTTTAATTTTTATAATTTTTTTAAAGTTTACAATGATGGTGCACCTAGATTTTATTCTTCAAATTTAGACACAACGTTAGGTTTATAATGTTGTGCTTGGCGGCAGTAACTGGGCGAAATGATTTCACGAATTTTAAGTGCGAAAATGTTTAAACAATATATTGTTGCTTGACCCTTCTTTTAGATCTCAATTGTTTTAAGTGGGAAGGTGCTTGGCAGTTTATTTTACAAGTTTTTGTTTTTGTACAGCATGTCATATGGGGTAAAAGTTTATAGCAGCTTTCATTGATCATTAAGTGTTAACTATCATTACATTGTTAACGCCAACAACGTCACTTCTTGTCTAAAGTTTTCTGTTTTTCTTCCAATTGTTCCAAAGTTAGTATAACGAAAGGGTCAATCTCTTTTGGTTGAATTTGAGTTATCTCAACTTTTAAATTGTTAAAAGTTCACTTCTTTGAGTCATGTGAATAACGAAAATTTTTAAATTCTTCCTAGTTCACTTTTATATGTCACAAAAGCGTAAAAGCATCCAGATGCTTACAACAAATTTAAATAAAATCCGGATGGTTTTGGAATGCAAAATGCTGTGTTTCGTAAACAGAGAAGTGAGAACCTTTCAATAGCAAAGACGAAAGCCGTCTGATTTATTGCCGCCGAGTACATACAACGCAATGTCAGATCAAATCAATTGGCAACAAGGTCATCATCAGTCGGTCGTCGAAGATTCTAGTATTTGTCAGAAGACGAGTACCTAGGTATTTGGATGGTCATATCAAAACTCTCGATCGAACCGTTTTATTTGTAGCGTTGAAAATCTAACAATTTAGTTGTTATCAACAACTTCTGTTACGATACAATTGTTTCGATTTGTTTTCAAGTGTTGTGTAAAGCAATATGTTATCTTTTTTCTGCCAAAATTAAAAACTATCGATCGTTTCATTTGTACCGGCTATAAGGTAACATTTCGTCTGTAAAATGCCAACAATAACATTTTGTCAATCAAACGGTTTCGGTATTCTTCCAAAAGCGTTTATAACGAATCTATAAATAGATTGAAAACTCAAGTGTGCAGTGGAAATTCGGACACAAATTTCTTTCTTGATTGGATATTTTTAATTTTTTAGCATCGCTTGTCCGAAGTATTGAATTTTGTTGCGTCACATGAGGGCTAATTGTAACTAACGCTATAGTTCCCAAGTAAGTTTGGTATTTGATATTTCATTTTGACAATTTTAAAGTTTTGAACGCCTAATTGAGCCTTTTTCTAGTTTAGTAACTGCGAGCCCCCAAAATTCTGTTTTGACCACGAATTGTTTTATTATTGCAATTTTTAACGTGTATTGTCAAATAATTATTATAATCCATATAGGTAAAATATTAAAAGTGTACCTAAAGTAAGCGTTGAATGCATATCGGATTATCATTTTGAACACTTAACCTTGAACGCCAAAATGAAGGAAGTAAATAAAAAAAATAAAAAAATTAGACCTTCAAGGAATCGAACTCACGACCACCAGGAATACAATCGTAGCTAGCACTTGCCTACAGTGAATGCGCTAGTGAGACGAACAATGTCTGCAGCAGCTGTGTTCTACCTCAAAGAGGAAGAGCGGAACATAAATATTGATAATTTTACACCTTCCGGTGAGTGAGAAGTGTTTGGATTTTCTTGAAGTGGAGTGTCTAGCAATGTATTGTCTTTAATGTTGCCAATTTTCATAACTCTAGATGGACCCGTTTGACTTTTATAAAATTTAAAATTGTAATAACTTCACTTCCGGTTAAAATTTTTCATCGATTTTTGCAAAAGAGAGCATGAGGAGTTAATGTCTATGATTCTGCCAAATTTCAACTCTCTAGACTGAAAGATGCGACCTGTAGACGAGAGCAATCGTAGAGACGTGGGCAGTAACTAACTAACTAACTAACTAACTAACTAGCTGAAAATGTGATTTTAACATGATTCAGGCCCAATTTTCACCCTGAAGGGATGATCGCAGCCCTTTGAAATTTGGTAGGTGTTGTCAGGTGGCTAAATATACCCGATAACCATGGTTTTTAACTTCCATTTCAAACTGCGTCTATGCGAGCCGATACCCCGAAATCACCACTTAAGCCGATGCTGTATAAGTCTGTGGAAGTAAGCTCGCCGTTTATAAAAAGTAGACCTCGTAAAAGACGGTGCTTGGCAGCGTCGAGCTATCGCCTGACTAGATGATGGATAATGCTATTTGTACAAAGTGCTTCCGACAGGGGCAAATTGTTGGTTTGGTTGGTGCATACGTTTTATTTACTGAGCAGCTTAGGAAAAAACTTTACCCATATATTTGAAGACAAATTCAAACAAGCGAAAGAAAGGCTTTTTCTCTTAATGAAAGCTGGGCATCTCAAAAAAAATAACTCTATGCCCTATGGTGAGAGACGCGTCCCGCGTTCGCGGTCGGATATTTTTCACGACGCACATCCCTTCATATCATCCTGACTTCATGGAAGTTTTCCACCGTAAGTTATGATGTTTGAAAGTGTTTCGGCTCGTAATTTAGTAAAGGAGAAAATCTCAAATAACTAAATTATGTAAAAATTATATCTAAAACGTACTAATGTTATTAGTTACGAACAAACGAATAATATAATAAAATTATATTAAACCCCTTTGGGTATTATTATTATTATTATTATTATTATTATTATTATTATTATTATTATTATTTTAAAATGTACATACATACAGAGGTACACTTACCGGTAGCGAGTATAGGGCAAGCCCCGTAACACATGTGCCTCGCTACCGGCTTATAGTCAAAACAAGTTATGATGTACTTGCACAGTCAATATACAACACAATAGACACAATAAATACCACGTATTATAAACGTGAAAGTCAATAAATTAGTCAATTAAAAATAAAACTATACATAGTAAATAAAACCATCAGATAAAGGTAACATATTATTGCACTGTATAGCTAACCATTAACATATCTATCAACTAAGTAACTGCGAATTTTAGTTTTAAAAGATTTAAAACTCTCTTCCTGCCTAATATGTGCAGGAAGAGAATTAAAGTATTGCACAGTTCTAAAATAAAACCCCTGCTGGTAATCAGTTGTCCTGGCAAATGGTGGAATGAACCCCCCATTCACACTATGCCGCGACCTGGATAAGGCATTTATGGTCACACGAACAAAGGGATCAATTTCAATAATATTTAATAACATTTTCTTAAAAAATAAAACATCCATTTCCCTCAATAGGTCGTCAATTGATAACATGCAACACATAATGCGCCTATCCTTCTTTGATAAGTCTGGCCTTCCAGTAATAAACTTACTTGCCCTATCTTGTATAGCTTCAAGTTTTTTTATATTATTCAAGCTGGAAGGGTGCCACGCAGGGCAACCGTATGTTAAGATAGGTCTAACCAAACCCAAGTACACAGTCCTCTTAACATTAGGTATTGCGCTCTTTAGAACTCTAGAAATAAACCCAAGAGCCTTCGCTGCTTTCACCCTAACCCTCTCAGTCTGAATATTCCACTTCATTTGACAAGTGACCGTTACCCCCAAGATATCAAATAAGGTATCAAGTAACTTTCAATTTATTATGGTTCTACCTCTAATAAAATCTTATTTTCTCATTTTTGGACTTAATTACTTTCTCCTTCAAGCCCACGAAATGTACTAGAATGTATCTAATTGATCTTGCCCGTGGGCAGTGATGAATGATGAATGATGAATGTATTTACTGCTTACTTCTCTTTTTCGTGAAATTTGCAAGTGTAAACTTGATCTTGGCACGTAGACTTTTCCATCGAGTGCTTGTCTGGGTCGTTGCACTCTCTCTGATTCCTGGAGTTACAGTCGTAGCACGTGAGTGGTGGTCCAGGCCTGACCTTTGGGAATGGAGTGACGCAGCCTTTCTTGTAATCAGGATGTGGATCGCAGCAATAGAATCTTTGGCTGAATTCTATTTCCGAGCATTGCCTACAAAATACAAGTACCTTACACTAGAATGACCTTAACCCACGAGTAGTCACCTGGGGTCTGTCAGACCCCAGCCTTGCCATTTCTCCTGTTTCTTTAAGGATAGCTGCACTAGGACTTTTTCCTTCTCAGTACCTTCAAGTTAGACACTGAACTCACTGACAGACAATGTTGCATATCTAAAAAAAAATCGTGTGACGAACAGCAGGGCTTCAAAGTTTTGGTGGACCTGTCAGACCCCAGGTGACTACTCCCGTCACTATTTTTATTTTTTTACACAATAGGCACCGAGTGTTGACGCTATTTTGTTTCTGAAAATGAGGGACAGCGCGATGGATGGCAGAAACTAGCAACTCGTGACGTGATCCTCATACCCTTAGTTGCAGCAGTTAGTTCTAGTGGAGCGGTCGCTCCACGCCAGCCAAGTCGTACGGCGCGCGCACACTCTCATATAAAGGCTGGAGCAAACCCACTTTTACTGTAGGCATCAAAGTGGCATTTTCGGCCTACTGGATCTTAAAATTGGGGAATCTCACATTGTTGGAAAATATCTCAATTTCGAGCTATGACCCACCCTACAACATATACCAAATTTGGGAACAATAGGAACAATTTGCGCCTTTGCGAGCTCGAGGGCTGAGAAAACCGTGTTTTAGAGCGGTTTTCATAATAATAATAATAATAATAATAATAATAATCTCAGTAGTAGTAGTCTCCTGGAATTCAAATCCGGTAAACAGGCCACAGCCTAAACGGCTGAACCGATTGATCTCACATTTTTACCAAGTGTGCACTTTTGGCGTCTGATTTAACCTTCACCCCATGAATTTTTTGTGTCGCCATTTTGAAACCGGAAGTGACGTTATATCTCGTCAACAGCTAGACCGATCGGAACGAAATTTGCGCCAAACGATTCAGACGGTCAACTTTATGGATTATCAGTAGCAAAAGACTATGCATTATGTTAATGAAACCGGATATGACGTCATGAAATTTGAAATACATCGATTGGCATTTCGGCAACAAAGATTGATCCGATTATTTTGATATTTTTGTAACGTATGTACTTTTGATATCTTATTTGACTTATTATAAAACCAACCGGAAGCCGCCATTTAAAAACCGGAAGTGACATCATATCTCAATAACGGCTAAATAGATATGAACGAAACCAGCGCTAAACAATTGAGACGGTCAACTTTATGTATTATCATCAATAATATTTGCAGTTTCCCATACCGAAACCGGAAATGACGTCACACATTTTAAAAATCTCACAAATTTACATTTTGATACAATAAATATACTATTTGAGACAGCTTATAATAAAATGTAATCATGTTTAAATTATAATTCAAGGGGTCAGTGATTTCAGCAGCCATTTTGAAACCGAAAGTAACGTCATATCTTGAAAATTGGTTGACTGATCGGTATGAAACTACCGCCAAACGATTCGGAAGGTCATCTCTATGGAATAGGAACAGTCAAACTAGAATTTTCCTATTAATGAGACCGGAAATGACGTCATTCAAATTTATAAATTATTATAATCCCCTCCAGAAATACATATTCAGAAAGCTTAAAATAATACACATCATTTATAGATACATTCTATGTGGCAGTGCAGTAAGTTCAGCAGCCATTTTGAAAACCGAAGTGTTGCCATAATATCTCGGAACTCGGTTGACTGATAGCATAGAGGAACCCTTCTTACCTCTATGCTGATAGGAATGAAACCTTTGCTATTCTTCATGAAATATCATTTAAAGCAAATATATAGTACCATACGCAGAATTTCATTAGTTAACCAAATTGTCAATGGCGACTTTTTTTAAAGGATTTAGTAATTGTTCAATCGATATGACGTCACAAGTTCTATGAATAAACTAAAAAAAGGAGTGATATCCCCATAAAAAACACTCCGTGTAAAAAAACAGCCAAGTCTCTTCAACTAAAAAAAAATTGGAAATCTAAAAAATTCTGCACTGAAAAGTAGTGATATCAAAAAATGGGCCAAGTCAAAACTTTATTTGAAAATCAAAAAATACTTGGCGCATCGTTTTTTTAGGGCATTATAGAGGTATACTATATGTATTATGTATATTTGATGTATATTTTCTATCTGGTCTATACTTCTAAACTATGTATAAACGATGCGCCAAGTATTTTTTGATTTTCAAATAAAGTTTTGACTTGTCCCATTTTTTGATATCACTACTTTTCAGTGCAGAATTTTTTAGATTTCCTAATTTTTTTAGTTGAAGAGTCTTGGCTGTTTTTTTTACACGGAGTGTTTTTTATGGGGTAAACATTACTCATTGTATGCATTCTTACAATAACACGCCACATGATATTTCGCTGTGAAAAATGTATGAAGTGTAAACAATTCCACTGAATCTGATAAAATTGAAGAAGATCGTCAGGCTGGTGGCACTTGTGTGCCACGGTGGTTGAGACTGAGGCTTGCGCCTATTCCTCAACGGCTGGTGAGTTTATTCGGCACGGTGTTCTTCGTGAATCTGCCAGCTGCAGATGGGGCGTGTCTAGATGTTCAGCGCATCTATTGGTCTAGGATACTTGTCCCAGGGATTGGTTGTTATTTTGCTGAGTGCGGCAACAGTGGGTTGTCGTGGTTGGCGAGTTGCTCGTAGAACTTGATGTTCAGTCTCAACATGTGTTGTGTGAGTAGCTCTGCGTCAACTTGGCGGTGTATGTCTGCGGTTCGGACGTACATCGGCAATCCCAAAGCCAGACGGAATGCCTTGTTCTGGACCCGTTGAAGTTTGTCCCGAAGTAGTTTGGCACATCCGCTCCAGATGGGGCAGGCGTACGTGATCGTCGGACGGACGATTGCCGAGTAGACTCGCGTCTTCACCGCGACACTCATCGACTTCGAGCGAAGGAGAGGGTAGAGGCCGGCCATCTTGCGCGCCGCTTTCTGCTGAACGAACTCGACGTGGGCTCGCCAGTTCAGCTTGCTGTCTAGCTTTACCCCAAGGTAAAGGCTGTTCGGCTGCCAGATGATCTCTTGCCCGTCAAGTTTCAGCTCCGGTGTGTGTTTGAGGCGGCGGCGAGTGAAGAGAGTGGCGGTGGTCTTAGTCGCGTTCAGCTCAATCCTCCAAGCCGAGTACCATTTGGACAGCACGTTGAGGGCGTTCTGAAGCCTCCTCTCGAGGAACTCTCCTTTGCCGGACTGCGCGATGATGGCTCCATCGTCGGCGTAGAACGCTAGGTCGATGTTCTTGATGTTAGTCGGCACGTCGTTCAGGTAGGTGTTGAAGAGGAATGGCCCGAGGATGGACCCCTGGGGCACTCCGGCGGTCACCGGTCTTGTGGTGGATCTCTCTTCTCGGAGACTGACGTGGAACGATCTTCTCGTCAAGTACCTGGCGATGAAGTTCACCAGGTAGTTGGGGAAGCCCTGCGCAATCATCTTGCACAGCAGTCCCGTGTGCCACACTCTGTCGAAAGCCTTAGCCACGTCTAGGAAGACAACTCCTGTTGACTTTCCGTGGTTAAAGCCATGGGTTATCTTGTCGACTACGCGTAGAAGCTGATGGTTGGTTGAGTGTTCGCTTCGGAAGCCGAACTGCTGGTCGATGAAGGTGTTGTGTGACCTAGCATGATCTTCAAGGCGTCGCAGAACCACTTTCTCCAGCAACTTGGACAGGCATGAAAGTGTGCTGATAGGCCTGTAGTTGCTTGGGTTCTTCAGTGGTTTGCCGGGCTTGGGGAAAACGACAACCTTGGCCTCCTTCCAGATGGCTGGAAAGTGTTGCTTGCGCAGGCACGCGTTGAATATGTCGACAAGACGCCGAGCTGCGGCTGATGGCAGGTTCTTGATGACGACATTCATGATGCCGTCAGCTCCTGGCGCTTTGCCACTCTCCAGTTTGGTGGCGTAGTCGGCAACCTCGGCTATCGTGCAGACTTCGACGTTGCGCTCTTCTGCTTCTGGAAGGTGTCTTGCCAGGTGGGACGCTACCATGGTTTCGATCTGGGCAGTGAAGGCGTTGGCAGGATTCGGCTTAAATTGATCTTCCAAGGATTCGGAGAGTACCTCGGCTTTATCCTGCGTGCTGCACGCGAGGTGTGTCTTGCCCTGGATGGGTGGGCTGGGCTCTGGTCGGTTAGTGAGTCGACGCGTCATCCTCCAGATGGAGTTGTCCGCCTCCTTGAGCTGAGACACAGCTTTCTCCCACTTCTCGGATCGATGTTCGGCTACCAATTGCTTGATCAACTTCGCCAGGCGGTTGTATCGTGCTCGAAGATCTGGAGTCCTATGCTGCTGCCATAGACGCAGTGTTGTGACTTATCTAGATAAAATTATCTAGATAATTATCTAGATAATTATTTTTTATCTTTATCTTTATCTAGATAAATAATTTTCATGTTATCTTTATCTTTATCTAGATAAAAAAAATCGTTATCTTTTGTTTTTATCGAGATAAAAAATATTTATCTATTTTAATTTTAAAATACCGTGTAATGTAAATCCCCATAAAAAACACTCCGTGTAAAAATACCAGCTAGGTCTCTTCAACTATAAAAAAATAGAAGAAATCTAAAAATTCAGCACTGAAAAGTAGTGATATCAAAAAATGGGCCAAGTCAAAACTTAATTTTAAAAACCAAAATATACTTGGCGCATCGTGTATATTATAGAAGTGCCAAAAATCATTGTGCCTAAATATATATAATATACCTATAATGCCTTAAAAAACGATGGCCAAGTATATTTTGGTTTTTAAAATTAAGTTTTGACTTGGCCCATTTTTTGATATCACTACTTTTCAGTGCTGAATTTTTAGATTTCTTCTATTTTTTTATAGTTGAAGAGACTTGGCTGGTATTTTTACACGGAGTGTTTTTTATGGGGATATCACTCCTTTTTTAGATTATTCTCACAACGTGTAACACTTATCGGGGCAACAATGACTAATTTCTTTAAAAATAATAAGCAATCCGATTTGGTAACTAAGAAAAGTTGCGTTTGGTACTAAATAATGCTATTAATGATAGTACATGAAGTATAGCGAAAGCTTCGATCGAATCGGTTCAGCCGTTTTTGAGATATGGCATCTTTTCCGGTTTTCAAAATGGCGGCTGAAATAACTGCCACCCAGAATGTATTTATATAAATGATATGCATCATTATAAGCCTTCTAAATATGTAGTTATTCTAGTAAAAGATTATGAAAGTCTGATTCTTCATTATTATGACGTCATTTCCGGTTTCAGTTATAGTAGATTTCTACTTCAACTATTGATATTCCATATATATGACCGTTTGAATCATTTGGCGCTGTTTCAATCCGATCGGTCTAGCCGTTTTTGAGATATGACGTCACTTCCGGTTTCAAAATGGCGGCTTCCGGTTGGTTTTATAAAAAGGCACCTCAGACGCCAAAAGTGCTTATGTGGTAAAAATTTCAGATCGATCGGCTCAGCCGTTTAGGCTGCGGTGGTGACAGCGGTGTTTGTTTCCTGACATCTGAATCAAGCTCGAAATTAAGATATTTCGCAACAATGTGATATTTTTCAATTTTGAGATCCAGTAGGCCGAAAATGCTATGTTGTTGCTTACAGTAAAAGTGGTTGGTCTGCTCCTCAGTTTATATAGTCTTTTACGGTATGTTGAGTAACTGTGAGTGTACAGTACGACTTGGCTGGGTGGAGCGACCGCTCCACTAGATTAGAATTCATAATACCGAGTGGCGCAAAAAATAATCACCCTGATTGAGACGTCACTATATCGAAACTATTTTAGATAGGATATTGACATTTGTACACATACCTATTAGAAAACATACCAAAATGTAATATGTGAAAGTTTCAAAAACATTACTATTGTAGGAAAAAAATTACAGCTGTTCAAATTTGGTTGCCAAAATATTGACTAGGAAAACGCTCTGTGTAACGCGTTGAATGAGCGAGCACGACACGTGCGCAAACATGAACCGAATATGCGTTCGTTAACACACAGAAAACATTATTTTAAGTCAAACTGAAAGCAAACTACGATCCACTGAATCAATATAAAACAATGTGTCATTGTATGACCACCATTAATGTGTAATCCGAGATATACCTAACCTTCAAGGAAATGTCAGGCTAGACAGAAGCTCAGAAACGGAATAAATCCAACGTTTCCAAGAAGAAAATAATTTGAAATAATCAATCCCCTGGACAAAAACTGTAGATACCTAATATCTTTGCTTTAAAAGCGATTCAATTTTACTAATACCTTCACAAAGTACACCAAATTGCCAAAATTATCAACGAAAAGAAGCAAAATGCAGGAGAGATTTGGAATGACATGTGAACGCTAGAAGAGAACAAACGCCACTCAATGATATTATTGAAATGTGAGCTTATGTTTCTAATCCCTCCTGGATGCAAAATCAGCCAAGTAGAAACACGGGAGGCACGGCCATCAGAACTACGAATTGAAGAAAAGACAATCAAGGTCCTTAAAAACTCGAAATGATTGTTGGAAACTATGATCCAAATTGAATTATTCAAATTTGATCAACTCAATAAACATAAAAATATCTGCTTTTCACTAAAAAAGTGTACATACCATCAAAACACTCTTGTACCTAAAGCAAATCAGATTCAGTTGCATTGGAAAGACATTCATTTTCAATGTTTCATTTCTGACAGCTATTAAAAATGTCAATTAGTGCATACTTTCTTGACAGATTCGGCTGAAAATTTGTAAAATAAGTGACATTGTTGGTCTTACTGACCATGCTAAATATGAGTTTTATCACATTTCTCGAAGACCATTTTCATTTTTTAGGCTATCAGGAGATACTTATTTTAACAATGAACCAATGGATGGATTTAAAAAAAAAATTGGGTCTGCAAACAGAGAAGGTTGTCTTTACATGTGTGCAAAATTTCAGGTCGATCGGTGAAACGGTGCGACTTCTATTGCTTCCTTTAGCATACAAAAACAAAAACAAAAAAAACATACAAAAAAAATACAAAAAAAACAGAGGTCCGTGCTAAAAGAGCCGAATGGAGTCGCTCGCTTCGCTCGCTCAATTATACGGAGCTCTAATAGCGCGCGTCCAGAAAACTTCCAATGGCCGGGATGCTGTTTCTCAAAACTACGTAAGATATCAAGCTGAAAATTTCAAATTAATTTCAAAATAGATTAAGATCGATTGTGTAAAAATTTCAATCAATATCAATTTGAATTTATATAACGAAAGTTATTGTATCTTGAAGTTGAGCATGAAAACAGAATAGTGGGGGAAAAATCACTTTTATAACGTGTGTAAAATTTAGAAATAATCTACATTATTCTGATTTTTCGCTCAACTTCAAGATCACATAACTATCGTTCAATTCATTTAAATTGATTGACATTTGTACACAATTGATCTTATATTTTCGATATATTTTGAAATTTTCAGCTAGATATCGTACGTAGTTTTGAAGAAACAGCGTCCCGGCCATTGGAAGTTTTCTGGACGCGAGCTATTTGAGCTCTGTATAATTAATTTTTTGACAACCAAAATTTGAACAGCTGTAACTTTTTTCCTACTATAGAAATGTTTTTGAAACTTGCACATATTACATTTTGGTATGTTTTCTAATATGTGTACAAATTTCAGAATCCTATTTATAACAGTTTTGACTTCTCAATCAGGGTGATTTTTTTGCGCAACCCGGTTTAGTAAGGAAAGAAGCTTAACTTAATATTATGTCTTACATTCTATTTACTTACTTAGGTACCTCATCGTTCCTACCAAAAATACTGTATCCTATCCGCTAATACTTTTCAAAACATTTGTTAGAAAATAATGTTATAATGAAATCTGTGATAGATAATGAGGCATATGCGACGTTTCCAAATTTACGCATTAGAAAATTAAAATTATAATCCCGTATAATAAAAATAGTCCCTTCCCTTTTAGTAAATTTTAATCACAGGCAGTAGGAACATCAATAATCTGGTTAGATATGCCTATAAAGTAAATGTTTATTACCTTATTATAATACCTATGTAAAATGAAATTAGACGAGATTTTAGAAAATTATCTTTTATCTTTTAATATTTATCTAGATAATTTTTTTTATCTTTATCTATTATCTAGATATTTTTTTAAACAATTATCTATTATCTTATCTAGATAAATTTTTGGCAGTTATCTATTATCTTTATCTAGATAAAAATAAAATTATCTAGTCACAACACTGCATAGACGACGTGCCCGATTCTTCTCGGCGATGGAAGCTGTGATACCCGGTGGTAGATCATAGATGGAGCAGCGCTTTGGAGTCGAAAGCGGAACCGATGCAGCTACTGCGTCTTGAACAGCCTTGGTGAAGTGGCTTGCGGCCTCGTCGATCTCTTCTCTGGAGGTAATCGGAGGAGGTGACTCTAGAACGAGTCTAGAGGCCTCAGCAGCAAACGTCTCCCAGTCGGCCTTGCGTTTGCAACGTCTCGGTATTGGTAAGAAGACGGGAATCTCATCCCCGATGGTGATTCGGACCGGGTTGTGGTCCGAGGAGAGAGCCGTCAATGTCTCCAACTCGATCGAGTGAGCGATGTTCTTCATGATGACGATGTCCAGCACGTCCGGGCGTTGGTTTCCCATGTAGTGAGTCGGCTCTCGCGGACCGATCACGATGAAATCCGATCGTCTCGAGTGCGCGAGCAGCCGGGCGCCTTTGTCGTTTCCACGTCGCGAATTCCATGCCGAGCTTTTCGCATTCAGATCGCCGCAGATGATCGTCGGCTGGTCGGTGTCGAGGAGAGCGTCCAAGTCCTCCATGTGCAGGCGGGTGTTCGGAGCGGAGTACACAGCGATGAGTCTGGTAGGACCGCTCGCCGTGTGGATCTCGACGCCCGTCGCTTCCAGAGCCTGCAGTGGTGGTAGAACAAGCTCGTGGTGTCGGTGTCGGGTGTTGACGACAATGGCGGTGCCGCCACAAGGATGGACTCCCTGTTGCGGTCGGTCAGTCCTGTATACTTTGCAGTTCGCCATGCGGAAGCGGTGTCGGGGTTGGAAGTGTGTTTCCGAGACCATGACAGCGGCAGTGTTTTCTTGCTCCATGAAGTGGGCAAGCTCGTCTCTGCGGGTGGGCAGCCCGTTGGCGTTCCACATGGCGAGGATCGTCGTCCGCTTATTTGTTGGCATTTGCGGTTGCGAGGGTCGCGGCGATGGTGACGAGGCTCGGCAGAAGCTGCGTCAAGGCAAGGATGAGTGGGCTCAAGTCAGCAAGCAGGGCGGTCAGCTGGCCCATGATGTTGCTGAGGTCTGTCTTGTCGGAGGCGGTGGTGTTGGTCTGGTCTGTTGTTGATTCTGGTGTTGGTTCTGCGCCAGTGGCTACCGCGTAGCTGCATCCCTTGCGTGTTCGGGAGTCAGATCGTTGGTTTGTCTGCGGCCGAGTCGGTCGTTGGTCCCGCCGGATGTTGTCGGCATTCTCTCGCGTCTGATGTTCGCGCTGGATATTCCTCTGCGGAGCGGCGAACTTGTTCCGCGTGAGGTACGGGCAACCTCGGTAGCTCGCGGGATGTGCGCCAGAGCAGTTGACGCATGTCGCCGGCTCTTCTCGAGTTCGGTCGCACTTCTTTGCATCATGTTCTCCGCCGCAGATGACGCAGCGGAGCTTCTGGTGGCAAAGAGCTGCAGTGTGTCCCAGGCGCTGACAAGCGAAGCACATTATCGGTCGAGCTGCGCTGCGCACTGTCTCGACTGACACACGGCAGTGCATCATGGTCTTGATGGACGTGGTGTCGGCACGTGGCTTCCCTGTCTCCGTGGCCAGGACCACCTTGAACAGGGGAAACAGCTCCTTCTTGTTTGCGTGAGATGAGAGTTGCGAGATGGTCTGCACTTTCATCCCAAGTGCTGTGAGCTCGTCTGCGATGTCCGCCGTCACTGCGTTGATCGGAAGCCCCCGCAGAACGAAGACTTGGGGCTTCGCGTGCTTGCCCGGGAAGGTGTGGTACTCAGTTCCGCGGGCGTCGAGTGCGTCAGTCAGTGCACGGTAGTCTTCGGGATGCGTCAAGCTCACCTTGACGGCCGAGCCGGTCGGTTTCAGCACATATTGATGCTTTGTGCAGCTGTCGATAAGCGCCACCAGCTCTTGATGCGAGTCCAAGAGCTGGATAATCACTGGCGGCACCTTGTACTGACGGGGCTCCACCACTTGTCGGTGATGTGTAGTGGACCCCCCGTCAGTTGCAAGATCTTTTAGCGCATCGAAGGTGTTGGCCACCGGGATGTCGCTAGTCGGCTTCATCGGTTGCGTCTGGTCCGAGTCGGTGCGTCGCTTGAAGTTTTTGACTGGCAGGAAGCCAGCGTCATCGTCGCTCTCGTCGCTGGTATGCGGAGAGATGGCATGGGCGGCGCGGGTGTAGGAAGAGCCCGAGGGCTGCTCGTTCGGCTGTTCCTTCCGAGGCGTGGTCTTTTGGTTGCGCGATCATTCGCCCCTTCCGGTGAGAGGAGCTGTTTGCGTTTCGTGCCCGTCGGCGGTACATTGGCGATGGCACCGGTGGCTTGCTGTGAAGCCTGCATGTTCATGCCCTGTTCAGGGCGCACTGTGACCTTGAACGGTCTGAGCGTCCGTGACACGGCTTTCAAGGCTGTAATTTGCCAGTAGGCGGCAAAGCGCGCACTTGTCACACACTCGCGAGAAAACGGTCACTTCACTTCACTCGCGAGTTTAATTAGCGGCACACTTGGACTTTGAAGCACTGTTCACTCCTCGTCTGATAAAATTACTTGTTTGCTCCTCTCTTTTACCAATTCTGAGCTATTTTGAGTTTTATGTTTATTTTGTTAGGTTGCCATGGCCACGACCAATGAGAGTTGATAAAACTAAAGATTCTTCTACGTAAAGTTTTGCCGATGTCTCTCGCTAGTGGCGCTGGGGGTATTCACGCTCGGTGCGTATTATCAAAAAAAAATCGCTATTATCTGTTAATTTATACTTCTAATACATTTTAATGAGTAATAACATTAATGTTTTGATATATCCACCACGCATTATTAGTTTTAAGTTTTGGCGACGACTTTATCGGATTTTCTAAGAATGTGCTTTTTGGGAATAAAATGTTTCCCTATGCTAAATGCATGGGAAAATACGCATAATTCAATGGCTACGAAAACATCCATGCTACTTATTTATTGTATTATATTCTCCTATTATATGATCAATGTATCCATAGAGTATACAAATAAAAATATAATATGCTTAAATTAACCTATTTAAATATATTTATTTAAATTAATAGCAAGGATCCTCTAAAATTTCGTGTTTTTCCCGTTTTTCATTAAAATCAATAAAAAAATATAAATCAAAATTAATATGGCAATATTTGTGGTCAGGTATTAGATAAATACATCAACAATGACAATTAAAATAAATTGCCACTCAAAATACCTTCCAAATGTACATGGCAGTCAATAGTAAATGGGGTCTGTCAGACCCCAGGTGACAACTCGCGTTACAAAATGACAGGTGACTACCGGCTGGTTAAGATGAATAACTTTACACATTTTGTCATCGGTGATGTCTGCAGATGTGACTCCTTGTTCTGTAAAACGTGCTCCTTGTAAAAAAGGCAGCCAAGAAGTATCTTTCATTTAAAAGAAATCAACACCGCAAAGGAGTGATATCAAAAAAGGAGCCAAGTCAATGATATTTCCAAATATTAAATCGTATTTTTGAAATAATACTTCAAAAGGACTTAGCGCATCGTTTTTTTAAACCCATTTTTCTATCCTAATAGTGGAAAGAAATTTAAAAGTAGGTACATTTTCCTCTTTCTTTTAGAACCTCAGCCAGTATCTATTACTTAAGCTACTTTTGGTAATCGCTATTTTGTAATTTTGTCAATGGGTGTTGACTCTCTTTTGTTTCTGAAAATGAGAGACAGCGCGATGGGTGGCATAAATTAGCAACTCTTGACATGATCCTCATACCCTTAGTTGCAGCAGTTAGTAAACATTACTCATTGTATGCATTCTTACAATAATACGCTACAGGATATTTCGCTGTGCAAAATGTATTAAGTGTCAAAAATTCAACTGAGTCTGATAAAATTATTAGTTTGCTCCTCTCTTTTATCAATTCCCAGCAATTTTGAGTTATCTGTTGATTTTTATACCAATGAGGGATAATAAAATTGAAGATTCTTCATGATTTCATGCCACAGCCGTCTGTACAGCATGACAGGGGACCTAAACGCCAAACACAGGACCTGGAACAGCCGAGTTAACAACGCCCGAGGCAACGCCCTCTACAGCCACGCAAGAAGAAACAATTACATCGTTGCTGGCCCGCGAGAACCTACACACTACAGTGGCCATCTGCGAGCGACCCCAGATGTCCTCGACATCGCCGTCATGCACAACATCCAATGTTCATTTGATCTAGAAGCAATAACAGACCTTCCATCTGACCACAACCCAATTTTGATCCGGGTAGGAAACCACTACATCCCCTCAATCCCCCGCATCAGCAGAAATTTCAAAAAAGCAAACTGGGAACGCTATCGAGAGGAAATCCATAACCTCCTCCCAGCCGAGCAAGCCCCAATCACCACCACAGCCGACCTCGAACATCAGGTCACCCTACTAACCGAAGCGATCACAAAGGGAACAGACAAGGCTATTCCCATCTCAACAGCTCCTCGTCGAACACTCTATGACCTACCTCAAGGGCTCAAGAGATCAGTAGCCATCAAGAACAAGGCGCGACGTGACTATCAACACTACCGCACACCAGCCCTCAAAGCACACTTCAACAAACTTGAGAGACAACTGAAAAAAGACATCCAAGATCACAGGCGAGCCACATGGGACTCCACAGTAGGCAAACTCGCTTTCTCAGACCACACAGTATGGTCAATGTGTCGCAAACTTCAACGCCGGCCCGAACCAGACCCCCCGCTGCAAGGGCCACATCACATAGCGCACAGTCCTGAAGAGAAAGCTGAAATCCTCGCAGACTCTCTTCAGCAACAGTTCACCCCGAATCCACCAAACCACAAGACACCTGCAATCGAGTCACTCGTCCACCAGTACAAACAGCATTTCGTAGCCCCACAACCACTCCCGGACAATTCTACTTGCACCTCCGGTGAGCTTTTCGACGTAGTAAAGAAATATCCTGCCGGCAAAGCCCCAGGTAACGACAACATCATAAAATCGCAAGTTTTGGAGCTACCTGAAAGAGGGATTTCCCTTCTTCTGTCCATCGTCAACGCCACTCTCACCCTGCAGCATTTCCCCCAACAGTGGACAAAGGCAAAAATCATACTTTTCCTAAAACCAGGCAAACCTCCTAGACAACCCACCAGTTTCAGACCCATCAGTCTCCTTCCCCTCCTCTCAAAGATAGTAGAGAAAGTAATCCTGCGCAGAATTACTGAACACACGGACTCAAACAACATCCTTCCAGACGAGCAGTTTGGCTTCCGTTCAGAACACTCTACCATCCATCAACTCCTCCGAGTCACCAACAAGATCACCGAGGGCTTCATCAAGAAATCTTACACCGCCTCCGCCTTTCTGGACATTGCCAAGGCTTTCGACCGAGTTTGGCACACTGGCCTCCTTTTCAAACTAATAAAGCACAAATTCCCACCCTACCTTGTACTTCTGATAGAATCCTACCTAAAAAATCGCACATTCTTTGTGACCAAACTCAGCTCCCAGTCTTCTGTTCGCCCCATACTTGCTGGGGTCCCACAGGGCTCCTGTCTTGCCCCAATCCTATTCAACATATTCACCTCAGACCTCCCGACAACTTTCCCACACGTCACAATAGCGCTGTTTGCTGACGACCTCGCAATACTAGCACAATCACGGCGAGCTACTCAGGCAGTTCACAATCTACAACCGGCTCTTGACAGCATCGCAACATGGTACGATCTGTGGCGAATCGACATCAACGCCTCCAAGACGCAAGCGACCCTGTTTACCAGAGGACTGCAGGAAGCTCCCGAGCTCATCCTACGAGGAGTCAGCATTCCCTGGACGAGAGAAGCAAAATACCTGGGAGTTCTTATGGACAAACACCTTACCTGGACAGCACACATCCGAGAGGTCCATAAAAGAGCCAACGGCAAATTAGCAGCACTCTATCCGCTTCTAAAGAACAAATCTATGTCCTGGAACACAAAATTACACCTCTATAAATCCATTATCCAACCAACCTTCACATACGCCTCGCCGATCTGGTCTGGTATTACTTCTGCCACGAACCTGCAGACTCTTCAAGTCCTTCAAAACAAAGCCCTCAGAATGGCAACTGGCGCTCCCCGAGCGACACGCATTATAGACCTCCATAATGCGCTGAACATTCCCTGCATTTCAGCCACACTCATCCACTTTGCCGAAACTTTCTTCGCATCACTTCCGCTTTCCAAAAACCGTCTCATTCTGGAGCAGTCAACAATCTCAGTCAGCTCTCATGATAGGTTCAAAAGACCGGTCGCATCACTCCAAACACCATCCTCCTTACCGCCTCCACGCACATCAGGAGCGCGAAAAAGAAAATCCTCGGACAAATAACAACACATTAATAATCTTAAGTAGCCTCGATCGAGCGCTAATTTCACCAACAAACATCCAAGTTTGTCCACAACCTGGCATTCCTAACATAATCGCCGCTAGCTCTATCCACGAGCTCCACCAACTCCACCTCTGTCTCAAATCAACTGGCAGTCATTTATAGCCATACAGGCTGGCAATGACATTTTCGAGAGTAGCCGCTGCGCGGCAACTCACAAGAGGAATGTGCTGCTGCTGCTGCTGCTGCTGCTCCCTCCTTCTCGCTCCTTACGGAAGGAGGGACTTTACAGACGGCTGTGTTTCATGCTATAGTACCGGGAATTATTACTGATTGGAGGTTTCGCATTTTATAGGTACACCTAGATCCTGTTTCCCACCCATCATTGAATGGAAAGCAGAATTAGTGATGTCAACTACCTCTTTGTGGTGGTGGATTGACAGCATATACTGTTTTTGCACTCGCGCAACATGTCTGGCGTTGGATTCTCACACTGCGGATCAGACTTCTGGCAGTGGAAGCAGCTGATGTCATAAAATGAGACTCCACCAGACTCCACAAGCAGGCAGATCACGACGCATGTCAACAACTGCAAAGATACAGAGAGCAACAACACACGTCTACGATGACAGAAAGGCAAATTTGATTGGCTGAACTAATATTTAATTCAATTAACAGAGTACTAATATTATTATTATGTCTTTATTTTGCACGAAGAATACATTACAAAAGAGGCGATATTCAGACACATGCGTCTGTTCTTCATGTGATGTCATCTCATTGTTGCCAGCCGCCATCTTAATGGCACGCAGAATAGCCGTGATTATCTACTTTTCTGACGATATTTTATAGTTAATTGCTACCTGAGAAATTTTATAGGCTTCGGAGATATCTTTAGTACGCAGAGGAATCACTCACATTTCAAAAGTACCTACATCGATTTACCTCAATAAAGTTACAATTTAACCCGTCAACGTGCCATCGTAATGTCCGTCCTCAGGTGAAAAATTCAATAATTTAGCTTTGCTGATATAAAACAAAAGAAGTTCGTGCAAGCTCATATACCTGGTTGAGACGAAACAGATTTCAAAGAATAAAAGGTACCACACCTAGTTTTATATGGTAGATATTAGAAAAAAAATGTAGGTATCAAATTCAATACGGAAATAAAAATCAAGGAAGATATTGATCTGAAATCATCTGTGCACCAGTGAGATTTTGGTCAGCTGTGACATCATATGCAAATAGGTATATTATAGAGGTTTAGTGAGGTGGATTAGCTCTATGTATTGGCAAAACATTTCGAATAGTGAAACTCTATTGCCCTTTTGCACACTTGTAGCAAAGGTTTATCCAGAATCGAATGGCGTCAACCGCACTGTTCTAAGTCCAATACTTTTTAAGATATGATGTGAAACGTGTCCTCGACTTCAATTAGCCGCCATTTTAAACTAGGAATTTTAGATCAACCAAACTTTTTGGTATCAACCAGTAAACTATGAATAACAAATAACCGATAGTTCGTTTTGCTCTCTAGTATCTAGTCTAGTTTTGTCCTTGTTAAAATAATCGAAAACCCGAAAAAACGATTATTTCGTTCGACTCCCTTTTTTTTAATATTTCTTCCTTAAATTACTTTTTATAATAAGATAATGATTTTCTATTAATTTTCGAAAACGGAAATGCTCTAGGTACATCTTTTGGTTCCGGAGGAAATAAATATTTTGTTTGTGCTTTTTTTATATCTGTCACCATTTTAGAAATAAAGACAGCATAACAAATAAACTTAATGGATTACACCAAGATATCAATATATAATAATCATAAAAATATTTCTTGAAGTTAGGTTTGGTATGTAAGTTTTAATCTGAACAATGAAACAATTAGTTTTTTCAATGCCGCCATTTTGCATTTAACATCGCTTAGTAAAACAATTTTTTTATGAACTAAATAAAAGGTCCTGATCGTTTGCCGTCAACCGCATCAAGCCTGATGCACAATTGAATTAAGGATTATGGTTTAGTGTTTAGTGTTTAGTGTTTAAGAGAAATGAAAGGTGCTGTTATAACGTTATCATGCACAACTGTCATAAGCGTTATAAGGTTTAGTGTTTAGGGTTTAAGCTGAAATAGGAAATCCACAAAATCCATTTCTTATTGCAAAACACTATTTCACCTTATGACGAACCAATCAGAAGAGAGCAGAGTAAATGTCAATGTCAAATTCGTACGGGAAAATGAAAAGTCGTCTGAATTAATGTCATTGGAAGCATTTTAATTTGATATTTGTGCCTTGTCTTGCTCATATATTTGTTTCCATATAATTTTTCGATCAATTATTTAATTTTATCACGTGGTGAAATAACCTCGTGAAATAAGCAATTGTGCACTGGACTCTGTTATTTTGAAAACGTCATAGCAGGGCTATGAGGCATAGCTTGGGTCTGAGCGGTTTTTTAATTGTTTATATGTTAGCTACAAGTGTGCAAAAGGGCAATAGAGTTTCACTATTTGAAATGTTTTTATGCTAATCTTCCGCATTGTCAGCATGTGAAGTGAAGTAGGCTCAAATCTACGTGTATTGAAAAGCTGAGAAATAAATGAGATATGGAACCTCTCTATTTGGATTCGAATATTATCATATGCATTGAAGGTTTGCAACTGAGTGGATATCTATATGTAGGTAATGGTTGGTTTTGAATTTTGTCGGTTGTTACTACCTAAGAATAGTGTTTCTACTCACATTTTTTATCACCGCAATCATAATAAAGCGAATATGTCGATTCAGTAATGTTTATACATCAAAATGTGATATAAAACTCTGCAAATTATCGAAGAAAATCACTGACCGGCGAGAAGAACGTAGATTTATTAGAAGTTTTCCACCGCACACTGGAGCGCACAGATTTTCAAAGAACAAGGTCACAAGATTTCGCACACACCCCTCTCCCTCCACAAAAAAGCAACACGTCTTTGGTCATCGTTTACCCCAAATCGTATGTGTTGCATTAAATTTATGTAGATATCTAACTAGCAAAGGTCAATTTTATTGTTTTGACAGCTCTTATTTACCAAAAAGGTGGGAAATTAATATCTAGTGGAGCGGTCGCTCCACCCAGCCAAGTCGTACCGTACACTCACAGTCACTCTACATGCCGTAAGCGCCTATATAAACTGAGAAGCAGACCAACTACTTTTACTGTTAGCAACAACATAGCATTTTCGGCCAACTGGATCTCAACAATGGAAAATATCACATTGTTGTGATATGTCATAATTTTGAGCTATGGTCCACCTGACAACATATACATCACGCGACAACAATCAGTCATGCCGTTCACGAACTAGAGGGCCGTGAAAATCATGAAATAACACCGATTTCTACTTCTTCTTCTTCTTCTTCTTCTTCTTCTTCTTCTTCTTCTTCTTCTTCTTCTTCTTCTTCTTCTTCTTCTTCTTCTTCTTCTTCTTCTTCTTCTTCTTCTTCTTCTTCTTCTTCTTCTTCTTCTTCTTCTTCTTCTTCTTCTTCTTCTTCTTCTTCTTCTTCTTCTTCTTCTTCTTCTTCTTCTTCTTCTTCTTCTTCTTCTTCTTCTTCTTCTTCTTCTTCTTCTTCTTCTTCTTCTTCTTCTTCTTCTTCTTCTTCTTCTTCTTCTTCTTCTTCTTCTTCTTCTTCTTCTTCTTCTTCTTCTTCTTCTTCTTCTTCTTCTTCTTCTTCTTCTTCTTCTTCTTCTTCTTCTTCTTCTTCTTCTTCTTCTTCTTTAGATGATTTCCGAGATAGTTGCTATCATCGCCACAGCCAAAACGGCTGAACCGATCAACCTGAAATTTTTACCACATATGCACTTTTGGCGTCTGACGATACCTTGGCTCTTGTACATTTTTGTGCAGCCATTTTTAAACCGGAAGTGACGTCATATCTCAAAAACGTCTGGACCGATTAGAACGAAATAAGCCATTCGATTTAGATGGTCATCTATATCAAGTATCAATAAAAAAATAATTATTTTCTTATTTTCTAAACCGGACGTGACGTCATGATGATTGGGAGATGATGGTGAAGAGTAGGTAAGGATGGAAGGTGGGAAGGAGACGGTCGTGGCCTATTAGTAGGCCCAGTAGGCACCTTCCCAGCATTTGCCTGTCGACTACCACGAAAACCACGAAAAACCCCAGTCAGGAAGGACGGCCGCGGGAATCGAACCCGGGCCTCCGGAATACAAGTTCAGAGCGTTAACACTCAGCCATACCTGTTCCGTTACAATTAAATTAAAATGCCAGGACCAATTTCACTTTTACACCAGGCATCCAAATATCTGTAAAGTTTAAAATCTTACATTGTTGGGAAGTACTTAAGTTTTTGGCTATTGAATTGTATTGTATTTATTGATTTTCCCGTAGATCTGTACATGTTCCAGATATGGGCACCCCATCACATCAAATAAGGGACCCTTATGAAGTTCGAGAGGTCCGACATTATCCGCACGTGCACTTTTGGTGTCTTTGAATAACCTGCCTTACCCTGAACAATTTTTGTTCCGTCATTTTAAAACGGAAGTGACGTTTTTGCGGCAACGGCTGCACCGATCGGGATGAAACCAGTGTCCAACGTTTCAGACGGCCATCTATGAATCTATAAAACCTGACTTCAGCCGCCAATTTGAATAGTGGCCAAATAGGAAATTTCGATTTTTTTTATGGAATCAGGTAGTTTTTTATTGTTTAAACATTCTTTATTAAATAAACACAAATACAATATATTCCACAACTATACCAAATAGCCATGTGAAAGCTCATACATCAAATTATAAATAAAAATATATAGAAACACATAACAATACATTATTCATCATGTATGCTTCATATTGTTATGTTTACATAATATTATAATATTGAATGACATGGACCGTAGAAACTACGTCAAGAACCAAGGTAAGACACGAAAAAATATTCTATAGTAATGCAAATTAAGAAAATTATGAAATAAGATGTACGTATATTTCCATTTCATCAAAGCAATGTCAAAAAAGGACAAATAGTACAGGAGCAAATGTAATTCCGCTCGATTGGAGTGCCGAAATTGATTTTTTCATAATTATCGATTATTTACATCATTCTTAATATTACCTGACGTGCCTGCAATTTTTTTGGTGGCCATCTTGTAAAATATGGCGGAAAACGTAAATTTTACAAATTATTTAATTGTTGGTAGAGGAAAGGTTGAAAAATTATGAAATAATTCACTAAATCTAAATCAAATGTGGAGAATTGAAAAAAAAATACGCCGTGAACGACATTTAATTTTTTCATTGTTGGAATTGACCAATCACGTTTCTGTGTTTTTTTGCTCTCAATTTATTACGAAACGCGTGGACTTTGCGAATTTTTTTTTTGCGAATTTTTTATATGTTATAAACTATTTAATTTTGGGTTAATTGGTGTCAAATAGTATATTATTTACTTTTATTAACGATGACATAATGTCAATTGTCCTTGGACGCTTAAAAATGGGAAATTTTACCATGTTTTGGCCTCTCATGACCTTTGTACGACCTTTTTAATGGTCACATTTATTTTAATTTGTTGTACTAATCAAAAGCTTTCATTTGATATGCTACTCGACTAGGTTGATATAATTTGAAAATGACAACAATGAGTTTTATCAAAATTTTGAAATTTGGCCCAACCACCCTAATCAAAATTTGGAGAACTTTTGAAATGTTTTAGACAGCATTGTTCTGTATCGTTTCACACCAAAAAACCTTTAGTTATAAGTACCTAGTGGCTAGGAAATTGGTATAATCTTAGATTTTGCACTCAAAATAAAAATTGCCCTTATAAACTATATGACAGATTCATTAGCCCATTCCTGTTCAAAGAACAATTTTGGATAACTTTTAATATGTTATAATCAGATTCATATCGGATCGATAAATATAAAAAAGTTTGTTATGATCTTTATTAGGGACGAAGATACCGCATTTTCCTGGAATACTTAAAAAATGTGATTTTGACTACTTTTTGACCCCTTTTGACCTCTGTATCAACTATACAATGGTGATATATATTTTTAATAATTGTTCTAAAGATAAGCTTTCATTTGATATGCTACTCGACTAGGTTGATATGATTTGATTATTTGATAATGACAACAATGACTTTTTGACAAATTTGGCATTTTGGCCCACCCACCCTAATCTAATTTCGGAGAACTTTTCATACGTTACAGAGGTGCGGGTTAGGTCCCTTTTTGCAGCTTAGACTCTGGACTATTGACCGTGTATGGGGCCATGGCATCTACTGAGGTAATGACTTAACTCGGAAGGTCGCACAATAATTGCTCTAAACTGAAAACTGTTGGTCGCAGGGAAATTTTGTAAAATGCATATTGTTCACAATGAAATTGCCTACAATTTTGAATTCCACATATTTTAGTTCAAGTCCACGCGTTTCGTAATAAATTGAGAGCAAAAAAACACAGAAACGTGATTGGTCAATTCCAACAATAAAAAAATAAAATGTCGTTCACGGCGTATTTGTTTTCAAGTCTCCACATTTGATTTAGATTTAGTGAATTATTTCATAATTTTTCAACCTTTCCTCTACCAACAATTAAATAATTTGTAAAATTTACGTTTTCCGCCATATTTTACAAGATGGCCACCAAAAAAATTGAAGGCACGTCAGGTAATATTAAGAATGATGTAAATAATCGATAATTATGAAAAAATCAATTTCGGCACTCCAATCGAGCGGAAAGCATTTTTTCTACACTTGAACCTGCACTAAAAGTAAAAAACTCCCTTTAAAAATAAAATAATAAATACTTGTCACACCGATTTTCTTGTGCATTGGGTAGATTTATAGGTAGATATTATTATTTCTTACCTAATACCTAAGGTACTTCTCTAAGTAATTTACATGATGCGCAACTATTTTTTTTTAAATTTTTAAAACGAAGTTTTGACTTATCCATCTCATTTTTAAAATCACTGTTTTTCAGTGTATTTTACGGAGTGACAGAGTACGGAGCGTTTTTATAATTTTATAATACTACCTAGTGTAAAAAAAAATATTTTTGTAATTTTCTTACGCCTGACAAAGTCATGTATTGCATGTTTTAGTTTTGAGTGGAGCAAACACGGTAATGGCGCCATCCAAACGATATTTACATAGTTTGGCTAGTAAGAGGAAGGTTCCTTCAAATTTTCACAAAATACCAAAGTCTCCCCAAGGCTAATGGACCACTAGTCATTATCTTGCTATGTGACATCACGAATAAAACAGATGACAGAAGGATGTGGGTCGTGACCGTCAAGAAGGCTGTGACAGCTAATTAGCTAATGCTAATGGAAAGCAAATTGATCCACCTTGAAATTCAACTGTCTTTCACTCACACGTTTAATTGGCTACCTCTCCCACACTGGACAGTTCTGCTCTAGTGTGAGTAAAGATAACTACATTGACTCCTCCCATCACCATTGGTCCATTATTAACTCCACATTTATGCAACTTTGGTTGGTTATTTTGATATCCATTTTCTGGAATAATAATGAGAAGTTTTAAGAAATTCTTGAATGAATAAAAGTTTGATTTTTCGTGTTTTTTCATGATATTGTTTTCATGATAAATAAATATTTTTTCTTTAAATATTTCTTAAATTTTCTGAATAACATTTCGAGAAAATGGGTATCAAAACTACCTCTTAAAGTTGCATAACAGTGGAGTAAATAAATTAGCTTTGGGGAGACTTTGGAATTTTGGGAAAATTTGACGCAGCTGTCAGTTTCTACTGCAGTCCCCAGGACTTTTAATGTATACGTTCACCCAGTCAGTCGTAAACTAAGATATTTCAATTATATAAAAATATCATAATATTATGCATCTACCTAATAGTATGTAAATACTATACATAGAAATACTTCAGTATTTTGGCGCCAAACGTCAAACATGTTTTAAGACATTATTGAATAATTGTTCAATATTTAATTTTGTAGGTACTTCCCATCATTACATTCTTGTCATGACAAATAGTTTTTCAAACCATTACAAATAATTGATTGAACGAAAGCAGCCATACTACGGTATCTGAGCTATATGCTTACTAAAAAGTCAGAGAAATTGACTTCCGGCTTTCTACCTTTGAGGTATAGAGATTATTATTTAATTTTTAACCACGAATCCTTTCTACAATATACTTATTATCATTATTATAATATTACAATATCCCATCTATAGTAATCAATAGGTTTATTTTATAATACCTAAGGTAGTACCTAGGTTAGTTACACTTTCAATTAGGAATTATAATTTTACTATAGTAAACACATAATTACATTTACATTTTTTTTTAAATATTTTTAAAAATATTATTATACCTTAAATTTAAATATATATACCAAAGTAAATATTAATAAAGTAAATAAAAATACATTTGATCTGAGTAACACTTTTCGCCTTTCGGTTCTCATTCTTGCAACAAATACATTTTTTAACATACATTTGGGTAAATATATTAGGAATGCACATAATTCTTGAGATAATTTATCAAAGATATAGAATGTTCTGAAATTTGAAAATAGGTATTAGATTATATCCTAGAGATTAGGAGTAGGAATGCTAATTTTAATTCAATTAATACATTCAATCTCGTACCTATCTATTACTCTCACGTAAAGAATACCTTTCAATTTTGTTCATGGTCCCAGTTAAGACTTCATTTTCTCCTTCTCCATGCGGATTTGGTATCGCTCAGCAGTGATACCGTCCTCGGTGTAATATTCACTAAGAGGGTCGTCGCATACTGCAGAGTCTGAAGCCACGTAACTTCCCTGGCCGATCAGCAACATGTCCACTTCTCCAATAAACTTTGCCAAGTCCTCGTTCTTACATGACCCTACATTGTCGCCACAAACCAGCTTTACTCGCCACAAGGAATAGGGGCTAAGTATCGGGCCCTTACTCCTCAATTTTTTATAAACTTTGTTATTCTTCAAGGGTTTATTTTCAGTTATGTCCTTTTCCATTCTATAAACTAATTTTTGTGGGTTACTACTTAATTCGTAAAACTTATCGTCACATTTAAAATGTGAGTCACCTAGATGCACCAAGTGCATGTCGAATGATTTCAGCGCCTCGTTGATACCATCTTGCACATCTTTGTCAGTGGAATTAAAGTATATCTCAGCAACGCCGAATTTGATGGCATTGTGGCCCGGCCCCTCGAGAATATCAGAATACAGCATTACTTCTTCGCCTGCTAAAATCTTTGTTATATGATCTTTGTAGTTCTCTTTTCCCCACTTGAAGAATGGTTCAGTCACGGAGAAGTCATATGCAATGACATATTCATCTTTAAACCTCTTCAGTATAGCCTTATCCCCATGGACGTTTTCCATTAACGACTTCAATATATTTTCCCTACGCACAGCAATTCTTTCTAATTCTGTTTGATTATAGGTCTCGAGAACCTCCGTAGATATAGCAAAGTCTTCTAAGTAGGAATGAGCGAATGGAAAGATGAACTGTGTGAATGCTTGAATCGCGTCGTCAAATTCAATCTTGACGAGTTTAGCTCGAATGATTATATCCAGGTCGAACGCTTCACTCCCCAACGTCACATTTCTTAATTCCATGGCATCGCACGTTGGGCACGTTATTCCGTGGATGTGATCATTTAGGGCTTGTCTACTTTCGTATTCTCTGACTTTCTTCCATAGAGAACTCATTGTTTTCATCGCTGATGTCAAAAATTCAATCCGTTTGGGAATAGAGGAGGCATCTTCGATTCCTGAAGTAAATTTCTGTACTTTTAAGCTCAATTCGTCTATCTTACATCCCATCTCGAAGTCACTTAATACAAGTTGAACAGTGTTTTTCTTCTTCATCTCCCCTGAAACATTTTTCATTGATGCATATACATTCTTCACCGATTCTTGCATACCTTTAATTAATTCTGATTCGTAAGCTTCTAAAGCATTTATATCAGTTTTGACACCTCTTATGCTTTCAGAAACCAAATTGTATTGTTCCTCTGTCTTCGTATTATATTGTAATTTAATACCATATACGATTAAATTAAAACCCCGCTCCACTAATTTTGGTGAAAAAACATTAATAGCTGATTCTCTATGCGGTTCAAGAATATCTTTTATTTTATTCTTGGTTTCTGGAATCAGCAAATTATATTCATTACTTTCCTTTAATTTATCCCGTAATTCTTTTATTTGCGATATATAAGGGGCATCATACGTAATCGTGCTCAAGAAATAATCTATATTCTCGACAAGCTTGTCTCTTCTCTCCATCAGTTCTCCTCTCCAAGTCCTGTAATATGATTTTTGTATGGGTCTCTTTTTAATCTGCAAATCCTTATTGTTCCCTTCCATAGCGCCTTGAGCATAGTCAATAATAAAACCATATAATGTTCCACCCAAGAAGGTCTTAAGACCAGTCATTACTTTTTGTGCTGTTACTTCTCCAGAAAGTTTAGCTTCGATCTCTTCAAACATTTTCTTGTCAGTTTCTAAAGAGCTTTTCAATTCTTTCAATGCATCCAAAGTGTTATTTATACCAGCATCAATCTGCATTTGTGCCTGCTCTAAGTCGCCCGTGACGTTTACGGCAATAATTGCCTTAGCTTCCTCGATTCTTTCGTTTAATCCATCTCGATATTTGTTATTGGAACCAATAATACGATTATCCCTCAAAGGACTTTTAAGCTTATCAATTGTTTCAAGACATGACTGAATGTAGAGCTCGACTTTCACAATCAAACTCCCTTCTCTTCTCAGACTGTAAACTAACGACAAAGAAGCGGTGTAAATAAATTGTTGTAGGTACATCAGTTTAGTGGTATTCTCCCCGGGCTTGGGATTACGAATATAGCCCCGGATACTCCCCAACATAAATTCGTAGAGTGGTAGAAGCCTAAACACTTTCGCCAATTCCTTTGATTCGTGGTCAAGATTCTTTAAATCCTTAAATAAGCTATGGGTAGTGTGAAGCGGCATTAGTATTTCTGTAATAGCTGAATTGTTGCAAAAGTTATAAAAGAAGTCCATTTGGAATCTTGTGAGAAATTCTTTGGATATCAAAGCTCCTTTCAATGCTCCTTTATATTGACTGACGACATCGTGAAACTTTTTAACTTCGCGTGGAAGACTCTGATTGTTCTGATTTGGTTTCACAACGACCCACTTGAAGGAGAATGTACCATTCACTGGTCCAGACACAACATAGCTGGCAAGCAACTGATCCTCGCTGTTTCCTCCTGGACCGCTCTTTCCACCGACTCCAGGACTAACATAAGTGCCATCGAAGAAAGACATCTTGATTTCTTTCTTTTGATTGAACTGAATCATTTCAACATTGCCAGTTTCATGGTCACCACAAACTCTGCCGTCTTCCCGCTTGTCCTTGTTCTTATAAACAATATAATTGAAGGTTGTTGTATTAGTGACTCCTTCTGAATAATTCGTATGAGTTAGATTAAATGAATAATGCATTACAGAGAGAATGTCGGAACCGTTCTGGATCTCTGGATTGAAGGTGTTACTAGTTGTTGTGGTTTGCGGCAAGTTCGGGAACTTGTTTGCTTCATTGTCACCTCCATCTTGTCCAGGACATCCAGAAGCGAATGTCACAGAAATGTTCAGATTTTTCCCGAAGATAAATTCCTGTCCTATGCCCAAGAATCCACCAAGAGCTCTTCCAGATAAATCAGAATCTCTTTCGGCTCTTTTGTCTTTGGCAGTAATGGCAACAGCTGGTTTGGGATTCCCGGATGGATTAGAAAAAAATGTCAGGTTGAACAGTGGATAATCAACTATCTCCCAAACAGGGGAGATGATGCTAATAACGGGCTCCTCTGTGGATAACACAATAGAAGTGTTGTCCACTGACGAGTTGCCAGTAGTTAACAAGTTGATTACATTCCTATTGATGAATACTTTGTGAATAGCTCTAATATCAATTGAAGTTATAGGATCGGTACAATTAGTAAAAATGTCGCTTAATATAATGAAATTACCCATGGCTTGCACGGAGCCTTTCGTGCATTTTATTACATTTCTATCCTTCAAAGTATGTTGTAAAATTTTATTTACATCTTGAAATTTTCTCTTATTCATTGTGATGTTTTTTATTAATGTTCCATTGTATATTAGTTCATTTAGGCCTGAAATCTTATCCACAAATTTAAAATAATTTTGTGGAGATATAGTTATGCCTTGCTCTTTTCCAGGTTTTAGCCAGTCATCAAGGTTTGCGACATTGTACAGAGTCCTTTTGCGCTGCACTTTGTAAGAGGACAACGAAACATACATACGCATCAAAATTTCTGACCACAGTTCGACTTCGGATATATATTTACTAGTTTCGTAGGACTTGACCAAAAATGCCGATCGTTTATTTAATCTCATTCGTTTGTCCTGAAGAAGTGATCTTAGCTGATTGCCTAAAGTTTTCTCAAAACCTGCAAGGGCGAGGTTGTCTTTGTCCGGCCTGGGGCTGTTGGTCACAGTCTCATTTCCCCAGATCCCATTCAGGCAGACGAACAGCGCCATGGAGAAGAGAAGCAATTCAGAGGATGAAGCCATCTTGGTGTTTAATGACGTCCAATCTGAAACCAACGTTAATCTTATATCTAACAAATAAAATATTGTGAATAATATTCTATCAAACTTATGACAAAATATAATCAACAAATCGATGAATTGTGATTCATTCTACGTTACCTTTAAAATTAGAGGTGTTTACTTCTATCAGTAGTGGTTTGTAAACTGTGGTATGACCTTCCCTTCAAACTGATATCAAGTTTTGAACTTTTAATTATTCACTGCACGTTCGCTACATAAAATGTTTTATTTCATCGATAAGTCAATCCGATAACAATTGAATCTGATTATTATTACTGAGTCGATTTAATTATCATTTATTTAGAATTATATGTTGGTAGATTGCATTTTTCTTAATCATAATAAAATTATCCATTTGCTTTTATTACTTTGGATTTATATTTTAATGCTAATAGGAAAGTCTTATGAAATTTTATTCTAGTAGGTTTATTTCTAAATATCAATACAAATCATAATGATAAAGACACTTATCTCCCCTGAAATATAAAATTTTCATTCATACAAATAAAAACTAAATTTCATTAAATTTCAACTTGTTAAATTTCTTATTTCTTCTATAATCTGAAGATATTACGTTTTATGTTTTTACTCATTACAAGTATAGATAGTTAAACTTTCAATAATGCAATATTTTATTGCTGTTGAAGGGGTGTCAAGTTATCAACGGTGATCGATTATTTGCCGGAATGGAATGTGAAGGTAAAACCTGCAGAATTGCGTGTTTTCAAATCTTGTACAAAATTAAATTTACTAGGTAACTTGTTTATGATTTAATCGTACATTATTTCAGCGATGTTATGTTTGATATTGTAGGACCAAAATTTCGCTATTTTGTTGACATCTTCAGACTACTCTGTGAAGTAAGGGCGCATCGTTCGAGCTAAATAATCAAACGATAAATCAATAATAATCAATAAAGCCCAATGTCCCAATACTCTATCATCTGGGCTTGAATAATAATGTATAATAATTATCTACCTGTGTTTCAAGAAGATGATCTCTATTGTGTACGTGGCTCAGCAAGTGAAGTGTTCCTAATGACTGACTCAAACACAAGCGCAGATCTACACTAAACTGCTGATTATCTGATTAAATTTAATACAAACATTCTTGCGCATGCTAGCATTTATTACGTTTTTAATTATAAATACTTTCATTGCTTACTTCAGCCAGCGTTAGGTAATAATCTCGTAGTAAAGTCAACACTTAAACTGAATCAATTATTTCTAATAAGCATCATTAATGAAGAATAGGTCGTGGGCATCAGGTCATGTAACGTATATTTATATATTTTTTATGGCGCATACTGATTTTTTTTGTCTTAATTTTGCTTAGTACTAATACTCTGGTAAAAATTTGGAAACTTATGAAATTGTTATACCATAAAAGGTATGATCAAATTGCTTTTCTTCGTTTCTTATTTGTTTACGTATTCGGTTACGCATTGGGTCATTAACGACGTCAAGTGTATTAACGACGCACACTCTGCTGACAAATAATTGCTGTCGTTTTATATTTACGCTGCATACCTCACTGGTGCACATTGGTCATGTTTTACATGACGGGACCCTCTAGTTTATATTAGGTAATCAAGGTTCAAGGTCAAGGTATACATGGGAAATGTACTGTGTCATTGTAAAATATTTAAATATTCCGATGATGCACTGATTATTTGTAGTTACAATACAAAATGCTCTCTCAATACTGAATTCTGATTCAAAAGCTTTTGAGAATTGGATGAAAATTGTTAAGCTATAAATGTTCAAAAATATATAGTCATATCTCTATGATATAGTCAAGATTTATAAATGTTTATGCAAATCTGTCAATGGAAAGTAGGTATATATTTATAAATTATATTATTTAATTGATTATATTTTTTTTTGTAATTCATACGAAAAAAATTAAATGTTTGAAATACTACATTCGAGCATGTTGGAAATAGAAGTGTATTTCCGTCTAATAAAATCACGATAAACCACAGTAGAGGTTTACGAAAACCCACTCGGGTCGAGCGCTAGATCACGTGACAGGTTATGTCAGATCACGCTCGGGTCCAGCTGGTATTCGAACGCAATTTCTGGTTTGTCAGATGCTCCGTCTTCTTCAAGCAGGTTGAAGCAGGCTTCAAGGGGTTGGTTCAGTCTGAAGATGGCGGGAAATATGAACCCAGTTTTGATTGCCAGCGTCTTCAATGAATTTCAGTAATATTTATGAAACATAATAAAGAAAACTAATAAGTGAACATTCTTATTCTTACCTTTAAACTCTTCAGCCGTAGCTGGATCGACTTCTACATCTAATTTCTCTCCTTTTACTTTTAATGACAGTCGGCTGAGCGCCATTTCTTACCAATATGGCGCTCCTCGCTCGGGTTGAGAACCCTGCTCGAGAGCAGGGGCGTGAGTTCTGTGCTCGGGTTGTGTTTGGAGCAGTTCTGAGTACGTTTTCGTAAGCGGGTCGGGTCGCTCCGATCGAGTATTCGAAAGGTTTGAAGCGCCAGTTCACGACCCGAGTGGGTTTTCGTAAAGTTCTATTGAGGACCTTCTTATATTGACAACGCTATCTATTTCCAGTCTAACTCACCCCACGGAAAAAAAAACATGTTTATCTATTTGACTGATTGGTGGAAGCGAGATCGCTGCAGCTTGGCTAGCGAGAGAGTGAGAAGGCGGTAGTGCAGCCTCAACTAGAATCAAGTATGCATTCCTAGGACTTAGACAAATCCAAATACCGTTTTATGAACGTAGCATAAACATAGCTTATTGATTTTTTTTCAAACGAATCCTGACAGAGGTTACAAACATGTTTGCCATTGGCATACAACTGAAATAACAATGTTCAGGACATATCAATCCCACATAACCTGACTGTTTCATATTCCCCAACATTCCCCTATTACATCCTACACGACCACGGCGGGTAAGTAAATTTCATCTTTGTTTTGCCTACATATTAACGTTTAATTAACACATTTTACATCAATTTAAATAATTCACATACGACTTGCAACAAGTAAAATGACAGGCAGTGTCAGGAGGATTTTGTTAGCGCGCTCAAGAAACGCTCCATTCTCCCCGTACTGGTGCTTCCCATCATTCGCGTCACTGGGGAAGATCTTGTTGTTGCACAGATCGCCCATACAACATTGGAATTGATTCTTGCAATCACGTTCAGCGCTGTTACAAGCCGTGGCACATGTCTCCTCTTGAATAAACCCACATGATCGTGTTCTACAACAAAATTAATTACTCAAAACAAACATTGAGGGAGATACAAAACTGTCTAACAGAATCATTTTTGAGTTAGATATGTTGTTCTTAATTGATTGTTTCTCTGTGTTGTAAATACACTGTGTTAAAAAAGGTTATTTTTAATTAGCACAGACTTTATAGGATGATGCCATCACATTTTTTCCGCCAATCCATTTCTTTCAAATACCGTTTTATGAATTATTGTCGAGTGTACTTACTGGATCTTTTAAAATAGGAAAATCTCAATTTGTTGCGAAATATCTAAAGATCGAGCTCGCTATCACCGCCATAGCCTAAACGGCTGAACCGAACGATCTGAAATATTAACCACATATTGTGCACTTTTGGCGTCTAATGATACCTTGCCCTTACATTTTTTTGTGTCGCCATTTTGAAACAGGGAGTGACCTCATATCTCAAAAACGGCTATAGACCGATCGGAACGAAATTTTGCGCCAATCGATTCAGACGATCATATGGAATATCTAAAATAAATGTATATATGCGGGTCATTCTCAACAGAATTGACGAACTGCTGTTCACAGTGTTTAGTAATTTTTATTTGGAAATTTTGCACTCATATTCACATTATTCTTGTTGAATATATTAGTTTGAGCAATTGGGAAGTGGTTGCCAAAATTTTGAGGTAATTAAATACCTCACGCAGATTTTGTAGGACTTTGAAACTCTGAAAATCCTGAAAATAGGCTGTCCCACACCATGATATTCATTGTATTTCATGATATTTTTCACATTTGCAATTTTTAATTATGGATTAGCAATAGTTATTAATGATCTATGAAACACACTTCTTCAGACTACTAAAGAAAATGTAGCATTAGTAAGTGATTTTCATTTTTAATCTTAAGATAACTTTTGTCCCACACTACTAGTCATGAATGTTACTTTTTGAATTTTACCGCTTTAAAATTAAGATAAGACTACTCAAGAAGGATGTGACTTAGGTTCTTGTTTTGGTGCCTGCCGAGTCAATATTTTTTGGCGATTTCTTTTGCAAAGAAAATGGTACTTTGCCTCATCTGAAGACTGTTCCAATGTGCGCATTTTAATTCAAAGTCATGAATGTTACCTCTTAAAAATAACTAATTGCATTAGCAATGTTAATTGAAGTATCTTACATTGAAAGTGTTCTATAACCTCATGTTGGTAGGCATAAACAAACTTTGAAAAACTTTATACAAACTGGTATTCTGATTTTTAAAGCCTAGATTATCATGAATGTTACCTGGTCATGAATGTTACTTAAAAAAGTAACATTGAAATATACTTCAAATATATTCAAATAACATGTATTTGAGTAGTATATAAAGTATCCAATAAGAAAATGTATCATAAATGTTTATTTTATCTATTAGTAAGGAGACTCAGGTCATGAATGTTGGTACCATTCATGACCTTCATGATTGTTACCCTGAGTCAAGACTATTTCCATAAAGTTTTTGATAATGTGAAACTACACAATAATTATATAATTTTGTATGTGCCTTTCAATTATGTATCTAAATCAGTGCTAGTTTTACTGATCAAATATTAATTTAATCATATTTGAGCCAAATGTAAAAGTAACATTCATGACCATTTTCTATATTGTGCCATAAAATGCACCCAAATTTAAAACTAGATAAACCCTTTCTAGGTAATGTATAAAACATTATCCTTGATCATTCCACATAACATTTTCTCGGATTAATTTTTTTTTTTAAGTTAGTGCATTTTACCAAATCGTTAATCCCATTGAGAATGACCCATATAATGTAAATTTAAATTTTCACTCTTCAGGTACCTACCCACTCAGCAAAAACTTCTAATAAACTAAGAAAAACAATCAGATATAAATGACAGGAGACATGGACACTGCAGAAAAAAACTATAAAAGTACTAATAATAATGTCATGAAGGGAAGCAAGCAACAGGTTAGTTTTGAGGTTTCTTTTGGCTTCTCGTCATCGGGCGCTCACGAACATGACCACTCAACTTCTTCTCAGTGTTGAATCCAGACATTTTTCTCGGGAGGGGCACTTGAATAGTTGGGGGTGGCATATTTTTTGGGTACTTTTTGGATGTTGGTGTTTCATGGGGGGGGGGGGGGGGGGTATAGAGTTATTTTATGAATAATGCTTGTAGTTGTACAAAGCACGAAGCAATTATTATTCGTAATACGGTAATATATTTTGAAAAGTCACAGTGGAAACAGGGGGATCGGGGGCATAGCCCCCGAGAAAATTTTTGATCATGGTGATTCGTTTAGGTACAATTTTGAATCACAGTGTATAGCTATTTTAGGGAATTATAAATTGCAAAATATCCAAAAAATGGTCTAAGAGATTTAAGAATTGGTAAATTTATTGAACTTATCAGGACATGCATGTCCGGGGCGTATAGCCCCGAAATTTTATTGGAATTTTAACTCAATTCTAACCGTTTTGGAAGGTTTTTGACATGATCCGTCTATTTTTACGTGTTTTTTCACATATTATTTTGAAGGTATTTTGAATAGGTATTTGTGCCGGGGGGAAGGGGCACATGCATACCTCGGAAGGGGGGGGGGGGCACTGCCCCCCCCTCCCCCCCCCCCCCGAGGTATGCCTGGATTCAACACTGCTTCTTCTTCTTCATGATCTTTTCTGGCTGGCTAGTAGATGCCCCGTCATCAAGTGGTGGAACGATCTTCCTAAACCGCTTATCTACTCTTATGGATTGACTTGACAACTTGACTACTTGACTATGGACTACTTGACATATTATTAGTACTTTTATAATTTTTGACTCTTGTTAGTTTTTGTGTGCAGTATCCATGTCTCCTGTCATTTATATCTGATTGTTTTTCTTAGTTTATTAGAAGTTTTTGCTGAGTGGGTTGGTACCTGAAGAAGACTACGAAATATGTACTTGAAACGTCGTAATAAACGTTATACCCATTAAGTACCAGCGTCCTTGTTTGAGGACAGTTGAAAAAGTATTTTTTTGGGGGGTCTTTCTACCTTTTTTTGTTTAACTTTTAATATTTATTATTGATACCAATGAATGTCGCTACTTAAAAATATTTTTCTTTATTACTTATGTGCATTAATTTTTTTCTAAATAAATACTGAAAAGTGTTCTCATTTTTTGCTTCTGAAGAGGTGTCCAAATAATTATTTTTTTAAATATACAAAGTATATTTTTCATAAATTAAAAATTATGATAATTATGTCAACATGTTGGTTAAACATATGCACTTAATAATATGTTCAATATTTTCTGCAATCATGCACCAGGTTTGACTGAATATTGGTGTCCTCAAATGATGACGCTGGGACTTGGCCATATCAAAAGCACTGCATATTGATGCAGTATAACACAGCTTCTATACAAAAGATATCTCTTCTGACTGCACATTGAACTTACAAATACTTATTAGTTGATAGGGGTACACTCATGGGAGTCCACGGTGCGAGGGGTGGGGATGCTGACCCCCCCCCCCCCTCCCCCCCGGGCCCCTTGATTCCAACAGACTGCATAATGAAGGAATTTACTCTTTATTTCTATACTAAAACGCCCAAAAATGGTAAAATTTATAAAAAATTTCTCACGCTCATGGAGTCCGGACCCACATGAGTTTGCGCCCCCCCCCCCTCCCCCCCCCCCCCCCCGGAAGAAAACGCTCATGGGTATACAATGCTTCGATTTCCAATGCGCACCTTTGTAGTAGATACCTCGTATATCCATGCCCCGTTGCCCCCTTGCTATGTCCCGGGGGGTGGGGGGGGGGGGCCGGACCCACACAAGTTTGCATGCCCCCCCCCCCCCCCTCCCCGAATAAAACATATGGACGCTCATGGGTACAATTCTTCAATTTCCAATGAGTAGATAATTTTCAAAGGATATACCTTGTTTTTCCAAGCCCCCCTTGCCCTCCCTGCCTCCCCGGGGGGTGAGGGGGTGCATGGCAATAAAATCATTTCTTCATATGGAAAGAGGGGCGCAGGTGGCGAGCCCCTGTACCCGCGTGCCTGTCCCGCAGGACTTTTCTTTTGTTTATTTTACACTTTGTAATCAATTTTAGTACACTTTAGGCGTATAATCTTGAAAATTTTGATTTTTAATAAGTTTTACACTTTGAGATGTGTAAAAGCTTTGGGCGCAAAGCATCTTTTGGTTATTTTGACACTTTGAAAACATTTTTTTGATGATTTTTGTTTATCTTCATCTAAAACACATCAACACTTGTATTTTTCCCTAACATCTAGGGGAGGGGGGTTCCTCCCCCCCTTCCCGGCGGCGAGAATTGAATTGCAGTTAGGTTCGTAAATGGAGTTATTTTTCAGCCAAGGAGTAAGGGTGGTAAAACGTCACTCACAATCATGACGTCGATCTAACTCAGCAGATCAGCTGTTATGAAATGTTATTGTCTTTGCTCAGCTGTTTAATTTGATTAATGAAATGTCATTGCCTTCCATGTCAATTTTCTTTCAGTTGATGTTATATGAAGATAATGTATATTTAAATAATGGAAATGGAGTTAAGCAAAAGAGAAATAAGTGACCTAGAGGTGTGAAAGCATTTTACGTTTAATTAAGTATGATAGCGGTCGACTGCACTCGTTTCTCATTGGTTAATTTTTAACCCCATTTACGAACCTATCTGCAATTCAATTCTCGCTTCCCGGCGCCCATGTAATATACTTAATTAAGTATATCTCCAACCCAACGGCTGGTGTGTTGGATACCTCGGTTCTCGTTAGATCACCGAGGTTAAGCAACATTGAGCGCGGTCAGAGGTTGGATGGGTGACCATTCAACTCTGCCTTGCCAGGTTGCTGCCGTTGGGCCAGAGCGACTGGGGTGTTTGGGGGTTAGTGTGACGACCTCCCTCCACCTGTTATCAGTCTCTCGACGGCGCGGGTTGTGGAGGCCCGTGCTGTGAATGTCACACCGTCCTTCGGAAGGGACGTTAAGCCGTTGGTCCCCTTGGTATCTTTCGTCAGGAGTAGGCTACATGCCGGTACCGGGTTTCCTCTCCTCCCTTCTCTATTACATTCTCACTAGTGGAGCCTCGGCTCCGTTGAGAATATAGGCTTAATAATAATAATGAGTATACATACATCTTATAACATGTTACCACCATATTATTAATGCTAAACAATGAATAACAATAAAAATATTTGTTACCGTGTTTATACTGCATAGTCCCAGCGTCCTCATTCGAGGACAGTAAATTTTCCCTATAAAAAATTAAAAATAAAATAAAATAAAAATATCACGCTTTTGAGTGATTTTTTTATAACAAATATTGATTGGAAAAACTTTGAAATTCGAAAAAAAAATTAATTTGGGAATTAATGGGTTAAGCAACAGTCTTTCTCTAAATTAGAATATGGGTATATATAATTGCATATAAATATATATCTTGCATAAATATTCAAAATGTAACTAAAATCACCTCTTATTACAATTCAGAAGGCTTATAATGCTGTACAAAAACAAAAACTTGTAAAAAAAACTGCCAAGCACCTTCCCACTTAAAACAATTGGGATCTAAAAGAAGGGCCAAGCAACAATATATTGTTTAAACATTTTCGCACTTAAAATTCGTGAAATCATTTCGCCCAGTTACTGCCGCCAAGCACAACATTATAAACCTAACGTTGTGTCTAAATTTGAAGAATAAAATCTAGGTGCACCATCATTGTAAACTTTAAAAAAATTATAAAAATTAAAAACGACTTAAAAAATAAATTTAAAATCGAAATTAAAAAAATTAAAAATAAAGCTGTGCGCATTGTGTCAAGAAGAAGGCAATATAAGAATAAGATGACGACAAAGGACACAACGAAAGAAAGAATATGACGATAAAGGAGCCGAATAAAAACAGAAAGTAGGAAGAAGATAGAAGAATCTACGGTCGGTGCAAATTCAATGCGCCAAGCTTTATTTTTATTTTTTAATTTCGATTTTAAATTTATTTTTTAAGTCGTTTTTAATTTTTATAATTTTTTTAAAGTTTACAATGATGGTGCACCTAGATTTTATTCTTCAAATTTAGACACAACGTTAGGTTTATAATGTTGTGCTTGGCGGCAGTAACTGGGCGAAATGATTTCACGAATTTTAAGTGCGAAAATGTTTAAACAATATATTGTTGCTTGACCCTTCTTTTAGATCTCAATTGTTTTAAGTGGGAAGGTGCTTGGCAGTTTATTTTACAAGTTTTTGTTTTTGTACAGCATGTCATATGGGGTAAAAGTTTATAGCAGCTTTCATTGATCATTAAGTGTTAACTATCATTACATTGTTAACGCCAACAACGTCACTTCTTGTCTAAAGTTTTCTGTTTTTCTTCCAATTGTTCCAAAGTTAGTATAACGAAAGGGTCAATCTCTTTTGGTTGAATTTGAGTTATCTCAACTTTTAAATTGTTAAAAGTTCACTTCTTTGAGTCATGTGAATAACGAAAATTTTTAAATTCTTCCTAGTTCACTTTTATATGTCACAAAAGCGTAAAAGCATCCAGATGCTTACAACAAATTTAAATAAAATCCGGATGGTTTTGGAATGCAAAATGCTGTGTTTCGTAAACAGAGAAGTGAGAACCTTTCAATAGCAAAGACGAAAGCCGTCTGATTTATTGCCGCCGAGTACATACAACGCAATGTCAGATCAAATCAATTGGCAACAAGGTCATCATCAGTCGGTCGTCGAAGATTCTAGTATTTGTCAGAAGACGAGTACCTAGGTATTTGGATGGTCATATCAAAACTCTCGATCGAACCGTTTTATTTGTAGCGTTGAAAATCTAACAATTTAGTTGTTATCAACAACTTCTGTTACGATACAATTGTTTCGATTTGTTTTCAAGTGTTGTGTAAAGCAATATGTTATCTTTTTTCTGCCAAAATTAAAAACTATCGATCGTTTCATTTGTACCGGCTATAAGGTAACATTTCGTCTGTAAAATGCCAACAATAACATTTTGTCAATCAAACGGTTTCGGTATTCTTCCAAAAGCGTTTATAACGAATCTATAAATAGATTGAAAACTCAAGTGTGCAGTGGAAATTCGGACACAAATTTCTTTCTTGATTGGATATTTTTAATTTTTTAGCATCGCTTGTCCGAAGTATTGAATTTTGTTGCGTCACATGAGGGCTAATTGTAACTAACGCTATAGTTCCCAAGTAAGTTTGGTATTTGATATTTCATTTTGACAATTTTAAAGTTTTGAACGCCTAATTGAGCCTTTTTCTAGTTTAGTAACTGCGAGCCCCCAAAATTCTGTTTTGACCACGAATTGTTTTATTATTGCAATTTTTAACGTGTATTGTCAAATAATTATTATAATCCATATAGGTAAAATATTAAAAGTGTACCTAAAGTAAGCGTTGAATGCATATCGGATTATCATTTTGAACACTTAACCTTGAACGCCAAAATGAAGGAAGTAAATAAAAAAAATAAAAAAATTAGACCTTCAAGGAATCGAACTCACGACCACCAGGAATACAATCGTAGCTAGCACTTGCCTACAGTGAATGCGCTAGTGAGACGAACAATGTCTGCAGCAGCTGTGTTCTACCTCAAAGAGGAAGAGCGGAACATAAATATTGATAATTTTACACCTTCCGGTGAGTGAGAAGTGTTTGGATTTTCTTGAAGTGGAGTGTCTAGCAATGTATTGTCTTTAATGTTGCCAATTTTCATAACTCTAGATGGACCCGTTTGACTTTTATAAAATTTAAAATTGTAATAACTTCACTTCCGGTTAAAATTTTTCATCGATTTTTGCAAAAGAGAGCATGAGGAGTTAATGTCTATGATTCTGCCAAATTTCAACTCTCTAGACTGAAAGATGCGACCTGTAGACGAGAGCAATCGTAGAGACGTGGGCAGTAACTAACTAACTAACTAACTAACTAACTAGCTGAAAATGTGATTTTAACATGATTCAGGCCCAATTTTCACCCTGAAGGGATGATCGCAGCCCTTTGAAATTTGGTAGGTGTTGTCAGGTGGCTAAATATACCCGATAACCATGGTTTTTAACTTCCATTTCAAACTGCGTCTATGCGAGCCGATACCCCGAAATCACCACTTAAGCCGATGCTGTATAAGTCTGTGGAAGTAAGCTCGCCGTTTATAAAAAGTAGACCTCGTAAAAGACGGTGCTTGGCAGCGTCGAGCTATCGCCTGACTAGATGATGGATAATGCTATTTGTACAAAGTGCTTCCGACAGGGGCAAATTGTTGGTTTGGTTGGTGCATACGTTTTATTTACTGAGCAGCTTAGGAAAAAACTTTACCCATATATTTGAAGACAAATTCAAACAAGCGAAAGAAAGGCTTTTTCTCTTAATGAAAGCTGGGCATCTCAAAAAAAATAACTCTATGCCCTATGGTGAGAGACGCGTCCCGCGTTCGCGGTCGGATATTTTTCACGACGCACATCCCTTCATATCATCCTGACTTCATGGAAGTTTTCCACCGTAAGTTATGATGTTTGAAAGTGTTTCGGCTCGTAATTTAGTAAAGGAGAAAATCTCAAATAACTAAATTATGTAAAAATTATATCTAAAACGTACTAATGTTATTAGTTACGAACAAACGAATAATATAATAAAATTATATTAAACCCCTTTGGGTATTATTATTATTATTATTATTATTATTATTATTATTATTATTATTTATTTTAAAATGTACATACATACAGAGGTACACTTACCGGTAGCGAGTATAGGGCAAGCCCCGTAACACATGTGCCTCGCTACCGGCTTATAGTCAAAACAAGTTATGATGTACTTGCACAGTCAATATACAACACAATAGACACAATAAATACCACGTATTATAAACGTGAAAGTCAATAAATTAGTCAATTAAAAATAAAACTATACATAGTAAATAAAACCATCAGATAAAGGTAACATATTATTGCACTGTATAGCTAACCATTAACATATCTATCAACTAAGTAACTGCGAATTTTAGTTTTAAAAGATTTAAAACTCTCTTCCTGCCTAATATGTGCAGGAAGAGAATTAAAGTATTGCACAGTTCTAAAATAAAACCCCTGCTGGTAATCAGTTGTCCTGGCAAATGGTGGAATGAACCCCCCATTCACACTATGCCGCGACCTGGATAAGGCATTTATGGTCACACGAACAAAGGGATCAATTTCAATAATATTTAATAACATTTTCTTAAAAAATAAAACATCCATTTCCCTCAATAGGTCGTCAATTGATAACATGCAACACATAATGCGCCTATCCTTCTTTGATAAGTCTGGCCTTCCAGTAATAAACTTACTTGCCCTATCTTGTATAGCTTCAAGTTTTTTTATATTATTCAAGCTGGAAGGGTGCCACGCAGGGCAACCGTATGTTAAGATAGGTCTAACCAAACCCAAGTACACAGTCCTCTTAACATTAGGTATTGCGCTCTTTAGAACTCTAGAAATAAACCCAAGAGCCTTCGCTGCTTTCACCCTAACCCTCTCAGTCTGAATATTCCACTTCATTTGACAAGTGACCGTTACCCCCAAGATATCAAATAAGGTATCAAGTAACTTTCAATTTATTATGGTTCTACCTCTAATAAAATCTTATTTTCTCATTTTTGGACTTAATTACTTTCTCCTTCAAGCCCACGAAATGTACTAGAATGTATCTAATTGATCTTGCCCGTGGGCAGTGATGAATGATGAATGATGAATGTATTTACTGCTTACTTCTCTTTTTCGTGAAATTTGCAAGTGTAAACTTGATCTTGGCACGTAGACTTTTCCATCGAGTGCTTGTCTGGGTCGTTGCACTCTCTCTGATTCCTGGAGTTACAGTCGTAGCACGTGAGTGGTGGTCCAGGCCTGACCTTTGGGAATGGAGTGACGCAGCCTTTCTTGTAATCAGGATGTGGATCGCAGCAATAGAATCTTTGGCTGAATTCTATTTCCGAGCATTGCCTACAAAATACAAGTACCTTACACTAGAATGACCTTAACCCACGAGTAGTCACCTGGGGTCTGTCAGACCCCAGCCTTGCCATTTCTCCTGTTTCTTTAAGGATAGCTGCACTAGGACTTTTTCCTTCTCAGTACCTTCAAGTTAGACACTGAACTCACTGACAGACAATGTTGCATATCTAAAAAAAAATCGTGTGACGAACAGCAGGGCTTCAAAGTTTTGGTGGACCTGTCAGACCCCAGGTGACTACTCCCGTCACTATTTTTATTTTTTTACACAATAGGCACCGAGTGTTGACGCTATTTTGTTTCTGAAAATGAGGGACAGCGCGATGGATGGCAGAAACTAGCAACTCGTGACGTGATCCTCATACCCTTAGTTGCAGCAGTTAGTTCTAGTGGAGCGGTCGCTCCACGCCAGCCAAGTCGTACGGCGCGCGCACACTCTCATATAAAGGCTGGAGCAAACCCACTTTTACTGTAGGCATCAAAGTGGCATTTTCGGCCTACTGGATCTTAAAATTGGGGAATCTCACATTGTTGGAAAATATCTCAATTTCGAGCTATGACCCACCCTACAACATATACCAAATTTGGGAACAATAGGAACAATTTGCGCCTTTGCGAGCTCGAGGGCTGAGAAAACCGTGTTTTAGAGCGGTTTTCATAATAATAATAATAATAATAATAATAATAATAATCTCAGTAGTAGTAGTCTCCTGGAATTCAAATCCGGTAAACAGGCCACAGCCTAAACGGCTGAACCGATTGATCTCACATTTTTACCAAGTGTGCACTTTTGGCGTCTGATTTAACCTTCACCCCATGAATTTTTTGTGTCGCCATTTTGAAACCGGAAGTGACGTTATATCTCGTCAACAGCTAGACCGATCGGAACGAAATTTGCGCCAAACGATTCAGACGGTCAACTTTATGGATTATCAGTAGCAAAAGACTATGCATTATGTTAATGAAACCGGATATGACGTCATGAAATTTGAAATACATCGATTGGCATTTCGGCAACAAAGATTGATCCGATTATTTTGATATTTTTGTAACGTATGTACTTTTGATATCTTATTTGACTTATTATAAAACCAACCGGAAGCCGCCATTTAAAAACCGGAAGTGACATCATATCTCAATAACGGCTAAATAGATATGAACGAAACCAGCGCTAAACAATTGAGACGGTCAACTTTATGTATTATCATCAATAATATTTGCAGTTTCCCATACCGAAACCGGAAATGACGTCACACATTTTAAAAATCTCACAAATTTACATTTTGATACAATAAATATACTATTTGAGACAGCTTATAATAAAATGTAATCATGTTTAAATTATAATTCAAGGGGTCAGTGATTTCAGCAGCCATTTTGAAACCGAAAGTAACGTCATATCTTGAAAATTGGTTGACTGATCGGTATGAAACTACCGCCAAACGATTCGGAAGGTCATCTCTATGGAATAGGAACAGTCAAACTAGAATTTTCCTATTAATGAGACCGGAAATGACGTCATTCAAATTTATAAATTATTATAATCCCCTCCAGAAATACATATTCAGAAAGCTTAAAATAATACACATCATTTATAGATACATTCTATGTGGCAGTGCAGTAAGTTCAGCAGCCATTTTGAAAACCGAAGTGTTGCCATAATATCTCGGAACTCGGTTGACTGATAGCATAGAGGAACCCTTCTTACCTCTATGCTGATAGGAATGAAACCTTTGCTATTCTTCATGAAATATCATTTAAAGCAAATATATAGTACCATACGCAGAATTTCATTAGTTAACCAAATTGTCAATGGCGACTTTTTTTAAAGGATTTAGTAATTGTTCAATCGATATGACGTCACAAGTTCTATGAATAAACTAAAAAAAGGAGTGATATCCCCATAAAAAACACTCCGTGTAAAAAAACAGCCAAGTCTCTTCAACTAAAAAAAAATTGGAAATCTAAAAAATTCTGCACTGAAAAGTAGTGATATCAAAAAATGGGCCAAGTCAAAACTTTATTTGAAAATCAAAAAATACTTGGCGCATCGTTTTTTTAGGGCATTATAGAGGTATACTATATGTATTATGTATATTTGATGTATATTTTCTATCTGGTCTATACTTCTAAACTATGTATAAACGATGCGCCAAGTATTTTTTGATTTTCAAATAAAGTTTTGACTTGTCCCATTTTTTGATATCACTACTTTTCAGTGCAGAATTTTTTAGATTTCCTAATTTTTTTAGTTGAAGAGTCTTGGCTGTTTTTTTTACACGGAGTGTTTTTTATGGGGTAAACATTACTCATTGTATGCATTCTTACAATAACACGCCACATGATATTTCGCTGTGAAAAATGTATGAAGTGTAAACAATTCCACTGAATCTGATAAAATTGAAGAAGATCGTCAGGCTGGTGGCACTTGTGTGCCACGGTGGTTGAGACTGAGGCTTGCGCCTATTCCTCAACGGCTGGTGAGTTTATTCGGCACGGTGTTCTTCGTGAATCTGCCAGCTGCAGATGGGGCGTGTCTAGATGTTCAGCGCATCTATTGGTCTAGGATACTTGTCCCAGGGATTGGTTGTTATTTTGCTGAGTGCGGCAACAGTGGGTTGTCGTGGTTGGCGAGTTGCTCGTAGAACTTGATGTTCAGTCTCAACATGTGTTGTGTGAGTAGCTCTGCGTCAACTTGGCGGTGTATGTCTGCGGTTCGGACGTACATCGGCAATCCCAAAGCCAGACGGAATGCCTTGTTCTGGACCCGTTGAAGTTTGTCCCGAAGTAGTTTGGCACATCCGCTCCAGATGGGGCAGGCGTACGTGATCGTCGGACGGACGATTGCCGAGTAGACTCGCGTCTTCACCGCGACACTCATCGACTTCGAGCGAAGGAGAGGGTAGAGGCCGGCCATCTTGCGCGCCGCTTTCTGCTGAACGAACTCGACGTGGGCTCGCCAGTTCAGCTTGCTGTCTAGCTTTACCCCAAGGTAAAGGCTGTTCGGCTGCCAGATGATCTCTTGCCCGTCAAGTTTCAGCTCCGGTGTGTGTTTGAGGCGGCGGCGAGTGAAGAGAGTGGCGGTGGTCTTAGTCGCGTTCAGCTCAATCCTCCAAGCCGAGTACCATTTGGACAGCACGTTGAGGGCGTTCTGAAGCCTCCTCTCGAGGAACTCTCCTTTGCCGGACTGCGCGATGATGGCTCCATCGTCGGCGTAGAACGCTAGGTCGATGTTCTTGATGTTAGTCGGCACGTCGTTCAGGTAGGTGTTGAAGAGGAATGGCCCGAGGATGGACCCCTGGGGCACTCCGGCGGTCACCGGTCTTGTGGTGGATCTCTCTTCTCGGAGACTGACGTGGAACGATCTTCTCGTCAAGTACCTGGCGATGAAGTTCACCAGGTAGTTGGGGAAGCCCTGCGCAATCATCTTGCACAGCAGTCCCGTGTGCCACACTCTGTCGAAAGCCTTAGCCACGTCTAGGAAGACAACTCCTGTTGACTTTCCGTGGTTAAAGCCATGGGTTATCTTGTCGACTACGCGTAGAAGCTGATGGTTGGTTGTGTGTTCGCTTCGGAAGCCGAACTGCTGGTCGATGAAGGTGTTGTGTGACCTAGCATGATCTTCAAGGCGTCGCAGAACCACTTTCTCCAGCAACTAAGACAGGCATGAAAGTAGGCTAATAGGCCTGTAGTTGCTTGGGTTCTTCAGTGGTTTGCCGGGCTTGGGGAAAACGACAACCTTGGCCTCCTTCCAGATGGCTGGAAAGTGTTGCTTGCGCAGGCACGCGTTGAATATGTCGACAAGACGCCGAGCTGCGGCTGATGGCAGGTTCTTGATGACGACATTCATGATGCCGTCAGCTCCTGGCGCTTTGCCACTCTCCAGTTTGGTGGCGTAGTCGGCAACCTCGGCTATCGTGCAGACTTCGACGTTGCGCTCTTCTGCTTCTGGAAGGTGTCTTGCCAGGTGGGACGCTACCATGGTTTCGATCTGGGCAGTGAAGGCGTTGGCAGGATTCGGCTTAAATTGATCTTCCAAGGATTCGGAGAGTACCTCGGCTTTATCCTGCGTGCTGCACGCGAGGTGTGTCTTGCCCTGGATGGGTGGGCTGGGCTCTGGTCGGTTAGTGAGTCGACGCGTCATCCTCCAGATGGAGTTGTCCGCCTCCTTGAGCTGAGACACAGCTTTCTCCCACTTCTCGGATCGATGTTCGGCTACCAATTGCTTGATCAACTTCGCCAGGCGGTTGTATCGTGCTCGAAGATCTGGAGTCCTATGCTGCTGCCATAGACGCAGTGTTGTGACTTATCTAGATAAAATTATCTAGATAATTATCTAGATAATTATTTTTTATCTTTATCTTTATCTAGATAAATAATTTTCATGTTATCTTTATCTTTATCTAGATAAAAAAAATCGTTATCTTTTGTTTTTATCGAGATAAAAAATATTTATCTATTTTAATTTTAAAATACCGTGTAATGTAAATCCCCATAAAAAACACTCCGTGTAAAAATACCAGCTAGGTCTCTTCAACTATAAAAAAATAGAAGAAATCTAAAAATTCAGCACTGAAAAGTAGTGATATCAAAAAATGGGCCAAGTCAAAACTTAATTTTAAAAACCAAAATATACTTGGCGCATCGTGTATATTATAGAAGTGCCAAAAATCATTGTGCCTAAATATATATAATATACCTATAATGCCTTAAAAAACGATGGCCAAGTATATTTTGGTTTTTAAAATTAAGTTTTGACTTGGCCCATTTTTTGATATCACTACTTTTCAGTGCTGAATTTTTAGATTTCTTCTATTTTTTTATAGTTGAAGAGACTTGGCTGGTATTTTTACACGGAGTGTTTTTTATGGGGATATCACTCCTTTTTTAGATTATTCTCACAACGTGTAACACTTATCGGGGCAACAATGACTAATTTCTTTAAAAATAATAAGCAATCCGATTTGGTAACTAAGAAAAGTTGCGTTTGGTACTAAATAATGCTATTAATGATAGTACATGAAGTATAGCGAAAGCTTCGATCGAATCGGTTCAGCCGTTTTTGAGATATGGCATCTTTTCCGGTTTTCAAAATGGCGGCTGAAATAACTGCCACCCAGAATGTATTTATATAAATGATATGCATCATTATAAGCCTTCTAAATATGTAGTTATTCTAGTAAAAGATTATGAAAGTCTGATTCTTCATTATTATGACGTCATTTCCGGTTTCAGTTATAGTAGATTTCTACTTCAACTATTGATATTCCATATATATGACCGTTTGAATCATTTGGCGCTGTTTCAATCCGATCGGTCTAGCCGTTTTTGAGATATGACGTCACTTCCGGTTTCAAAATGGCGGCTTCCGGTTGGTTTTATAAAAAGGCACCTCAGACGCCAAAAGTGCTTATGTGGTAAAAATTTCAGATCGATCGGCTCAGCCGTTTAGGCTGCGGTGGTGACAGCGGTGTTTGTTTCCTGACATCTGAATCAAGCTCGAAATTAAGATATTTCGCAACAATGTGATATTTTTCAATTTTGAGATCCAGTAGGCCGAAAATGCTATGTTGTTGCTTACAGTAAAAGTGGTTGGTCTGCTCCTCAGTTTATATAGTCTTTTACGGTATGTTGAGTAACTGTGAGTGTACAGTACGACTTGGCTGGGTGGAGCGACCGCTCCACTAGATTAGAATTCATAATACCGAGTGGCGCAAAAAATAATCACCCTGATTGAGACGTCACTATATCGAAACTATTTTAGATAGGATATTGACATTTGTACACATACCTATTAGAAAACATACCAAAATGTAATATGTGAAAGTTTCAAAAACATTACTATTGTAGGAAAAAAATTACAGCTGTTCAAATTTGGTTGCCAAAATATTGACTAGGAAAACGCTCTGTGTAACGCGTTGAATGAGCGAGCACGACACGTGCGCAAACATGAACCGAATATGCGTTCGTTAACACACAGAAAACATTATTTTAAGTCAAACTGAAAGCAAACTACGATCCACTGAATCAATATAAAACAATGTGTCATTGTATGACCACCATTAATGTGTAATCCGAGATATACCTAACCTTCAAGGAAATGTCAGGCTAGACAGAAGCTCAGAAACGGAATAAATCCAACGTTTCCAAGAAGAAAATAATTTGAAATAATCAATCCCCTGGACAAAAACTGTAGATACCTAATATCTTTGCTTTAAAAGCGATTCAATTTTACTAATACCTTCACAAAGTACACCAAATTGCCAAAATTATCAACGAAAAGAAGCAAAATGCAGGAGAGATTTGGAATGACATGTGAACGCTAGAAGAGAACAAACGCCACTCAATGATATTATTGAAATGTGAGCTTATGTTTCTAATCCCTCCTGGATGCAAAATCAGCCAAGTAGAAACACGGGAGGCACGGCCATCAGAACTACGAATTGAAGAAAAGACAATCAAGGTCCTTAAAAACTCGAAATGATTGTTGGAAACTATGATCCAAATTGAATTATTCAAATTTGATCAACTCAATAAACATAAAAATATCTGCTTTTCACTAAAAAAGTGTACATACCATCAAAACACTCTTGTACCTAAAGCAAATCAGATTCAGTTGCATTGGAAAGACATTCATTTTCAATGTTTCATTTCTGACAGCTATTAAAAATGTCAATTAGTGCATACTTTCTTGACAGATTCGGCTGAAAATTTGTAAAATAAGTGACATTGTTGGTCTTACTGACCATGCTAAATATGAGTTTTATCACATTTCTCGAAGACCATTTTCATTTTTTAGGCTATCAGGAGATACTTATTTTAACAATGAACCAATGGATGGATTTAAAAAAAAAATTGGGTCTGCAAACAGAGAAGGTTGTCTTTACATGTGTGCAAAATTTCAGGTCGATCGGTGAAACGGTGCGACTTCTATTGCTTCCTTTAGCATACAAAAACAAAAACAAAAAAAACATACAAAAAAAATACAAAAAAAACAGAGGTCCGTGCTAAAAGAGCCAAATGGAGTCGCTCGCTTCGCTCGCTCAATTATACGGAGCTCTAATAGCGCGCGTCCAGAAAACTTCCAATGGCCGGGATGCTGTTTCTCAAAACTACGTAAGATATCAAGCTGAAAATTTCAAATTAATTTCAAAATAGATTAAGATCGATTGTGTAAAAATTTCAATCAATATCAATTTGAATTTATATAACGAAAGTTATTGTATCTTGAAGTTGAGCATGAAAACAGAATAGTGGGGGAAAAATCACTTTTATAACGTGTGTAAAATTTAGAAATAATCTACATTATTCTGATTTTTCGCTCAACTTCAAGATCACATAACTATCGTTCAATTCATTTAAATTGATTGACATTTGTACACAATTGATCTTATATTTTCGATATATTTTGAAATTTTCAGCTAGATATCGTACGTAGTTTTGAAGAAACAGCGTCCCGGCCATTGGAAGTTTTCTGGACGCGAGCTATTTGAGCTCTGTATAATTAATTTTTTGACAACCAAAATTTGAACAGCTGTAACTTTTTTCCTACTATAGAAATGTTTTTGAAACTTGCACATATTACATTTTGGTATGTTTTCTAATATGTGTACAAATTTCAGAATCCTATTTATAACAGTTTTGACTTCTCAATCAGGGTGATTTTTTTGCGCAACCCGGTTTAGTAAGGAAAGAAGCTTAACTTAATATTATGTCTTACATTCTATTTACTTACTTAGGTACCTCATCGTTCCTACCAAAAATACTGTATCCTATCCGCTAATACTTTTCAAAACATTTGTTAGAAAATAATGTTATAATGAAATCTGTGATAGATAATGAGGCATATGCGACGTTTCCAAATTTACGCATTAGAAAATTAAAATTATAATCCCGTATAATAAAAATAGTCCCTTCCCTTTTAGTAAATTTTAATCACAGGCAGTAGGAACATCAATAATCTGGTTAGATATGCCTATAAAGTAAATGTTTATTACCTTATTATAATACCTATGTAAAATGAAATTAGACGAGATTTTAGAAAATTATCTTTTATCTTTTAATATTTATCTAGATAATTTTTTTTATCTTTATCTATTATCTAGATATTTTTTTAAACAATTATCTATTATCTTATCTAGATAAATTTTTGGCAGTTATCTATTATCTTTATCTAGATAAAAATAAAATTATCTAGTCACAACACTGCATAGACGACGTGCCCGATTCTTCTCGGCGATGGAAGCTGTGATACCCGGTGGTAGATCATAGATGGAGCAGCGCTTTGGAGTCGAAAGCGGAACCGATGCAGCTACTGCGTCTTGAACAGCCTTGGTGAAGTGGCTTGCGGCCTCGTCGATCTCTTCTCTGGAGGTAATCGGAGGAGGTGACTCTAGAACGAGTCTAGAGGCCTCAGCAGCAAACGTCTCCCAGTCGGCCTTGCGTTTGCAACGTCTCGGTATTGGTAAGAAGACGGGAATCTCATCCCCGATGGTGATTCGGACCGGGTTGTGGTCCGAGGAGAGAGCCGTCAATGTCTCCAACTCGATCGAGTGAGCGATGTTCTTCATGATGACGATGTCCAGCACGTCCGGGCGTTGGTTTCCCATGTAGTGAGTCGGCTCTCGCGGACCGATCACGATGAAATCCGATCGTCTCGAGTGCGCGAGCAGCCGGGCGCCTTTGTCGTTTCCACGTCGCGAATTCCATGCCGAGCTTTTCGCATTCAGATCGCCGCAGATGATCGTCGGCTGGTCGGTGTCGAGGAGAGCGTCCAAGTCCTCCATGTGCAGGCGGGTGTTCGGAGCGGAGTACACAGCGATGAGTCTGGTAGGACCGCTCGCCGTGTGGATCTCGACGCCCGTCGCTTCCAGAGCCTGCAGTGGTGGTAGAACAAGCTCGTGGTGTCGGTGTCGGGTGTTGACGACAATGGCGGTGCCGCCACAAGGATGGACTCCCTGTTGCGGTCGGTCAGTCCTGTATACTTTGCAGTTCGCCATGCGGAAGCGGTGTCGGGGTTGGAAGTGTGTTTCCGAGACCATGACAGCGGCAGTGTTTTCTTGCTCCATGAAGTGGGCAAGCTCGTCTCTGCGGGTGGGCAGCCCGTTGGCGTTCCACATGGCGAGGATCGTCGTCCGCTTATTTGTTGGCATTTGCGGTTGCGAGGGTCGCGGCGATGGTGACGAGGCTCGGCAGAAGCTGCGTCAAGGCAAGGATGAGTGGGCTCAAGTCAGCAAGCAGGGCGGTCAGCTGGCCCATGATGTTGCTGAGGTCTGTCTTGTCAGAGGCGGTGGTGTTGGTCTGGTCTGTTGTTGATTCTGGTGTTGGTTCTGCGCCAGTGGCTACCGCGTAGCTGCATCCCTTGCGTGTTCGGGAGTCAGATCGTTGGTTTGTCTGCGGCCGAGTCGGTCGTTGGTCCCGCCGGATGTTGTCGGCATTCTCTCGCGTCTGATGTTCGCGCTGGATATTCCTCTGCGGAGCGGCGAACTTGTTCCGCGTGAGGTACGGGCAACCTCGGTAGCTCGCGGGATGTGCGCCAGAGCAGTTGACGCATGTCGCCGGCTCTTCTCGAGTTCGGTCGCACTTCTTTGCATCATGTTCTCCGCCGCAGATGACGCAGCGGAGCTTCTGGTGGCAAAGAGCTGCAGTGTGTCCCAGGCGCTGACAAGCGAAGCACATTATCGGTCGAGCTGCGCTGCGCACTGTCTCGACTGACACACGGCAGTGCATCATGGTCTTGATGGACGTGGTGTCGGCACGTGGCTTCCCTGTCTCCGTGGCCAGGACCACCTTGAACAGGGGAAACAGCTCCTTCTTGTTTGCGTGAGATGAGAGTTGCGAGATGGTCTGCACTTTCATCCCAAGTGCTGTGAGCTCGTCTGCGATGTCCGCCGTCACTGCGTTGATCGGAAGCCCCCGCAGAACGAAGACTTGGGGCTTCGCGTGCTTGCCCGGGAAGGTGTGGTACTCAGTTCCGCGGGCGTCGAGTGCGTCAGTCAGTGCACGGTAGTCTTCGGGATGCGTCAAGCTCACCTTGACGGCCGAGCCGGTCGGTTTCAGCACATATTGATGCTTTGTGCAGCTGTCGATAAGCGCCACCAGCTCTTGATGCGAGTCCAAGAGCTGGATAATCACTGGCGGCACCTTGTACTGACGGGGCTCCACCACTTGTCGGTGATGTGTAGTGGACCCCCCGTCAGTTGCAAGATCTTTTAGCGCATCGAAGGTGTTGGCCACCGGGATGTCGCTAGTCGGCTTCATCGGTTGCGTCTGGTCCGAGTCGGTGCGTCGCTTGAAGTTTTTGACTGGCAGGAAGCCAGCGTCATCGTCGCTCTCGTCGCTGGTATGCGGAGAGATGGCATGGGCGGCGCGGGTGTAGGAAGAGCCCGAGGGCTGCTCGTTCGGCTGTTCCTTCCGAGGCGTGGTCTTTTGGTTGCGCGATCATTCGCCCCTTCCGGTGAGAGGAGCTGTTTGCGTTTCGTGCCCGTCGGCGGTACATTGGCGATGGCACCGGTGGCTTGCTGTGAAGCCTGCATGTTCATGCCCTGTTCAGGGCGCACTGTGACCTTGAACGGTCTGAGCGTCCGTGACACGGCTTTCAAGGCTGTAATTTGCCAGTAGGCGGCAAAGCGCGCACTTGTCACACACTCGCGAGAAAACGGTCACTTCACTTCACTCGCGAGTTTAATTAGCGGCACACTTGGACTTTGAAGCACTGTTCACTCCTCGTCTGATAAAATTACTTGTTTGCTCCTCTCTTTTACCAATTCTGAGCTATTTTGAGTTTTATGTTTATTTTGTTAGGTTGCCATGGCCACGACCAATGAGAGTTGATAAAACTAAAGATTCTTCTACGTAAAGTTTTGCCGATGTCTCTCGCTAGTGGCGCTGGGGGTATTCACGCTCGGTGCGTATTATCAAAAAAAAATCGCTATTATCTGTTAATTTATACTTCTAATACATTTTAATGAGTAATAACATTAATGTTTTGATATATCCACCACGCATTATTAGTTTTAAGTTTTGGCGACGACTTTATCGGATTTTCTAAGAATGTGCTTTTTGGGAATAAAATGTTTCCCTATGCTAAATGCATGGGAAAATACGCATAATTCAATGGCTACGAAAACATCCATGCTACTTATTTATTGTATTATATTCTCCTATTATATGATCAATGTATCCATAGAGTATACAAATAAAAATATAATATGCTTAAATTAACCTATTTAAATATATTTATTTAAATTAATAGCAAGGATCCTCTAAAATTTCGTGTTTTTCCCGTTTTTCATTAAAATCAATAAAAAAATATAAATCAAAATTAATATGGCAATATTTGTGGTCAGGTATTAGATAAATACATCAACAATGACAATTAAAATAAATTGCCACTCAAAATACCTTCCAAATGTACATGGCAGTCAATAGTAAATGGGGTCTGTCAGACCCCAGGTGACAACTCGCGTTACAAAATGACAGGTGACTACCGGCTGGTTAAGATGAATAACTTTACACATTTTGTCATCGGTGATGTCTGCAGATGTGACTCCTTGTTCTGTAAAACGTGCTCCTTGTAAAAAAGGCAGCCAAGAAGTATCTTTCATTTAAAAGAAATCAACACCGCAAAGGAGTGATATCAAAAAAGGAGCCAAGTCAATGATATTTCCAAATATTAAATCGTATTTTTGAAATAATACTTCAAAAGGACTTAGCGCATCGTTTTTTTAAACCCATTTTTCTATCCTAATAGTGGAAAGAAATTTAAAAGTAGGTACATTTTCCTCTTTCTTTTAGAACCTCAGCCAGTATCTATTACTTAAGCTACTTTTGGTAATCGCTATTTTGTAATTTTGTCAATGGGTGTTGACTCTCTTTTGTTTCTGAAAATGAGAGACAGCGCGATGGGTGGCATAAATTAGCAACTCTTGACATGATCCTCATACCCTTAGTTGCAGCAGTTAGTAAACATTACTCATTGTATGCATTCTTACAATAATACGCTACAGGATATTTCGCTGTGCAAAATGTATTAAGTGTCAAAAATTCAACTGAGTCTGATAAAATTATTAGTTTGCTCCTCTCTTTTATCAATTCCCAGCAATTTTGAGTTATCTGTTGATTTTTATACCAATGAGGGATAATAAAATTGAAGATTCTTCATGATTTCATGCCACAGCCGTCTGTACAGCATGACAGGGGACCTAAACGCCAAACACAGGACCTGGAACAGCCGAGTTAACAACGCCCGAGGCAACGCCCTCTACAGCCACGCAAGAAGAAACAATTACATCGTTGCTGGCCCGCGAGAACCTACACACTACAGTGGCCATCTGCGAGCGACCCCAGATGTCCTCGACATCGCCGTCATGCACAACATCCAATGTTCATTTGATCTAGAAGCAATAACAGACCTTCCATCTGACCACAACCCAATTTTGATCCGGGTAGGAAACCACTACATCCCCTCAATCCCCCGCATCAGCAGAAATTTCAAAAAAGCAAACTGGGAACGCTATCGAGAGGAAATCCATAACCTCCTCCCAGCCGAGCAAGCCCCAATCACCACCACAGCCGACCTCGAACATCAGGTCACCCTACTAACCGAAGCGATCACAAAGGGAACAGACAAGGCTATTCCCATCTCAACAGCTCCTCGTCGAACACTCTATGACCTACCTCAAGGGCTCAAGAGATCAGTAGCCATCAAGAACAAGGCGCGACGTGACTATCAACACTACCGCACACCAGCCCTCAAAGCACACTTCAACAAACTTGAGAGACAACTGAAAAAAGACATCCAAGATCACAGGCGAGCCACATGGGACTCCACAGTAGGCAAACTCGCTTTCTCAGACCACACAGTATGGTCAATGTGTCGCAAACTTCAACGCCGGCCCGAACCAGACCCCCCGCTGCAAGGGCCACATCACATAGCGCACAGTCCTGAAGAGAAAGCTGAAATCCTCGCAGACTCTCTTCAGCAACAGTTCACCCCGAATCCACCAAACCACAAGACACCTGCAATCGAGTCACTCGTCCACCAGTACAAACAGCATTTCGTAGCCCCACAACCACTCCCGGACAATTCTACTTGCACCTCCGGTGAGCTTTTCGACGTAGTAAAGAAATATCCTGCCGGCAAAGCCCCAGGTAACGACAACATCATAAAATCGCAAGTTTTGGAGCTACCTGAAAGAGGGATTTCCCTTCTTCTGTCCATCGTCAACGCCACTCTCACCCTGCAGCATTTCCCCCAACAGTGGACAAAGGCAAAAATCATACTTTTCCTAAAACCAGGCAAACCTCCTAGACAACCCACCAGTTTCAGACCCATCAGTCTCCTTCCCCTCCTCTCAAAGATAGTAGAGAAAGTAATCCTGCGCAGAATTACTGAACACACGGACTCAAACAACATCCTTCCAGACGAGCAGTTTGGCTTCCGTTCAGAACACTCTACCATCCATCAACTCCTCCGAGTCACCAACAAGATCACCGAGGGCTTCATCAAGAAATCTTACACCGCGTCCGCCTTTCTGGACATTGCCAAGGCTTTCGACCGAGTTTGGCACACTGGCCTCCTTTTCAAACTAATAAAGCACAAATTCCCACCCTACCTTGTACTTCTGATAGAATCCTACCTAAAAAATCGCACATTCTTTGTGACCAAACTCAGCTCCCAGTCTTCTGTTCGCCCCATACTTGCTGGGGTCCCACAGGGCTCCTGTCTTGCCCCAATCCTATTCAACATATTCACCTCAGACCTCCCGACAACTTTCCCACACGTCACAATAGCGCTGTTTGCTGACGACCTCGCAATACTAGCACAATCACGGCGAGCTACTCAGGCAGTTCACAATCTACAACCGGCTCTTGACAGCATCGCAACATGGTACGATCTGTGGCGAATCGACATCAACGCCTCCAAGACGCAAGCGACCCTGTTTACCAGAGGACTGCAGGAAGCCCCCGAGCTCATCCTACGAGGAGTCAGCATTCCCTGGACGAGAGAAGCAAAATACCTGGGAGTTCTTATGGACAAACACCTTACCTGGACAGCACACATCCGAGAGGTCCATAAAAGAGCCAACGGCAAATTAGCAGCACTCTATCCGCTTCTAAAGAACAAATCTATGTCCTGGAACACAAAATTACACCTCTATAAATCCATTATCCAACCAACCTTCACATACGCCTCGCCGATCTGGTCTGGTATTACTTCTGCCACGAACCTGCAGACTCTTCAAGTCCTTCAAAACAAAGCCCTCAGAATGGCAACTGGCGCTCCCCGAGCGACACGCATTATAGACCTCCATAATGCGCTGAACATTCCCTGCATTTCAGCCACACTCATCCACTTTGCCGAAACTTTCTTCGCATCACTTCCGCTTTCCAAAAACCGTCTCATTCTGGAGCAGTCAACAATCTCAGTCAGCTCTCATGATAGGTTCAAAAGACCGGTCGCATCACTCCAAACACCATCCTCCTTACCGCCTCCACGCACATCAGGAGCGCGAAAAAGAAAATCCTCGGACAAATAACAACACATTAATAATCTTAAGTAGCCTCGATCGAGCGCTAATTTCACCAACAAACATCCAAGTTTGTCCACAACCTGGCATTCCTAACATAATCGCCGCTAGCTCTATCCACGAGCTCCACCAACTCCACCTCTGTCTCAAATCAACTGGCAGTCATTTATAGCCATACAGGCTGGCAATGACATTTTCGAGAGTAGCCGCTGCGCGGCAACTCACAAGAGGAATGTGCTGCTGCTGCTGCTGCTGCTCCCTCCTTCTCGCTCCTTACGGAAGGAGGGACTTTACAGACGGCTGTGTTTCATGCTATAGTACCGGGAATTATTACTGATTGGAGGTTTCGCATTTTATAGGTACACCTAGATCCTGTTTCCCACCCATCATTGAATGGAAAGCAGAATTAGTGATGTCAACTACCTCTTTGTGGTGGTGGATTGACAGCATATACTGTTTTTGCACTCGCGCAACATGTCTGGCGTTGGATTCTCACACTGCGGATCAGACTTCTGGCAGTGGAAGCAGCTGATGTCATAAAATGAGACTCCACCAGACTCCACAAGCAGGCAGATCACGACGCATGTCAACAACTGCAAAGATACAGAGAGCAACAACACACGTCTACGATGACAGAAAGGCAAATTTGATTGGCTGAACTAATATTTAATTCAATTAACAGAGTACTAATATTATTATTATGTCTTTATTTTGCACGAAGAATACATTACAAAAGAGGCGATATTCAGACACATGCGTCTGTTCTTCATGTGATGTCATCTCATTGTTGCCAGCCGCCATCTTAATGGCACGCAGAATAGCCGTGATTATCTACTTTTCTGACGATATTTTATAGTTAATTGCTACCTGAGAAATTTTATAGGCTTCGGAGATATCTTTAGTACGCAGAGGAATCACTCACATTTCAAAAGTACCTACATCGATTTACCTCAATAAAGTTACAATTTAACCCGTCAACGTGCCATCGTAATGTCCGTCCTCAGGTGAAAAATTCAATAATTTAGCTTTGCTGATATAAAACAAAAGAAGTTCGTGCAAGCTCATATACCTGGTTGAGACGAAACAGATTTCAAAGAATAAAAGGTACCACACCTAGTTTTATATGGTAGATATTAGAAAAAAAATGTAGGTATCAAATTCAATACGGAAATAAAAATCAAGGAAGATATTGATCTGAAATCATCTGTGCACCAGTGAGATTTTGGTCAGCTGTGACATCATATGCAAATAGGTATATTATAGAGGTTTAGTGAGGTGGATTAGCTCTATGTATTGGCAAAACATTTCGAATAGTGAAACTCTATTGCCCTTTTGCACACTTGTAGCAAAGGTTTATCCAGAATCGAATGGCGTCAACCGCACTGTTCTAAGTCCAATACTTTTTAAGATATGATGTGAAACGTGTCCTCGACTTTAATTAGCCGCCATTTTAAACTAGGAATTTTAGATCAACCAAACTTTTTGGTATCAACCAGTAAACTATGAATAACAAATAACCGATAGTTCGTTTTGCTCTCTAGTATCTAGTCTAGTTTTGTCCTTGTTAAAATAATCGAAAACCCGAAAAAACGATTATTTCGTTCGACTCCATTTTTAAAATATTTCTTCCTTAAATTACTTTTTATAATAAGATAATGATTTTCTATTAATTTTCGAAAACGGAAATGCTCTAGGTACATCTTTTGGTTCCGGAGGAAATAAATATTTTGTTTGTGCTTTTTTTATATCTGTCACCATTTTAGAAATAAAGACAGCATAACAAATAAACTTAATGGATTACACCAAGATATCAATATATAATAATCATAAAAATATTTCTTGAAGTTAGGTTTGGTATGTAAGTTTTAATCTGAACAATGAAACAATTAGTTTTTTCAATGCCGCCATTTTGCATTTAACATCGCTTAGTAAAACAATTTTTTTATGAACTAAATAAAAGGTCCTGATCGTTTGCCGTCAACCGCATCAAGCCTGATGCACAATTGAATTAAGGATTATGGTTTAGTGTTTAGTGTTTAGTGTTTAAGAGAAATGAAAGGTGCTGTTATAACGTTATCATGCACAACTGTCATAAGCGTTATAAGGTTTAGTGTTTAAGGGTTTTAAGCTGAAATAGGAAATCCACAAAATCCATTTCTTATTGCAAAACACTATTTCACCTTATGACGAACCAATCAGAAGAGAGGCAGAGTAAATGTCAATGTCAAATTCGTACGGGAAAATGAAAAGTCGTCTGAATTAATGTCATTGGAAGCATTTTAATTTGATATTTGTGCCTTGTCTTGCTCATATATTTGTTTCCATATAATTTTTCGATCAATTATTTAATTTTATCACGTGGTGAAATAACCTCGTGAAATAAGCAATTGTGCACTGGACTCTGTTATTTTGAAAACGTCATAGCAGGGCTATGAGGCATAGCTTGGGTCTGAGCGGTTTTTTTATTGTTTATATGTTAGCTACAAGTGTGCAAAAGGGCAATAGAGTTTCACTATTTGAAATGTTTTTATGCTAATCTTCCGCATTGTCAGCATGTGAAGTGAAGTAGGCTCAAATCTACGTGTATTGAAAAGCTGAGAAATAAATGAGATATGGAACCTCTCTATTTGGATTCGAATATTATCATATGCATTGAAGGTTTGCAACTAAGTGGATATCTATATGTAGGTAATGGTTGGTTTTGAATTTTGTCGGTTGTTACTACCTAAGAATAGTGTTTCTACTCACATTTTTTATCACCGCAATCATAATAAAGCGAATATGTCGATTCAGTAATGTTTATACATCAAAATGTGATATAAAACTCTGCAAATTATCGAAGAAAATCACTGACCGGCGAGAAGAACGTAGATTTATTAGAAGTTTTCCACCGCACACTGGAGCGCACAGATTTTCAAAGAACAAGGTCACAAGATTTCGCACACACCCCTCTCCCTCCACAAAAAAGCAACACGTCTTTGGTCATCGTTTACCCCAAATCGTATGTGTTGCATTAAATTTATGTAGATATCTAACTAGCAAAGGTCAATTTTATTGTTTTGACAGCTCTTATTAACCAAAAAGGTGGGAAATTAATATCTAGTGGAGCGGTCGCTCCACCCAGCCAAGTCGTACCGTACACTCACAGTCACTCTACATGCCGTAAGCGCCTATATAAACTGAGAAGCAGACCAACTACTTTTACTGTTAGCAACAAACATAGCATTTTCGGCCAACTGGATCTCAACAATGGAAAATATCACATTGTTGTGATATGTCATAATTTTGAGCTATGGTCCACCTGACAACATATACATCACGCGACAACAATCAGTCATGCCGTTCACGAACTAGAGGGCCGTGAAAATCAATGAAATAACACCGATTTCTACTTCTTCTTCTTCTTCTTCTTCTTCTTCTTCTTCTTCTTCTTCTTCTTCTTCTTCTTCTTCTTCTTCTTCTTCTTCTTCTTCTTCTTCTTCTTCTTCTTCTTCTTCTTCTTCTTCTTCTTCTTCTTCTTCTTCTTCTTCTTCTTCTTCTTCTTCTTCTTCTTCTTCTTCTTCTTCTTCTTCTTCTTCTTCTTCTTCTTCTTCTTCTTCTTCTTCTTCTTCTTCTTCTTCTTCTTCTTCTTCTTCTTCTTCTTCTTCTTCTTCTTCTCCTTCTTCTTCTTCTTCTTCTTTAGATGATTTCCGAGATAGTTGCTATCATCGCCACAGCCAAAACGGCTGAACCGATCAACCTGAAATTTTTACCACATATGCACTTTTGGCGTCTGACGATACCTTGGCTCTTGTACATTTTTGTGCAGCCATTTTTAAACCGGAAGTGACGTCATATCTCAAAAACGTCTGGACCGATTAGAACGAAATAAGCCATTCGATTTAGATGGTCATCTATATCAAGTATCAATAAAAAAATAATTATTTTCTTATTTTCTAAACCGGACGTGACGTCATGATGATTGGGAGATGATGGTGAAGAGTAGGTAAGGATGGAAGGTGGGAAGGAGACGGTCGTGGCCTATTAGTAGGCCCAGTAGGCACCTTCCCAGCATTTGCCTGTCGACTACCACGAAAACCACGAAAAACCCCAGTCAGGAAGGACGGCCGCGGGAATCGAACCCGGGCCTCCGGAATACAAGTTCAGAGCGTTAACACTCAGCCATACCTGTTCCGTTACAATTAAATTAAAATGCCAGGACCAATTTCACTTTTACACCAGGCATCCAAATATCTGTAAAGTTTAAAATCTTACATTGTTGGGAAGTACTTAAGTTTTTGGCTATTGAATTGTATTGTATTTATTGATTTTCCCGTAGATCTGTACATGATCCAGATATGGGCACCCCATCACATCAAATAAGGGACCCTTATGAAGTTCGAGAGGTCCGACATTATCCGCACGTGCACTTTTGGTGTCTTTGAATAACCTGCCTTACCCTGAACAATTTTTGTTCCGTCATTTTAAAACGGAAGTGACGTTTTTGCGGCAACGGCTGCACCGATCGGGATGAAACCAGTGTCCAACGTTTCAGACGGCCATCTATGAATCTATAAAACCTGACTTCAGCCGCCAATTTGAATAGTGGCCAAATAGGAAATTTCGATTTTTTTTATGGAATCAGGTAGTTTTTTATTGTTTAAACATTCTTTATTAAATAAACACAAATACAATATATTCCACAACTATACCAAATAGCCATGTGAAAGCTCATACATCAAATTATAAATAAAAATATATAGAAACACATAACAATACATTATTCATCATGTATGCTTCATATTGTTATGTTTACATAATATTATAATATTGAATGACATGGACCGTAGAAACTACGTCAAGAACCAAGGTAAGACACGAAAAAATATTCTATAGTAATGCAAATTAAGAAAATTATGAAATAAGATTTACGTATATTTCCATTTCATCAAAGCAATGTCAAAAAAGGACAAATAGTACAGGAGCAAATGTAATTCCGCTCGATTGGAGTGCCGAAATTGATTTTTTCATAATTATCGATTATTTACATCATTCTTAATATTACCTGACGTGCCTGCAATTTTTTTGGTGGCCATCTTGTAAAATATGGCGGAAAACGTAAATTTTACAAATTATTTAATTGTTGGTAGAGGAAAGGTTGAAAAATTATGAAATAATTCACTAAATCTAAATCAAATGTGGAGAATTGAAAAAAAAATACGCCGTGAACGACATTTAATTTTTTCATTGTTGGAATTGACCAATCACGTTTCTGTGTTTTTTTGCTCTCAATTTATTACGAAACGCGTGGACTTTGCGAATTTTTTTTTTGCGAATTTTTTATATGTTATAAACTATTTAATTTTGGGTTAATTGGTGTCAAATAGTATATTATTTACTTTTATTAACGATGACATAATGTCAATTGTCCTTGGACGCTTAAAAATGGGAAATTTTACCATGTTTTGGCCTCTCATGACCTTTGTACGACCTTTTTAATGGTCACATTTATTTTAATTTGTTGTACTAATCAAAAGCTTTCATTTGATATGCTACTCGACTAGGTTGATATAATTTGAAAATGACAACAATGAGTTTTATCAAAATTTTGAAATTTGGCCCAACCACCCTAATCAAAATTTGGAGAACTTTTGAAATGTTTTAGACAGCATTGTTCTGTATCGTTTCACACCAAAAAACCTTTAGTTATAAGTACCTAGTGGCTAGGAAATTGGTATAATCTTAGATTTTGCACTCAAAATAAAAATTGCCCTTATAAACTATATGACAGATTCATTAGCCCATTCCTGTTCAAAGAACAATTTTGGATAACTTTTAATATGTTATAATCAGATTCATATCGGATCGATAAATATAAAAAAGTTTGTTATGATCTTTATTAGGGACGAAGATACCGCATTTTCCTGGAATACTTAAAAAATGTGATTTTGACTACTTTTTGACCCCTTTTGACCTCTGTATCAACTATACAATGGTGATATATATTTTTAATAATTGTTCTAAAGATAAGCTTTCATTTGATATGCTACTCGACTAGGTTGATATGATTTGATTATTTGATAATGACAACAATGACTTTTTGACAAATTTGGCATTTTGGCCCACCCACCCTAATCTTATTTCGGAGAACTTTTCATACGTTACAGAGGTGCGGGTTAGGCCCCTTTTTGCAGCTTAGACTCTGGACTATTGACCGTGTATGGGGCCATGGCATCTACTGAGGTAATGACTTAACTCGGAAGGTCGCACAATAATTGCTCTAAACTGAAAACTGTTGGTCGCAGGGAAATTTTGTAAAATGCATATTGTTCACAATGAAATTGCCTACAATTTTGAATTCCACATATTTTAGTGTAAGTCCACGCGTTTCGTAATAAATTGAGAGCAAAAAAACACAGAAACGTGATTGGTCAATTCCAACAATAAAAAAATAAAATGTCGTTCACGGCGTATTTGTTTTCAAGTCTCCACATTTGATTTAGATTTAGTGAATTATTTCATAATTTTTCAACCTTTCCTCTACCAACAATTAAATAATTTGTAAAATTTACGTTTTCCGCCATATTTTACAAGATGGCCACCAAAAAAATTGAAGGCACGTCAGGTAATATTAAGAATGATGTAAATAATCGATAATTATGAAAAAATCAATTTCGGCACTCCAATCGAGCGGAAAGCATTTTTTCTACACTTGAACCTGCACTAAAAGTAAAAAACTCCCTTTAAAAATAAAATAATAAATACTTGTCACACCGATTTTCTTGTGCATTGGGTAGATTTATAGGTAGATATTATTATTTCTTACCTAATACCTAAGGTACTTCTCTAAGTAATTTACATGATGCGCAAGTATTTTTTTTTAAATTTTTAAAACGAAGTTTTGACTTATCCATCTCATTTTTAAAATCACTGTTTTTCAGTGTATTTTACGGAGTGACAGAGTACGGAGCGTTTTTATAATTTTATAATACTACCTAGTGTAAAAAAAAATATTTTTGTAATTTTCTTACGCCTGACAAAGTCATGTATTGCATGTTTTAGTTTTGAGTGGAGCAAACACGGTAATGGCGCCATCCAAACGATATTTACATAGTTTGGCTAGAAAGAGGACGGTTCCTTCAAATTTTCACAAAATACCAAAGTCTCCCCAAGGCTAATGGACCACTAGTCATTATCTTGCTATGTGACATCACGAATAAAACAGATGACAGAAGGATGTGGGTCGTGACCGTCAAGAAGGCTGTGACAGCTAATTAGCTAATGCTAATGGAAAGCAAATTGATCCACCTTGAAATTCAACTGTCTTTCACTCACACGTTTAATTGGCTACCTCTCCCACACTGGACAGTTCTGCTCTAGTGTGAGTAAAGATAACTACATTGACTCCTCCCATCACCATTGGTCCATTATTAACTCCACATTTATGCAACTTTGGTTGGTTATTTTGATATCCATTTTCTGGAATAATAATGAGAAGTTTTAAGAAATTCTTGAATGAATAAAAGTTTGATTTTTCGTGTTTTTTCATGATATTGTTTTCATGATAAATAAATATTTTTTCTTTAAATATTTCTTAAATTTTCTGAATAACATTTCGAGAAAATGGGTATCAAAACTACCTCTTAAAGTTGCATAACAGTGGAGTAAATAAATTAGCTTTGGGGAGACTTTGGAATTTTGAGAAAATTTGACGCAGCTGTCAGTTTCTACTGCAGTCCCCAGGACTTTTAATGTATACGTTCACCCAGTCAGTCGTAAACTAAGATATTTCAATTATATAAAAATATCATAATATTATGCATCTACCTAATAGTATGTAAATACTATACATAGAAATACTTCAGTATTTTGGCGCCAAACGTCAAACATGTTTTAAGACATTATTGAATAATTGTTCAATATTTAATTTTGTAGGTACTTCCCATCATTACATTCTTGTCATGACAAATAGTTTTTCAAACCATTACAAATAATTGATTGAACGAAAGCAGCCATACTACGGTATCTGAGCTATATGCTTACTAAAAAGTCAGAGAAATTGACTTCCGGCTTTCTACCTTTGAGGTATAGAGATTATTATTTAATTTTTAACCACGAATCCTTTCTACAATATACTTATTATCATTATTATAATATTACAATATCCCATCTATAGTAATCAATAGGTTTATTTTATAATACCTAAGGTAGTACCTAGGTTAGTTACACTTTCAATTAGGAATTATAATTTTACTATAGTAAACACATAATTACATTTACATTTTTTTTTAAATATTTTTAAAAATATTATTATACCTTAAATTTAAATATATATACCAAAGTAAATATTAATAAAGTAAATAAAAATACATTTGATCTGAGTAACACTTTTCGCCTTTCGGTTCTCATTCTTGCAACAAATACATTTTTTAACATACATTTGGGTAAATATATTAGGAATGCACATAATTCTTGAGATAATTTATCAAAGATATAGAATGTTCTGAAATTTGAAAATAGGTATTAGATTATATCCTAGAGATTAGGAGTAGGAATGCTAATTTTAATTCAATTAATACATTCAATCTCGTACCTATCTATTACTCTCACGTAAAGAATACCTTTCAATTTTGTTCATGGTCCCAGTTAAGACTTCATTTTCTCCTTCTCCATGCGGATTTGGTATCGCTCAGCAGTGATACCGTCCTCGGTGTAATATTCACTAAGAGGGTCGTCGCATACTGCAGAGTCTGAAGCCACGTAACTTCCCTGGCCGATCAGCAACATGTCCACTTCTCCAATAAACTTTGCCAAGTCCTCGTTCTTACATGACCCTACATTGTCGCCACAAACCAGCTTTACTCGCCACAAGGAATAGGGGCTAAGTATTTATTTTTTATTTTTTATTTATTTATTATTGTAAACACACAAAAATACATACATTCCGTTTTCCACAAAGCCAAAACGGCTTTTCTGTGGATTAATTTAAAGAAAATTAGTGGATACAAAAATGTTTAAACAATATACAAGAAAAGAGAGAAAAATACATAATAAACTGATTAACAAAGAAGAAAAAAATAATATTTTATACATCATCAGAGTATTCATACAACCAAGATTTCACTTCTTTCTTAATACTACTATAATTATCTAAAGACTTAATTTCTTGAGGCAACTGATTGAAAATAAAAGGGACAGAGTATCGGGCCCTTACTCCTCAATTTTTTATAAACTTTGTTATTCTTTAAGGGTTTATTTTCAGTTATGTCCTTTTCCATTCTATAAACTAATTTTTGTGGGTTACTACTTAATTCGTAAAACTTATCGTCACATTTAAAATGTGAGTCACCTAGATGCACCAAGTGCATGTCGAATGATTTCAGCGCCTCGTTGATACCATCTTGCACATCTTTGTCAGTGGAATTAAAGTATATCTCAGCAACGCCGAATTTGATGGCATTGTGGCCCGGCCCCTCGAGAATATCAGAATACAGCATTACTTCTTCGCCTGCTAAAATCTTTGTTATATGATCTTTGTAGTTCTCTTTTCCCCACTTGAAGAATGGTTCAGTCACGGAGAAGTCATATGCAATGACATATTCATCTTTAAACCTCTTCAGTATAGCCTTATCCCCATGGACGTTTTCCATTAACGACTTCAATATATTTTCCCTACGCACAGCAATTCTTTCTAATTCTGTTTGATTATAGGTCTCGAGAACCTCCGTAGATATAGCAAAGTCTTCTAAGTAGGAATGAGCGAATGGAAAGATGAACTGTGTGAATGCTTGAATCGCGTCGTCAAATTCAATCTTGACGAGTTTAGCTCGAATGATTATATCCAGGTCGAACGCTTCACTCCCCAACGTCACATTTCTTAATTCCATGGCATCGCACGTTGGGCACGTTATTCCGTGGATGTGATCATTTAGGGCTTGTCTACTTTCGTATTCTCTGACTTTCTTCCATAGAGAACTCATTGTTTTCATCGCTGATGTCAAAAATTCAATCCGTTTGGGAATAGAGGAGGCATCTTCGATTCCTGAAGTAAATTTCTGTACTTTTAAGCTCAATTCGTCTATCTTACATCCCATCTCGAAGTCACTTAATACAAGTTGAACAGTGTTTTTCTTCTTTATCTCCCCTGAAACATTTTTCATTGATGCATATACATTCTTCACCGATTCTTGCATACCTTTAATTAATTCTGATTCGTAAGCTTCTAAAGCATTTATATCAGTTTTGACACCTCTTATGCTTTCAGAAACCAAATTGTATTGTTCCTCTGTCTTCGTATTATATTGTAATTTAATACCATATACGATTAAATTAAAACCCCGCTCCACTAATTTTGGTGAAAAAACATTAATAGCTGATTCTCTATGCGGTTCAAGAATATCTTTTATTTTATTCTTGGTTTCTGGAATCAGCAAATTATATTCATTACTTTCCTTTAATTTATCCCGTAATTCTTTTATTTGCGATATATAAGGGGCATCATACGTAATCGTGCTCAAGAAATAATCTATATTCTCGACAAGCTTGTCTCTTCTCTCCATCAGTTCTCCTCTCCAAGTCCTGTAATATGATTTTTGTATGGGTCTCTTTTTAATCTGCAAATCCTTATTGTTCCCTTCCATAGCGCCTTGAGCATAGTCAATAATAAAACCATATAATGTTCCACCCAAGAAGGTCTTAAGACCAGTCATTACTTTTTGTGCTGTTACTTCTCCAGAAAGTTTAGCTTCGATCTCTTCAAACATTTTCTTGTCAGTTTCTAAAGAGCTTTTCAATTCTTTCAATGCATCCAAAGTGTTATTTATACCAGCATCAATCTGCATTTGTGCCTGCTCTAAGTCGCCCGTGACGTTTACGGCAATAATTGCCTTAGCTTCCTCGATTCTTTCGTTTAATCCATCTCGATATTTGTTATTGGAACCAATAATACGATTATCCCTCAAAGGACTTTTAAGCTTATCAATTGTTTCAAGACATGACTGAATGTAGAGCTCGACTTTCACAATCAAACTCCCTTCTCTTCTCAGACTGTAAACTAACGACAAAGAAGCGGTGTAAATAAATTGTTGTAGGTACATCAGTTTAGTGGTATTCTCCCCGGGCTTGGGATTACGAATATAGCCCCGGATACTCCCCAACATAAATTCGTAGAGTGGTAGAAGCCTAAACACTTTCGCCAATTCCTTTGATTCGTGGTCAAGATTCTTTAAATCCTTAAATAAGCTATGGGTAGTGTGAAGCGGCATTAGTATTTCTGTAATAGCTGAATTGTTGCAAAAGTTATAAAAGAAGTCCATTTGGAATCTTGTGAGAAATTCTTTGGATATCAAAGCTCCTTTCAATGCTCCTTTATATTGACTGACGACATCGTGAAACTTTTTAACTTCGCGTGGAAGACTCTGATTGTTCTGATTTGGTTTCACAACGACCCACTTGAAGGAGAATGTACCATTCACTGGTCCAGACACAACATAGCTGGCAAGCAACTGATCCTCGCTGTTTCCTCCTGGACCGCTCTTTCCACCGACTCCAGGACTAACATAAGTGCCATCGAAGAAAGACATCTTGATTTCTTTCTTTTGATTGAACTGAATCATTTCAACATTGCCAGTTTCATGGTCACCACAAACTCTGCCGTCTTCCCGCTTGTCCTTGTTCTTATAAACAATATAATTGAAGGTTGTTGTATTAGTGACTCCTTCTGAATAATTCGTATGAGTTAGATTAAATGAATAATGCATTACAGAGAGAATGTCGGAACCGTTCTGGATCTCTGGATTGAAGGTGTTACTAGTTGTTGTGGTTTGCGGCAAGTTCGGGAACTTGTTTGCTTCATTGTCACCTCCATCTTGTCCAGGACATCCAGAAGCGAATGTCACAGAAATGTTCAGATTTTTCCCGAAGATAAATTCCTGTCCTATGCCCAAGAATCCACCAAGAGCTCTTCCAGATAAATCAGAATCTCTTTCGGCTCTTTTGTCTTTGGCAGTAATGGCAACAGCTGGTTTGGGATTCCCGGATGGATTAGAAAAAAATGTCAGGTTGAACAGTGGATAATCAACTATCTCCCAAACAGGGGAGATGATGCTAATAACGGGCTCCTCTGTGGATAACACAATAGAAGTGTTGTCCACTGACGAGTTGCCAGTAGTTAACAAGTTGATTACATTCCTATTGATGAATACTTTGTGAATAGCTCTAATATCAATTGAAGTTATAGGATCGGTACAATTAGTAAAAATGTCGCTTAATATAATGAAATTACCCATGGCTTGCACGGAGCCTTTCGTGCATTTTATTACATTTCTATCCTTCAAAGTATGTTGTAAAATTTTATTTACATCTTGAAATTTTCTCTTATTCATTGTGATGTTTTTTATTAATGTTCCATTGTATATTAGTTCATTTAGGCCTGAAATCTTATCCACAAATTTAAAATAATTTTGTGGAGATATAGTTATGCCTTGCTCTTTTCCAGGTTTTAGCCAGTCATCAAGGTTTGCGACATTGTACAGAGTCCTTTTGCGCTGCACTTTGTAAGAGGACAACGAAACATACATACGCATCAAAATTTCTGACCACAGTTCGACTTCGGATATATATTTACTAGTTTCGTAGGACTTGACCAAAAATGCCGATCGTTTATTTAATCTCATTCGTTTGTCCTGAAGAAGTGATCTTAGCTGATTGCCTAAAGTTTTCTCAAAACCTGCAAGGGCGAGGTTGTCTTTGTCCGGCCTGGGGCTGTTGGTCACAGTCTCATTTCCCCAGATCCCATTCAGGCAGACGAACAGCGCCATGGAGAAGAGAAGCAATTCAGAGGATGAAGCCATCTTGGTGTTTAATGACGTCCAATCTGAAACCAACGTTAATCTTATATCTAACAAATAAAATATTGTGAATAATATTCTTTCAAACTTATGACAAAATATAATCAACAACTCGATGAATTGTGATTCATTCTACGTTACCTTTAAAATTAGAGGTGTTTACTTCTATCAGTAGTGGTTTGTAAACTGTGGTATGACCTTCCCTTCAAACTGATATCAAGTTTTGAACTTTTAATTATTCACTGCACGTTCGCTACATAAAATGTTTTATTTCATCGATAAGTCAATCCGATAACAATTGAATCTGATTATTATTACTGAGTCGATTTAATTATCATTTATTTAGAATTATATGTTGGTAGATTGCATTTTTCTTAATCATAATAAAATTATCTATTTGCTTTTATTACTTTGGATTTATATTTTAATGCTAATAGGAAAGTCTTATGAAATTTTATTCTAGTAGGTTTATTTCTAAATATCAATACAAATCATAATGATAAAGACACTTATCTCCCCTGAAATATAAAATTTTCATTCATACAAATAAAAACTAAATTTCATTAAATTTCAACTTGTTAAATTTCTTATTTCTTCTATAATCTGAAGATATTACGTTTTATGTTTTTACTCATTACAAGTATAGATAGTTAAACTTTCAATAATGCAATATTTTATTGCTGTTGAAGGGGTGTCAAGTTATCAACGGTGATCGATTATTTGCCGGAATGGAATGTGAAGGTAAAACCTGCAGAATTGCGTGTTTTCAAATCTTGTACAAAATTAAATTTACTAGGTAACTTGTTTATGATTTAATCGTACATTATTTCAGCGATGTTATGTTTGATATTGTAGGACCAAAATTTCGCTATTTTGTTGACATCTTCAGACTACTCTGTGAAGTAAGGGCGCATCGTTCGAGCTAAATAATCAAACGATAAATCAATAATAATCAATAAAGCCCAATGTCCCAATACTCTATCATCTGGGCTTGAATAATAATGTATAATAATTATCTACCTGTGTTTCAAGAAGATGATCTCTATTGTGTACGTGGCTCAGCAAGTGAAGTGTTCCTAATGACTGACTCAAACACAAGCGCAGATCTACACTAAACTGCTGATTATCTGATTAAATTTAATACAAACATTCTTGCGCATGCTAGCATTTATTACGTTTTTAATTATAAATACTTTCATTGCTTACTTCAGCCAGCGTTAGGTAATAATCTCGTAGTAAAGTCAACACTTAAACTGAATCAATTATTTCTAATAAGCATCATTAATGAAGAATAGGTCGTGGGCATCAGGTCATGTAACGTATATTTATATATTTTTTATGGCGCATACTGATTTTTTTTGTCTTAATTTTGCTTAGTACTAATACTCTGGTAAAAATTTGGAAACTTATGAAATTGTTATACCATAAAAGGTATGATCAAATTGCTTTTCTTCGTTTCTTATTTGTTTACGTATTCGGTTACGCATTGGGTCATTAACGACGTCAAGTGTATTAACGACGCACACTCTGCTGACAAATAATTGCTGTCGTTTTATATTTACGCTGCATACCTCACTGGTGCACATTGGTCATGTTTTACATGACGGGACCCTCTAGTTTATATTAGGTAATCAAGGTTCAAGGTCAAGGTATACATGGGAAATGTACTGTGTCATTGTAAAATATTTAAATATTCCGATGATGCACTGATTATTTGTAGTTACAATACAAAATGCTCTCTCAATACTGAATTCTGATTCAAAAGCTTTTGAGAATTGGATGAAAATTGTTAAGCTATAAATGTTCAAAAATATATAGTCATATCTCTATGATATAGTCAAGATTTATAAATGTTTATGCAAATCTGTCAATGGAAAGTAGGTATATATTTATAAATTATATTATTTAATTGATTATATTTTTTTTTGTAATTCATACGAAAAAAATTAAATGTTTGAAATACTACATTCGAGCATGTTGGAAATAGAAGTGTATTTCCGTCTAATAAAATCACGATAAACCACAGTAGAGGTTTACGAAAACCCACTCGGGTCGAGCGCTAGATCACGTGACAGGTTATGTCAGATCACGCTCGGGTCCAGCTGGTATTCGAACGCAATTTCTGGTTTGTCAGATGCTCCGTCTTCTTCAAGCAGGTTGAAGCAGGCTTCAAGGGGTTGGTTCAGTCTGAAGATGGCGGGAAATATGAACCCAGTTTTGATTGCCAGCGTCTTCAATGAATTTCAGTAATATTTATGAAACATAATAAAGAAAACTAATAAGTGAACATTCTTATTCTTACCTTTAAACTCTTCAGCCGTAGCTGGATCGACTTCTACATCTAATTTCTCTCCTTTTACTTTTAATGACAGTCGGCTGAGCGCCATTTCTTACCAATATGGCGCTCCTCGCTCGGGTTGAGAACCCTGCTCGAGAGCAGGGGCGTGAGTTCTGTGCTCGGGTTGTGTTTGGAGCAGTTCTGAGTACGTTTTCGTAAGCGGGTCGGGTCGCTCCGATCGAGTATTCGAAAGGTTTGAAGCGCCAGTTCACGACCCGAGTGGGTTTTCGTAAAGTTCTATTGAGGACCTTCTTATATTGACAACGCTATCTATTTCCAGTCTAACTCACCCCACGGAAAAAAAAACATGTTTATCTATTTGACTGATTGGTGGAAGCGAGATCGCTGCAGCTTGGCTAGCGAGAGAGTGAGAAGGCGGTAGTGCAGCCTCAACTAGAATCAAGTATGCATTCCTAGGACTTAGACAAATCCAAATACCGTTTTATGAACGTAGCATAAACATAGCTTATTGATTTTTTTTCAAACGAATCCTGACAGAGGTTACAAACATGTTTGCCATTGGCATACAACTGAAATAACAATGTTCAGGACATATCAATCCCACATAACCTGACTGTTTCATATTCCCCAACATTCCCCTATTACATCCTACACGACCACGGCGGGTAAGTAAATTTCATCTTTGTTTTGCCTACATATTAACGTTTAATTAACACATTTTACATCAATTTAAATAATTCACATACGACTTGCAACAAGTAAAATGACAGGCAGTGTCAGGAGGATTTTGTTAGCGCGCTCAAGAAACGCTCCATTCTCCCCGTACTGGTGCTTCCCATCATTCGCGTCACTGGGGAAGATCTTGTTGTTGCACAGATCGCCCATACAACATTGGAATTGATTCTTGCAATCACGTTCAGCGCTGTTACAAGCCGTGGCACATGTCTCCTCTTGAATAAACCCACATGATCGTGTTCTACAACAAAATTAATTACTCAAAACAAACATTGAGGGAGATACAAAACTGTCTAACAGAATCATTTTTGAGTTAGATATGTTGTTCTTAATTGATTGTTTCTCTGTGTTGTAAATACACTGTGTTAAAAAAGGTTATTTTTAATTAGCACAGACTTTATAGGATGATGCCATCACATTTTTTCCGCCAATCCATTTCTTTCAAATACCGTTTTATGAATTATTGTCGAGTGTACTTACTGGATCTTTTAAAATAGGAAAATCTCAATTTGTTGCGAAATATCTAAAGATCGAGCTCGCTATCACCGCCATAGCCTAAACGGCTGAACCGAACGATCTGAAATATTAACCACATATTGTGCACTTTTGGCGTCTAATGATACCTTGCCCTTACATTTTTTTGTGTCGCCATTTTGAAACAGGGAGTGACCTCATATCTCAAAAACGGCTATAGACCGATCGGAACGAAATTTTGCGCCAATCGATTCAGACGATCATATGGAATATCTAAAATAAATGTATAAATGCGGGTCATTCTCAACAGAATTGACGAACTGCTGTTCACAGTGTTTAGTAATTTTTATTTGGAAATGTTGCACTCATATTCACATTATTCTTGTTGAATATATTAGTTTGAGCAATTGGGAAGTGGTTGCCAAAATTTTGAGGTAATTAAATACCTCACGCAGATTTTGTAGGACTTTGAAACTCTGAAAATCCTGAAAATAGGCTGTCCCACACCATGATATTCATTGTATTTCATGATATTTTTCACATTTGCAATTTTTAATTATGGATTAGCAATAGTTATTAATGATCTATGAAACACACTTCTTCAGACTACTAAAGAAAATGTAGCATTAGTAAGTGATTTTCATTTTTAATCTTAAGATAACTTTTGTCCCACACTACTAGTCATGAATGTTACTTTTTGAATTTTACCGCTTTAAAATTAAGATAAGACTACTCAAGAAGGATGTGACTTAGGTTCTTGTTTTGGTGCCTGCCGAGTCAATATTTTTTGGCGATTTCTTTTGCAAAGAAAATGGTACTTTGCCTCATCTGAAGACTGTTCCAATGTGCGCATTTTAATTCAAAGTCATGAATGTTACCTCTTAAAAATAACTAATTGCATTAGCAATGTTAATTGAAGTATCTTACATTGAAAGTGTTCTATAACCTCATGTTGGTAGGCATAAACAAACTTTGAAAAACTTTATACAAACTGGTATTCTGATTTTTAAAGCCTAGATTATCATGAATGTTACCTGGTCATGAATGTTACTTAAAAAAGTAACATTGAAATATACTTCAAATATATTCAAATAACATGTATTTGAGTAGTATATAAAGTATCCAATAAGAAAATGTATCATAAATGTTTATTTTATCTATTAGTAAGGAGACTCAGGTCATGAATGTTGGTACCATTCATGACCTTCATGATTGTTACCCTGAGTCAAGACTATTTCCATAAAGTTTTTGATAATGTGAAACTACACAATAATTATATAATTTTGTATGTGCCTTTCAATTATGTATCTAAATCAGTGCTAGTTTTACTGATCAAATATTAATTTAATCATATTTGAGCCAAATGTAAAAGTAACATTCATGACCATTTTCTATATTGTGCCATAAAATGCACCCAAATTTAAAACTAGATAAACCCTTTCTAGGTAATGTATAAAACATTATCCTTGATCATTCCACATAACATTTTCTCGGATTAATTTTTTTTTTTAAGTTAGTGCATTTTACCAAATCGTTAATCCCATTGAGAATGACCCATATAATGTAAATTTAAATTTTCACTCTTCAGGTACCTACCCACTCAGCAAAAACTTCTAATAAACTAAGAAAAACAATCAGATATAAATGACAGGAGACATGGACACTGCAGAAAAAAACTATAAAAGTACTAATAATAATGTCATGAAGGGAAGCAAGCAACAGGTTAGTTTTGAGGTTTCTTTTGGCTTCTCGTCATCGGGCGCTCACGAACATGACCACTCAACTTCTTCTCAGTGTTGAATCCAGACCATTTTTCTCGGGAGGGGCACTTGAATAGTTGGGGGTGGCATATTTTTTGGGTACTTTTTGGATGTTTGTGTTTCATGGGGGGGGGGGGGGGGGGTATAGAGTTATTTTATGAATAATGCTTGTAGTTGTACAAAGCACGAAGCAATTATTATTCGTAATACGGTAATATATTTTGAAAAGTCACAGTGGAAACAGGGGGATCGGGGGCATAGCCCCCGAGAAAATTTTTGATCATGGTGATTCGTTTAGGTACAATTTTGAATCACAGTGTATAGCTATTTTAGGGAATTATAAATTGCAAAATATCCAAAAAATGGTCTAAGAGATTTAAGAATTGGTAAATTTATTGAACTTATCAGGACATGCATGTCCGGGGCGTATAGCCCCGAAATTTTATTGGAATTTTAACTCAATTCTAACCGTTTTGGAAGGTTTTTTGACATGATCCGTCTATTTTTACGTGTTTTTTCACATATTATTTTGAAGGTATTTTGAATAGGTATTTGTGCCGGGGGGAAGGGGCACATGCATACCTCGGAAGGGGGGGGGGGGGCACTGCCCCCCCTCCCCCCCCCCCCCCCCCCCGAGGTATGCCTGGATTCAACACTGCTTCTTCTTCTTCATGATCTTTTCTGGCTGGCTAGTAGATGCCCCGTCCATCAAGTGGTGGAACGATCTTCCTAAACCGCTTATCTACTCTTATGGATTGACTTGACAACTTGACTACTTGACTATGGACTACTTGACATATTATTAGTACTTTTATAATTTTTGACTCTTGTTAGTTTTTGTGTGCAGTATCCATGTCTCCTGTCATTTATATCTGATTGTTTTTCTTAGTTTATTAGAAGTTTTTGCTGAGTGGGTTGGTACCTGAAGAAGACTACGAAATATGTACTTGAAACGTCGTAATAAACGTTATACCCATTAAGTACCAGCGTCCTTGTTTGAGGACAGTTGAAAAAGTATTTTTTTGGGGGGTCTTTCTACCTTTTTTTGTTTAACTTTTAATATTTATTATTGATACCAATGAATGTCGCTACTTAAAAATATTTTTCTTTATTACTTATGTGCATTAATTTTTTTCTAAATAAATACTGAAAAGTGTTCTCATTTTTTGCTTCTGAAGAGGTGTCCAAATAATTATTTTTTTAAATATACAAAGTATATTTTTCATAAATTAAAAATTATGATAATTATGTCAACATGTTGGTTAAACATATGCACTTAATAATATGTTCAATATTTTCTGCAATCATGCACCAGGTTTGACTGAATATTGGTGTCCTCAAATGATGACGCTGGGACTTGGCCATATCAAAAGCACTGCATATTGATGCAGTATAACACAGCTTCTATACAAAAGATATCTCTTCTGACTGCACATTGAACTTACAAATACTTATTAGTTGATAGGGGTACACTCATGGGAGTCCACGGTGCGAGGGGTGGGGATGCTGACCCCCCCCCCCCCCCTCCCCCCCGGGCCCCTTGATTCCAACAGACTGCATAATGAAGGAATTTACTCTTTATTTCTATACTAAAACGCCCAAAAATGGTAAAATTTATAAAAAATTTCTCACGCTCATGGAGTCCGGACCCACATGAGTTTGCGCCCCCCCCCCCTCCCCCCCCCCCCCCCGGAAGAAAACGCTCATGGGTATACAATGCTTCGATTTCCAATGCGCACCTTTGTAGTAGATACCTCGTATATCCATGCCCCGTTGCCCCCTTGCTATGTCCCGGGGGGTGGGGGGGGGGGCCGGACCCACACAAGTTTGCATGCCCCCCCCCCCCCCCCCCCTCCCCGAATAAAACATATGGACGCTCATGGGTACAATTCTTCAATTTCCAATGAGTAGATAATTTTCAAAGGATATACCTTGTTTTTCCAAGCCCCCCTTGCCCTCCCTGCCTCCCCGGGGGGTGAGGGGGTGCATGGCAATAAAATCATTTCTTCATATGGAAAGAGGGGCGCAGGTGGCGAGCCCCTGTACCCGCGTGCCTGTCCCGCAGGACTTTTCTTTTGTTTATTTTACACTTTGTAATCAATTTTAGTACACTTTAGGCGTATAATCTTGAAAATTTTGATTTTTAATAAGTTTTACACTTTGAGATGTGTAAAAGCTTTGGGCGCAAAGCATCTTTTGGTTATTTTGACACTTTGAAAACATTTTTTTGATGATTTTTGTTTATCTTCATCTAAAACACATCAACACTTGTATTTTTCCCTAACATCTAGGGGAGGGGGGTTCCTCCCCCCCTTCCCGGCGGCGAGAATTGAATTGCAGTTAGGTTCGTAAATGGAGTTATTTTTCAGCCAAGGAGTAAGGGTGGTAAAACGTCACTCACAATCATGACGTCGATCTAACTCAGCAGATCAGCTGTTATGAAATGTTATTGTCTTTGCTCAGCTGTTTAATTTGATTAATGAAATGTCATTGCCTTCCATGTCAATTTTCTTTCAGTTGATGTTATATGAAGATAATGTATATTTAAATAATGGAAATGGAGTTAAGCAAAAGAGAAATAAGTGACCTAGAGGTGTGAAAGCATTTTACGTTTAATTAAGTATGATAGCGGTCGACTGCACTCGTTTCTCATTGGTTAATTTTTAACCCCATTTACGAACCTATCTGCAATTCAATTCTCGCTTCCCGGCGCCCATGTAATATACTTAATTAAGTATATCTCCAACCCAACGGCTGGTGTGTTGGATACCTCGGTTCTCGTTAGATCACCGAGGTTAAGCAACATTGAGCGCGGTCAGAGGTTGGATGGGTGACCATTCAACTCTGCCTTGCCAGGTTGCTGCCGTTGGGCCAGAGCGACTGGGGTGTTTGGGGGTTAGTGTGACGACCTCCCTCCACCTGTTATCAGTCTCTCGACGGCGCGGGTTGTGGAGGCCCGTGCTGTGAATGTCACACCGTCCTTCGGAAGGGACGTTAAGCCGTTGGTCCCCTTGGTATCTTTCGTCAGGAGTAGGCTACATGCCGGTACCGGGTTTCCTCTCCTCCCTTCTCTATTACATTCTCACTAGTGGAGCCTCGGCTCCGTTGAGAATATAGGCTTAATAATAATAATGAGTATACATACATCTTATAACATGTTACCACCATATTATTAATGCTAAACAATGAATAACAATAAAAATATTTGTTACCGTGTTTATACTGCATAGTCCCAGCGTCCTCATTCGAGGACAGTAAATTTTCCCTATAAAAAATTAAAAATAAAATAAAATAAAAATATCACGCTTTTGAGTGATTTTTTTATAACAAATATTGATTGGAAAAACTTTGAAATTCGAAAAAAAAATTAATTTGGGAATTAATGGGTTAAGCAACAGTCTTTCTCTAAATTAGAATATGGGTATATATAATTGCATATAAATATATATCTTGCATAAATATTCAAAATGTAACTAAAATCACCTCTTATTACAATTCAGAAGGCTTATAATGCTGTACAAAAACAAAAACTTGTAAAAAAAACTGCCAAGCACCTTCCCACTTAAAACAATTGGGATCTAAAAGAAGGGCCAAGCAACAATATATTGTTTAAACATTTTCGCACTTAAAATTCGTGAAATCATTTCGCCCAGTTACTGCCGCCAAGCACAACATTATAAACCTAACGTTGTGTCTAAATTTGAAGAATAAAATCTAGGTGCACCATCATTGTAAACTTTAAAAAAATTATAAAAATTAAAAACGACTTAAAAAATAAATTTAAAATCGAAATTAAAAAAATTAAAAATAAAGCTGTGCGCATTGTGTCAAGAAGAAGGCAATATAAGAATAAGATGACGACAAAGGACACAACGAAAGAAAGAATATGACGATAAAGGAGCCGAATAAAAACAGAAAGTAGGAAGAAGATAGGAGAATCTACGGTCGGTGCAAATTCAATGCGCCAAGCTTTATTTTTATTTTTTAATTTCGATTTTAAATTTATTTTTTAAGTCGTTTTTAATTTTTATAATTTTTTTAAAGTTTACAATGATGGTGCACCTAGATTTTATTCTTCAAATTTAGACACAACGTTAGGTTTATAATGTTGTGCTTGGCGGCAGTAACTGGGCGAAATGATTTCACGAATTTTAAGTGCGAAAATGTTTAAACAATATATTGTTGCTTGACCCTTCTTTTAGATCTCAATTGTTTTAAGTGGGAAGGTGCTTGGCAGTTTATTTTACAAGTTTTTGTTTTTGTACAGCATGTCATATGGGGTAAAAGTTTATAGCAGCTTTCATTGATCATTAAGTGTTAACTATCATTACATTGTTAACGCCAACAACGTCACTTCTTGTCTAAAGTTTTCTGTTTTTCTTCCAATTGTTCCAAAGTTAGTATAACGAAAGGGTCAATCTCTTTTGGTTGAATTTGAGTTATCTCAACTTTTAAATTGTTAAAAGTTCACTTCTTTGAGTCATGTGAATAACGAAAATTTTTAAATTCTTCCTAGTTCACTTTTATATGTCACAAAAGCGTAAAAGCATCCAGATGCTTACAACAAATTTAAATAAAATCCGGATGGTTTTGGAATGCAAAATGCTGTGTTTCGTAAACAGAGAAGTGAGAACCTTTCAATAGCAAAGACGAAAGCCGTCTGATTTATTGCCGCCGAGTACATACAACGCAATGTCAGATCAAATCAATTGGCAACAAGGTCATCATCAGTCGGTCGTCGAAGATTCTAGTATTTGTCAGAAGACGAGTACCTAGGTATTTGGATGGTCATATCAAAACTCTCGATCGAACCGTTTTATTTGTAGCGTTGAAAATCTAACAATTTAGTTGTTATCAACAACTTCTGTTACGATACAATTGTTTCGATTTGTTTTCAAGTGTTGTGTAAAGCAATATGTTATCTTTTTTCTGCCAAAATTAAAAACTATCGATCGTTTCATTTGTACCGGCTATAAGGTAACATTTCGTCTGTAAAATGCCAACAATAACATTTTGTCAATCAAACGGTTTCGGTATTCTTCCAAAAGCGTTTATAACGAATCTATAAATAGATTGAAAACTCAAGTGTGCAGTGGAAATTCGGACACAAATTTCTTTCTTGATTGGATATTTTTAATTTTTTAGCATCGCTTGTCCGAAGTATTGAATTTTGTTGCGTCACATGAGGGCTAATTGTAACTAACGCTATAGTTCCCAAGTAAGTTTGGTATTTGATATTTCATTTTGACAATTTTAAAGTTTTGAACGCCTAATTGAGCCTTTTTCTAGTTTAGTAACTGCGAGCCCCCAAAATTCTGTTTTGACCACGAATTGTTTTATTATTGCAATTTTTAACGTGTATTGTCAAATAATTATTATAATCCATATAGGTAAAATATTAAAAGTGTACCTAAAGTAAGCGTTGAATGCATATCGGATTATCATTTTGAACACTTAACCTTGAACGCCAAAATGAAGGAAGTAAATAAAAAAAATAAAAAAATTAGACCTTCAAGGAATCGAACTCACGACCACCAGGAATACAATCGTAGCTAGCACTTGCCTACAGTGAATGCGCTAGTGAGACGAACAATGTCTGCAGCAGCTGTGTTCTACCTCAAAGAGGAAGAGCGGAACATAAATATTGATAATTTTACACCTTCCGGTGAGTGAGAAGTGTTTGGATTTTCTTGAAGTGGAGTGTCTAGCAATGTATTGTCTTTAATGTTGCCAATTTTCATAACTCTAGATGGACCCGTTTGACTTTTATAAAATTTAAAATTGTAATAACTTCACTTCCGGTTAAAATTTTTCATCGATTTTTGCAAAAGAGAGCATGAGGAGTTAATGTCTATGATTCTGCCAAATTTCAACTCTCTAGACTGAAAGATGCGACCTGTAGACGAGAGCAATCGTAGAGACGTGGGCAGTAACTAACTAACTAACTAACTAACTAACTAGCTGAAAATGTGATTTTAACATGATTCAGGCCCAATTTTCACCCTGAAGGGATGATCGCAGCCCTTTGAAATTTGGTAGGTGTTGTCAGGTGGCTAAATATACCCGATAACCATGGTTTTTAACTTCCATTTCAAACTGCGTCTATGCGAGCCGATACCCCGAAATCACCACTTAAGCCGATGCTGTATAAGTCTGTGGAAGTAAGCTCGCCGTTTATAAAAAGTAGACCTCGTAAAAGACGGTGCTTGGCAGCGTCGAGCTATCGCCTGACTAGATGATGGATAATGCTATTTGTACAAAGTGCTTCCGACAGGGGCAAATTGTTGGTTTGGTTGGTGCATACGTTTTATTTACTGAGCAGCTTAGGAAAAAACTTTACCCATATATTTGAAGACAAATTCAAACAAGCGAAAGAAAGGCTTTTTCTCTTAATGAAAGCTGGGCATCTCAAAAAAAATAACTCTATGCCCTATGGTGAGAGACGCGTCCCGCGTTCGCGGTCGGATATTTTTCACGACGCACATCCCTTCATATCATCCTGACTTCATGGAAGTTTTCCACCGTAAGTTATGATGTTTGAAAGTGTTTCGGCTCGTAATTTAGTAAAGGAGAAAATCTCAAATAACTAAATTATGTAAAAATTATATCTAAAACGTACTAATGTTATTAGTTACGAACAAACGAATAATATAATAAAATTATATTAAACCCCTTTGGGTATTATTATTATTATTATTATTATTATTATTATTATTATTATTATTTATTTTAAAATGTACATACATACAGAGGTACACTTACCGGTAGCGAGTATAGGGCAAGCCCCGTAACACATGTGCCTCGCTACCGGCTTATAGTCAAAACAAGTTATGATGTACTTGCACAGTCAATATACAACACAATAGACACAATAAATACCACGTATTATAAACGTGAAAGTCAATAAATTAGTCAATTAAAAATAAAACTATACATAGTAAATAAAACCATCAGATAAAGGTAACATATTATTGCACTGTATAGCTAACCATTAACATATCTATCAACTAAGTAACTGCGAATTTTAGTTTTAAAAGATTTAAAACTCTCTTCCTGCCTAATATGTGCAGGAAGAGAATTAAAGTATTGCACAGTTCTAAAATAAAACCCCTGCTGGTAATCAGTTGTCCTGGCAAATGGTGGAATGAACCCCCCATTCACACTATGCCGCGACCTGGATAAGGCATTTATGGTCACACGAACAAAGGGATCAATTTCAATAATATTTAATAACATTTTCTTAAAAAATAAAACATCCATTTCCCTCAATAGGTCGTCAATTGATAACATGCAACACATAATGCGCCTATCCTTCTTTGATAAGTCTGGCCTTCCAGTAATAAACTTACTTGCCCTATCTTGTATAGCTTCAAGTTTTTTTATATTATTCAAGCTGGAAGGGTGCCACGCAGGGCAACCGTATGTTAAGATAGGTCTAACCAAACCCAAGTACACAGTCCTCTTAACATTAGGTATTGCGCTCTTTAGAACTCTAGAAATAAACCCAAGAGCCTTCGCTGCTTTCACCCTAACCCTCTCAGTCTGAATATTCCACTTCATTTGACAAGTGACCGTTACCCCCAAGATATCAAATAAGGTATCAAGTAACTTTCAATTTATTATGGTTCTACCTCTAATAAAATCTTATTTTCTCATTTTTGGACTTAATTACTTTCTCCTTCAAGCCCACGAAATGTACTAGAATGTATCTAATTGATCTTGCCCGTGGGCAGTGATGAATGATGAATGATGAATGTATTTACTGCTTACTTCTCTTTTTCGTGAAATTTGCAAGTGTAAACTTGATCTTGGCACGTAGACTTTTCCATCGAGTGCTTGTCTGGGTCGTTGCACTCTCTCTGATTCCTGGAGTTACAGTCGTAGCACGTGAGTGGTGGTCCAGGCCTGACCTTTGGGAATGGAGTGACGCAGCCTTTCTTGTAATCAGGATGTGGATCGCAGCAATAGAATCTTTGGCTGAATTCTATTTCCGAGCATTGCCTACAAAATACAAGTACCTTACACTAGAATGACCTTAACCCACGAGTAGTCACCTGGGGTCTGTCAGACCCCAGCCTTGCCATTTCTCCTGTTTCTTTAAGGATAGCTGCACTAGGACTTTTTCCTTCTCAGTACCTTCAAGTTAGACACTGAACTCACTGACAGACAATGTTGCATATCTAAAAAAAAATCGTGTGACGAACAGCAGGGCTTCAAAGTTTTGGTGGACCTGTCAGACCCCAGGTGACTACTCCCGTCACTATTTTTATTTTTTTACACAATAGGCACCGAGTGTTGACGCTATTTTGTTTCTGAAAATGAGGGACAGCGCGATGGATGGCAGAAACTAGCAACTCGTGACGTGATCCTCATACCCTTAGTTGCAGCAGTTAGTTCTAGTGGAGCGGTCGCTCCACGCCAGCCAAGTCGTACGGCGCGCGCACACTCTCATATAAAGGCTGGAGCAAACCCACTTTTACTGTAGGCATCAAAGTGGCATTTTCGGCCTACTGGATCTTAAAATTGGGGAATCTCACATTGTTGGAAAATATCTCAATTTCGAGCTATGACCCACCCTACAACATATACCAAATTTGGGAACAATAGGAACAATTTGCGCCTTTGCGAGCTCGAGGGCTGAGAAAACCGTGTTTTAGAGCGGTTTTCATAATAATAATAATAATAATAATAATAATAATCTCAGTAGTAGTAGTCTCCTGGAATTCAAATCCGGTAAACAGGCCACAGCCTAAACGGCTGAACCGATTGATCTCACATTTTTACCAAGTGTGCACTTTTGGCGTCTGATTTAACCTTCACCCCATGAATTTTTTGTGTCGCCATTTTGAAACCGGAAGTGACGTTATATCTCGTCAACAGCTAGACCGATCGGAACGAAATTTGCGCCAAACGATTCAGACGGTCAACTTTATGGATTATCAGTAGCAAAAGACTATGCATTATGTTAATGAAACCGGATATGACGTCATGAAATTTGAAATACATCGATTGGCATTTCGGCAACAAAGATTGATCCGATTATTTTGATATTTTTGTAACGTATGTACTTTTGATATCTTATTTGACTTATTATAAAACCAACCGGAAGCCGCCATTTAAAAACCGGAAGTGACATCATATCTCAATAACGGCTAAATAGATATGAACGAAACCAGCGCTAAACAATTGAGACGGTCAACTTTATGTATTATCATCAATAATATTTGCAGTTTCCCATACCGAAACCGGAAATGACGTCACACATTTTAAAAATCTCACAAATTTACATTTTGATACAATAAATATACTATTTGAGACAGCTTATAATAAAATGTAATCATGTTTAAATTATAATTCAAGGGGTCAGTGATTTCAGCAGCCATTTTGAAACCGAAAGTAACGTCATATCTTGAAAATTGGTTGACTGATCGGTATGAAACTACCGCCAAACGATTCGGAAGGTCATCTCTATGGAATAGGAACAGTCAAACTAGAATTTTCCTATTAATGAGACCGGAAATGACGTCATTCAAATTTATAAATTATTATAATCCCCTCCAGAAATACATATTCAGAAAGCTTAAAATAATACACATCATTTATAGATACATTCTATGTGGCAGTGCAGTAAGTTCAGCAGCCATTTTGAAAACCGAAGTGTTGCCATAATATCTCGGAACTCGGTTGACTGATAGCATAGAGGAACCCTTCTTACCTCTATGCTGATAGGAATGAAACCTTTGCTATTCTTCATGAAATATCATTTAAAGCAAATATATAGTACCATACGCAGAATTTCATTAGTTAACCAAATTGTCAATGGCGACTTTTTTTAAAGGATTTAGTAATTGTTCAATCGATATGACGTCACAAGTTCTATGAATAAACTAAAAAAAGGAGTGATATCCCCATAAAAAACACTCCGTGTAAAAAAACAGCCAAGTCTCTTCAACTAAAAAAAAATTGGAAATCTAAAAAATTCTGCACTGAAAAGTAGTGATATCAAAAAATGGGCCAAGTCAAAACTTTATTTGAAAATCAAAAAATACTTGGCGCATCGTTTTTTTAGGGCATTATAGAGGTATACTATATGTATTATGTATATTTGATGTATATTTTCTATCTGGTCTATACTTCTAAACTATGTATAAACGATGCGCCAAGTATTTTTTGATTTTCAAATAAAGTTTTGACTTGTCCCATTTTTTGATATCACTACTTTTCAGTGCAGAATTTTTTAGATTTCCTAATTTTTTTAGTTGAAGAGTCTTGGCTGTTTTTTTTACACGGAGTGTTTTTTATGGGGTAAACATTACTCATTGTATGCATTCTTACAATAACACGCCACATGATATTTCGCTGTGAAAAATGTATGAAGTGTAAACAATTCCACTGAATCTGATAAAATTGAAGAAGATCGTCAGGCTGGTGGCACTTGTGTGCCACGGTGGTTGAGACTGAGGCTTGCGCCTATTCCTCAACGGCTGGTGAGTTTATTCGGCACGGTGTTCTTCGTGAATCTGCCAGCTGCAGATGGGGCGTGTCTAGATGTTCAGCGCATCTATTGGTCTAGGATACTTGTCCCAGGGATTGGTTGTTATTTTGCTGAGTGCGGCAACAGTGGGTTGTCGTGGTTGGCGAGTTGCTCGTAGAACTTGATGTTCAGTCTCAACATGTGTTGTGTGAGTAGCTCTGCGTCAACTTGGCGGTGTATGTCTGCGGTTCGGACGTACATCGGCAATCCCAAAGCCAGACGGAATGCCTTGTTCTGGACCCGTTGAAGTTTGTCCCGAAGTAGTTTGGCACATCCGCTCCAGATGGGGCAGGCGTACGTGATCGTCGGACGGACGATTGCCGAGTAGACTCGCGTCTTCACCGCGACACTCATCGACTTCGAGCGAAGGAGAGGGTAGAGGCCGGCCATCTTGCGCGCCGCTTTCTGCTGAACGAACTCGACGTGGGCTCGCCAGTTCAGCTTGCTGTCTAGCTTTACCCCAAGGTAAAGGCTGTTCGGCTGCCAGATGATCTCTTGCCCGTCAAGTTTCAGCTCCGGTGTGTGTTTGAGGCGGCGGCGAGTGAAGAGAGTGGCGGTGGTCTTAGTCGCGTTCAGCTCAATCCTCCAAGCCGAGTACCATTTGGACAGCACGTTGAGGGCGTTCTGAAGCCTCCTCTCGAGGAACTCTCCTTTGCCGGACTGCGCGATGATGGCTCCATCGTCGGCGTAGAACGCTAGGTCGATGTTCTTGATGTTAGTCGGCACGTCGTTCAGGTAGGTGTTGAAGAGGAATGGCCCGAGGATGGACCCCTGGGGCACTCCGGCGGTCACCGGTCTTGTGGTGGATCTCTCTTCTCGGAGACTGACGTGGAACGATCTTCTCGTCAAGTACCTGGCGATGAAGTTCACCAGGTAGTTGGGGAAGCCCTGCGCAATCATCTTGCACAGCAGTCCCGTGTGCCACACTCTGTCGAAAGCCTTAGCCACGTCTAGGAAGACAACTCCTGTTGACTTTCAGTGGTTAAAGCCATGGGTTATCTTGTCGACTACGCGTAGAAGCTGATGGTTGGTTGTGTGTTCGCTTCGGAAGCCGAACTGCTGGTCGATGAAGGTGTTGTGTGACCTAGCATGATCTTCAAGGCGTCGCAGAACCACTTTCTCCAGCAACTAAGACAGGCATGAAAGTAGGCTAATAGGCCTGTAGTTGCTTGGGTTCTTCAGTGGTTTGCCGGGCTTGGGGAAAACGACAACCTTGGCCTCCTTCCAGATGGCTGGAAAGTGTTGCTTGCGCAGGCACGCGTTGAATATGTCGACAAGACGCCGAGCTGCGGCTGATGGCAGGTTCTTGATGACGACATTCATGATGCCGTCAGCTCCTGGCGCTTTGCCACTCTCCAGTTTGGTGGCGTAGTCGGCAACCTCGGCTATCGTGCAGACTTCGACGTTGCGCTCTTCTGCTTCTGGAAGGTGTCTTGCCAGGTGGGACGCTACCATGGTTTCGATCTGGGCAGTGAAGGCGTTGGCAGGATTCGGCTTAAATTGATCTTCCAAGGATTCGGAGAGTACCTCGGCTTTATCCTGCGTGCTGCACGCGAGGTGTGTCTTGCCCTGGATGGGTGGGCTGGGCTCTGGTCGGTTAGTGAGTCGACGCGTCATCCTCCAGATGGAGTTGTCCGCCTCCTTGAGCTGAGACACAGCTTTCTCCCACTTCTCGGATCGATGTTCGGCTACCAATTGCTTGATCAACTTCGCCAGGCGGTTGTATCGTGCTCGAAGATCTGGAGTCCTATGCTGCTGCCATAGACGCAGTGTTGTGACTTATCTAGATAAAATTATCTAGATAATTATCTAGATAATTATTTTTTATCTTTATCTTTATCTAGATAAATAATTTTCATGTTATCTTTATCTTTATCTAGATAAAAAAAATCGTTATCTTTTGTTTTTATCGAGATAAAAAATATTTATCTATTTTAATTTTAAAATACCGTGTAATGTAAATCCCCATAAAAAACACTCCGTGTAAAAATACCAGCTAGGTCTCTTCAACTATAAAAAAATAGAAGAAATCTAAAAATTCAGCACTGAAAAGTAGTGATATCAAAAAATGGGCCAAGTCAAAACTTAATTTTAAAAACCAAAATATACTTGGCGCATCGTGTATATTATAGAAGTGCCAAAAATCATTGTGCCTAAATATATATAATATACCTATAATGCCTTAAAAAACGATGGCCAAGTATATTTTGGTTTTTAAAATTAAGTTTTGACTTGGCCCATTTTTTGATATCACTACTTTTCAGTGCTGAATTTTTAGATTTCTTCTATTTTTTTATAGTTGAAGAGACTTGGCTGGTATTTTTACACGGAGTGTTTTTTATGGGGATATCACTCCTTTTTTAGATTATTCTCACAACGTGTAACACTTATCGGGGCAACAATGACTAATTTCTTTAAAAATAATAAGCAATCCGATTTGGTAACTAAGAAAAGTTGCGTTTGGTACTAAATAATGCTATTAATGATAGTACATGAAGTATAGCGAAAGCTTCGATCGAATCGGTTCAGCCGTTTTTGAGATATGGCATCTTTTCCGGTTTTCAAAATGGCGGCTGAAATAACTGCCACCCAGAATGTATTTATATAAATGATATGCATCATTATAAGCCTTCTAAATATGTAGTTATTCTAGTAAAAGATTATGAAAGTCTGATTCTTCATTATTATGACGTCATTTCCGGTTTCAGTTATAGTAGATTTCTACTTCAACTATTGATATTCCATATATATGACCGTTTGAATCATTTGGCGCTGTTTCAATCCGATCGGTCTAGCCGTTTTTGAGATATGACGTCACTTCCGGTTTCAAAATGGCGGCTTCCGGTTGGTTTTATAAAAAGGCACCTCAGACGCCAAAAGTGCTTATGTGGTAAAAATTTCAGATCGATCGGCTCAGCCGTTTAGGCTGCGGTGGTGACAGCGGTGTTTGTTTCCTGACATCTGAATCAAGCTCGAAATTAAGATATTTCGCAACAATGTGATATTTTTCAATTTTGAGATCCAGTAGGCCGAAAATGCTATGTTGTTGCTTACAGTAAAAGTGGTTGGTCTGCTCCTCAGTTTATATAGTCTTTTACGGTATGTTGAGTAACTGTGAGTGTACAGTACGACTTGGCTGGGTGGAGCGACCGCTCCACTAGATTAGAATTCATAATACCGAGTGGCGCAAAAAATAATCACCCTGATTGAGACGTCACTATATCGAAACTATTTTAGATAGGATATTGACATTTGTACACATACCTATTAGAAAACATACCAAAATGTAATATGTGAAAGTTTCAAAAACATTACTATTGTAGGAAAAAAATTACAGCTGTTCAAATTTGGTTGCCAAAATATTGACTAGGAAAACGCTCTGTGTAACGCGTTGAATGAGCGAGCACGACACGTGCGCAAACATGAACCGAATATGCGTTCGTTAACACACAGAAAACATTATTTTAAGTCAAACTGAAAGCAAACTACGATCCACTGAATCAATATAAAACAATGTGTCATTGTATGACCACCATTAATGTGTAATCCGAGATATACCTAACCTTCAAGGAAATGTCAGGCTAGACAGAAGCTCAGAAACGGAATAAATCCAACGTTTCCAAGAAGAAAATAATTTGAAATAATCAATCCCCTGGACAAAAACTGTAGATACCTAATATCTTTGCTTTAAAAGCGATTCAATTTTACTAATACCTTCACAAAGTACACCAAATTGCCAAAATTATCAACGAAAAGAAGCAAAATGCAGGAGAGATTTGGAATGACATGTGAACGCTAGAAGAGAACAAACGCCACTCAATGATATTATTGAAATGTGAGCTTATGTTTCTAATCCCTCCTGGATGCAAAATCAGCCAAGTAGAAACACGGGAGGCACGGCCATCAGAACTACGAATTGAAGAAAAGACAATCAAGGTCCTTAAAAACTCGAAATGATTGTTGGAAACTATGATCCAAATTGAATTATTCAAATTTGATCAACTCAATAAACATAAAAATATCTGCTTTTCACTAAAAAAGTGTACATACCATCAAAACACTCTTGTACCTAAAGCAAATCAGATTCAGTTGCATTGGAAAGACATTCATTTTCAATGTTTCATTTCTGACAGCTATTAAAAATGTCAATTAGTGCATACTTTCTTGACAGATTCGGCTGAAAATTTGTAAAATAAGTGACATTGTTGGTCTTACTGACCATGCTAAATATGAGTTTTATCACATTTCTCGAAGACCATTTTCATTTTTTAGGCTATCAGGAGATACTTATTTTAACAATGAACCAATGGATGGATTTAAAAAAAAAATTGGGTCTGCAAACAGAGAAGGTTGTCTTTACATGTGTGCAAAATTTCAGGTCGATCGGTGAAACGGTGCGACTTCTATTGCTTCCTTTAGCATACAAAAACAAAAACAAAAAAAACATACAAAAAAAATACAAAAAAAACAGAGGTCCGTGCTAAAAGAGCCAAATGGAGTCGCTCGCTTCGCTCGCTCAATTATACGGAGCTCTAATAGCGCGCGTCCAGAAAACTTCCAATGGCCGGGATGCTGTTTCTCAAAACTACGTAAGATATCAAGCTGAAAATTTCAAATTAATTTCAAAATAGATTAAGATCGATTGTGTAAAAATTTCAATCAATATCAATTTGAATTTATATAACGAAAGTTATTGTATCTTGAAGTTGAGCATGAAAACAGAATAGTGGGGGAAAAATCACTTTTATAACGTGTGTAAAATTTAGAAATAATCTACATTATTCTGATTTTTCGCTCAACTTCAAGATCACATAACTATCGTTCAATTCATTTAAATTGATTGACATTTGTACACAATTGATCTTATATTTTCGATATATTTTGAAATTTTCAGCTAGATATCGTACGTAGTTTTGAAGAAACAGCGTCCCGGCCATTGGAAGTTTTCTGGACGCGAGCTATTTGAGCTCTGTATAATTAATTTTTTGACAACCAAAATTTGAACAGCTGTAACTTTTTTCCTACTATAGAAATGTTTTTGAAACTTGCACATATTACATTTTGGTATGTTTTCTAATATGTGTACAAATTTCAGAATCCTATTTATAACAGTTTTGACTTCTCAATCAGGGTGATTTTTTTGCGCAACCCGGTTTAGTAAGGAAAGAAGCTTAACTTAATATTATGTCTTACATTCTATTTACTTACTTAGGTACCTCATCGTTCCTACCAAAAATACTGTATCCTATCCGCTAATACTTTTCAAAACATTTGTTAGAAAATAATGTTATAATGAAATCTGTGATAGATAATGAGGCATATGCGACGTTTCCAAATTTACGCATTAGAAAATTAAAATTATAATCCCGTATAATAAAAATAGTCCCTTCCCTTTTAGTAAATTTTAATCACAGGCAGTAGGAACATCAATAATCTGGTTAGATATGCCTATAAAGTAAATGTTTATTACCTTATTATAATACCTATGTAAAATGAAATTAGACGAGATTTTAGAAAATTATCTTTTATCTTTTAATATTTATCTAGATAATTTTTTTTATCTTTATCTATTATCTAGATATTTTTTTAAACAATTATCTATTATCTTATCTAGATAAATTTTTGGCAGTTATCTATTATCTTTATCTAGATAAAAATAAAATTATCTAGTCACAACACTGCATAGACGACGTGCCCGATTCTTCTCGGCGATGGAAGCTGTGATACCCGGTGGTAGATCATAGATGGAGCAGCGCTTTGGAGTCGAAAGCGGAACCGATGCAGCTACTGCGTCTTGAACAGCCTTGGTGAAGTGGCTTGCGGCCTCGTCGATCTCTTCTCTGGAGGTAATCGGAGGAGGTGACTCTAGAACGAGTCTAGAGGCCTCAGCAGCAAACGTCTCCCAGTCGGCCTTGCGTTTGCAACGTCTCGGTATTGGTAAGAAGACGGGAATCTCATCCCCGATGGTGATTCGGACCGGGTTGTGGTCCGAGGAGAGAGCCGTCAATGTCTCCAACTCGATCGAGTGAGCGATGTTCTTCATGATGACGATGTCCAGCACGTCCGGGCGTTGGTTTCCCATGTAGTGAGTCGGCTCTCGCGGACCGATCACGATGAAATCCGATCGTCTCGAGTGCGCGAGCAGCCGGGCGCCTTTGTCGTTTCCACGTCGCGAATTCCATGCCGAGCTTTTCGCATTCAGATCGCCGCAGATGATCGTCGGCTGGTCGGTGTCGAGGAGAGCGTCCAAGTCCTCCATGTGCAGGCGGGTGTTCGGAGCGGAGTACACAGCGATGAGTCTGGTAGGACCGCTCGCCGTGTGGATCTCGACGCCCGTCGCTTCCAGAGCCTGCAGTGGTGGTAGAACAAGCTCGTGGTGTCGGTGTCGGGTGTTGACGACAATGGCGGTGCCGCCACAAGGATGGACTCCCTGTTGCGGTCGGTCAGTCCTGTATACTTTGCAGTTCGCCATGCGGAAGCGGTGTCGGGGTTGGAAGTGTGTTTCCGAGACCATGACAGCGGCAGTGTTTTCTTGCTCCATGAAGTGGGCAAGCTCGTCTCTGCGGGTGGGCAGCCCGTTGGCGTTCCACATGGCGAGGATCGTCGTCCGCTTATTTGTTGGCATTTGCGGTTGCGAGGGTCGCGGCGATGGTGACGAGGCTCGGCAGAAGCTGCGTCAAGGCAAGGATGAGTGGGCTCAAGTCAGCAAGCAGGGCGGTCAGCTGGCCCATGATGTTGCTGAGGTCTGTCTTGTCAGAGGCGGTGGTGTTGGTCTGGTCTGTTGTTGATTCTGGTGTTGGTTCTGCGCCAGTGGCTACCGCGTAGCTGCATCCCTTGCGTGTTCGGGAGTCAGATCGTTGGTTTGTCTGCGGCCGAGTCGGTCGTTGGTCCCGCCGGATGTTGTCGGCATTCTCTCGCGTCTGATGTTCGCGCTGGATATTCCTCTGCGGAGCGGCGAACTTGTTCCGCGTGAGGTACGGGCAACCTCGGTAGCTCGCGGGATGTGCGCCAGAGCAGTTGACGCATGTCGCCGGCTCTTCTCGAGTTCGGTCGCACTTCTTTGCATCATGTTCTCCGCCGCAGATGACGCAGCGGAGCTTCTGGTGGCAAAGAGCTGCAGTGTGTCCCAGGCGCTGACAAGCGAAGCACATTATCGGTCGAGCTGCGCTGCGCACTGTCTCGACTGACACACGGCAGTGCATCATGGTCTTGATGGACGTGGTGTCGGCACGTGGCTTCCCTGTCTCCGTGGCCAGGACCACCTTGAACAGGGGAAACAGCTCCTTCTTGTTTGCGTGAGATGAGAGTTGCGAGATGGTCTGCACTTTCATCCCAAGTGCTGTGAGCTCGTCTGCGATGTCCGCCGTCACTGCGTTGATCGGAAGCCCCCGCAGAACGAAGACTTGGGGCTTCGCGTGCTTGCCCGGGAAGGTGTGGTACTCAGTTCCGCGGGCGTCGAGTGCGTCAGTCAGTGCACGGTAGTCTTCGGGATGCGTCAAGCTCACCTTGACGGCCGAGCCGGTCGGTTTCAGCACATATTGATGCTTTGTGCAGCTGTCGATAAGCGCCACCAGCTCTTGATGCGAGTCCAAGAGCTGGATAATCACTGGCGGCACCTTGTACTGACGGGGCTCCACCACTTGTCGGTGATGTGTAGTGGACCCCCCGTCAGTTGCAAGATCTTTTAGCGCATCGAAGGTGTTGGCCACCGGGATGTCGCTAGTCGGCTTCATCGGTTGCGTCTGGTCCGAGTCGGTGCGTCGCTTGAAGTTTTTGACTGGCAGGAAGCCAGCGTCATCGTCGCTCTCGTCGCTGGTATGCGGAGAGATGGCATGGGCGGCGCGGGTGTAGGAAGAGCCCGAGGGCTGCTCGTTCGGCTGTTCCTTCCGAGGCGTGGTCTTTTGGTTGCGCGATCATTCGCCCCTTCCGGTGAGAGGAGCTGTTTGCGTTTCGTGCCCGTCGGCGGTACATTGGCGATGGCACCGGTGGCTTGCTGTGAAGCCTGCATGTTCATGCCCTGTTCAGGGCGCACTGTGACCTTGAACGGTCTGAGCGTCCGTGACACGGCTTTCAAGGCTGTAATTTGCCAGTAGGCGGCAAAGCGCGCACTTGTCACACACTCGCGAGAAAACGGTCACTTCACTTCACTCGCGAGTTTAATTAGCGGCACACTTGGACTTTGAAGCACTGTTCACTCCTCGTCTGATAAAATTACTTGTTTGCTCCTCTCTTTTACCAATTCTGAGCTATTTTGAGTTTTATGTTTATTTTGTTAGGTTGCCATGGCCACGACCAATGAGAGTTGATAAAACTAAAGATTCTTCTACGTAAAGTTTTGCCGATGTCTCTCGCTAGTGGCGCTGGGGGTATTCACGCTCGGTGCGTATTATCAAAAAAAAATCGCTATTATCTGTTAATTTATACTTCTAATACATTTTAATGAGTAATAACATTAATGTTTTGATATATCCACCACGCATTATTAGTTTTAAGTTTTGGCGACGACTTTATCGGATTTTCTAAGAATGTGCTTTTTGGGAATAAAATGTTTCCCTATGCTAAATGCATGGGAAAATACGCATAATTCAATGGCTACGAAAACATCCATGCTACTTATTTATTGTATTATATTCTCCTATTATATGATCAATGTATCCATAGAGTATACAAATAAAAATATAATATGCTTAAATTAACCTATTTAAATATATTTATTTAAATTAATAGCAAGGATCCTCTAAAATTTCGTGTTTTTCCCGTTTTTCATTAAAATCAATAAAAAAATATAAATCAAAATTAATATGGCAATATTTGTGGTCAGGTATTAGATAAATACATCAACAATGACAATTAAAATAAATTGCCACTCAAAATACCTTCCAAATGTACATGGCAGTCAATAGTAAATGGGGTCTGTCAGACCCCAGGTGACAACTCGCGTTACAAAATGACAGGTGACTACCGGCTGGTTAAGATGAATAACTTTACACATTTTGTCATCGGTGATGTCTGCAGATGTGACTCCTTGTTCTGTAAAACGTGCTCCTTGTAAAAAAGGCAGCCAAGAAGTATCTTTCATTTAAAAGAAATCAACACCGCAAAGGAGTGATATCAAAAAAGGAGCCAAGTCAATGATATTTCCAAATATTAAATCGTATTTTTGAAATAATACTTCAAAAGGACTTAGCGCATCGTTTTTTTAAACCCATTTTTCTATCCTAATAGTGGAAAGAAATTTAAAAGTAGGTACATTTTCCTCTTTCTTTTAGAACCTCAGCCAGTATCTATTACTTAAGCTACTTTTGGTAATCGCTATTTTGTAATTTTGTCAATGGGTGTTGACTCTCTTTTGTTTCTGAAAATGAGAGACAGCGCGATGGGTGGCATAAATTAGCAACTCTTGACATGATCCTCATACCCTTAGTTGCAGCAGTTAGTAAACATTACTCATTGTATGCATTCTTACAATAATACGCTACAGGATATTTCGCTGTGCAAAATGTATTAAGTGTCAAAAATTCAACTGAGTCTGATAAAATTATTAGTTTGCTCCTCTCTTTTATCAATTCCCAGCAATTTTGAGTTATCTGTTGATTTTTATACCAATGAGGGATAATAAAATTGAAGATTCTTCATGATTTCATGCCACAGCCGTCTGTACAGCATGACAGGGGACCTAAACGCCAAACACAGGACCTGGAACAGCCGAGTTAACAACGCCCGAGGCAACGCCCTCTACAGCCACGCAAGAAGAAACAATTACATCGTTGCTGGCCCGCGAGAACCTACACACTACAGTGGCCATCTGCGAGCGACCCCAGATGTCCTCGACATCGCCGTCATGCACAACATCCAATGTTCATTTGATCTAGAAGCAATAACAGACCTTCCATCTGACCACAACCCAATTTTGATCCGGGTAGGAAACCACTACATCCCCTCAATCCCCCGCATCAGCAGAAATTTCAAAAAAGCAAACTGGGAACGCTATCGAGAGGAAATCCATAACCTCCTCCCAGCCGAGCAAGCCCCAATCACCACCACAGCCGACCTCGAACATCAGGTCACCCTACTAACCGAAGCGATCACAAAGGGAACAGACAAGGCTATTCCCATCTCAACAGCTCCTCGTCGAACACTCTATGACCTACCTCAAGGGCTCAAGAGATCAGTAGCCATCAAGAACAAGGCGCGACGTGACTATCAACACTACCGCACACCAGCCCTCAAAGCACACTTCAACAAACTTGAGAGACAACTGAAAAAAGACATCCAAGATCACAGGCGAGCCACATGGGACTCCACAGTAGGCAAACTCGCTTTCTCAGACCACACAGTATGGTCAATGTGTCGCAAACTTCAACGCCGGCCCGAACCAGACCCCCCGCTGCAAGGGCCACATCACATAGCGCACAGTCCTGAAGAGAAAGCTGAAATCCTCGCAGACTCTCTTCAGCAACAGTTCACCCCGAATCCACCAAACCACAAGACACCTGCAATCGAGTCACTCGTCCACCAGTACAAACAGCATTTCGTAGCCCCACAACCACTCCCGGACAATTCTACTTGCACCTCCGGTGAGCTTTTCGACGTAGTAAAGAAATATCCTGCCGGCAAAGCCCCAGGTAACGACAACATCATAAAATCGCAAGTTTTGGAGCTACCTGAAAGAGGGATTTCCCTTCTTCTGTCCATCGTCAACGCCACTCTCACCCTGCAGCATTTCCCCCAACAGTGGACAAAGGCAAAAATCATACTTTTCCTAAAACCAGGCAAACCTCCTAGACAACCCACCAGTTTCAGACCCATCAGTCTCCTTCCCCTCCTCTCAAAGATAGTAGAGAAAGTAATCCTGCGCAGAATTACTGAACACACGGACTCAAACAACATCCTTCCAGACGAGCAGTTTGGCTTCCGTTCAGAACACTCTACCATCCATCAACTCCTCCGAGTCACCAACAAGATCACCGAGGGCTTCATCAAGAAATCTTACACCGCGTCCGCCTTTCTGGACATTGCCAAGGCTTTCGACCGAGTTTGGCACACTGGCCTCCTTTTCAAACTAATAAAGCACAAATTCCCACCCTACCTTGTACTTCTGATAGAATCCTACCTAAAAAATCGCACATTCTTTGTGACCAAACTCAGCTCCCAGTCTTCTGTTCGCCCCATACTTGCTGGGGTCCCACAGGGCTCCTGTCTTGCCCCAATCCTATTCAACATATTCACCTCAGACCTCCCGACAACTTTCCCACACGTCACAATAGCGCTGTTTGCTGACGACCTCGCAATACTAGCACAATCACGGCGAGCTACTCAGGCAGTTCACAATCTACAACCGGCTCTTGACAGCATCGCAACATGGTACGATCTGTGGCGAATCGACATCAACGCCTCCAAGACGCAAGCGACCCTGTTTACCAGAGGACTGCAGGAAGCCCCCGAGCTCATCCTACGAGGAGTCAGCATTCCCTGGACGAGAGAAGCAAAATACCTGGGAGTTCTTATGGACAAACACCTTACCTGGACAGCACACATCCGAGAGGTCCATAAAAGAGCCAACGGCAAATTAGCAGCACTCTATCCGCTTCTAAAGAACAAATCTATGTCCTGGAACACAAAATTACACCTCTATAAATCCATTATCCAACCAACCTTCACATACGCCTCGCCGATCTGGTCTGGTATTACTTCTGCCACGAACCTGCAGACTCTTCAAGTCCTTCAAAACAAAGCCCTCAGAATGGCAACTGGCGCTCCCCGAGCGACACGCATTATAGACCTCCATAATGCGCTGAACATTCCCTGCATTTCAGCCACACTCATCCACTTTGCCGAAACTTTCTTCGCATCACTTCCGCTTTCCAAAAACCGTCTCATTCTGGAGCAGTCAACAATCTCAGTCAGCTCTCATGATAGGTTCAAAAGACCGGTCGCATCACTCCAAACACCATCCTCCTTACCGCCTCCACGCACATCAGGAGCGCGAAAAAGAAAATCCTCGGACAAATAACAACACATTAATAATCTTAAGTAGCCTCGATCGAGCGCTAATTTCACCAACAAACATCCAAGTTTGTCCACAACCTGGCATTCCTAACATAATCGCCGCTAGCTCTATCCACGAGCTCCACCAACTCCACCTCTGTCTCAAATCAACTGGCAGTCATTTATAGCCATACAGGCTGGCAATGACATTTTCGAGAGTAGCCGCTGCGCGGCAACTCACAAGAGGAATGTGCTGCTGCTGCTGCTGCTGCTCCCTCCTTCTCGCTCCTTACGGAAGGAGGGACTTTACAGACGGCTGTGTTTCATGCTATAGTACCGGGAATTATTACTGATTGGAGGTTTCGCATTTTATAGGTACACCTAGATCCTGTTTCCCACCCATCATTGAATGGAAAGCAGAATTAGTGATGTCAACTACCTCTTTGTGGTGGTGGATTGACAGCATATACTGTTTTTGCACTCGCGCAACATGTCTGGCGTTGGATTCTCACACTGCGGATCAGACTTCTGGCAGTGGAAGCAGCTGATGTCATAAAATGAGACTCCACCAGACTCCACAAGCAGGCAGATCACGACGCATGTCAACAACTGCAAAGATACAGAGAGCAACAACACACGTCTACGATGACAGAAAGGCAAATTTGATTGGCTGAACTAATATTTAATTCAATTAACAGAGTACTAATATTATTATTATGTCTTTATTTTGCACGAAGAATACATTACAAAAGAGGCGATATTCAGACACATGCGTCTGTTCTTCATGTGATGTCATCTCATTGTTGCCAGCCGCCATCTTAATGGCACGCAGAATAGCCGTGATTATCTACTTTTCTGACGATATTTTATAGTTAATTGCTACCTGAGAAATTTTATAGGCTTCGGAGATATCTTTAGTACGCAGAGGAATCACTCACATTTCAAAAGTACCTACATCGATTTACCTCAATAAAGTTACAATTTAACCCGTCAACGTGCCATCGTAATGTCCGTCCTCAGGTGAAAAATTCAATAATTTAGCTTTGCTGATATAAAACAAAAGAAGTTCGTGCAAGCTCATATACCTGGTTGAGACGAAACAGATTTCAAAGAATAAAAGGTACCACACCTAGTTTTATATGGTAGATATTAGAAAAAAAATGTAGGTATCAAATTCAATACGGAAATAAAAATCAAGGAAGATATTGATCTGAAATCATCTGTGCACCAGTGAGATTTTGGTCAGCTGTGACATCATATGCAAATAGGTATATTATAGAGGTTTAGTGAGGTGGATTAGCTCTATGTATTGGCAAAACATTTCGAATAGTGAAACTCTATTGCCCTTTTGCACACTTGTAGCAAAGGTTTATCCAGAATCGAATGGCGTCAACCGCACTGTTCTAAGTCCAATACTTTTTAAGATATGATGTGAAACGTGTCCTCGACTTTAATTAGCCGCCATTTTAAACTAGGAATTTTAGATCAACCAAACTTTTTGGTATCAACCAGTAAACTATGAATAACAAATAACCGATAGTTCGTTTTGCTCTCTAGTATCTAGTCTAGTTTTGTCCTTGTTAAAATAATCGAAAACCCGAAAAAACGATTATTTCGTTCGACTCCATTTTTAAAATATTTCTTCCTTAAATTACTTTTTATAATAAGATAATGATTTTCTATTAATTTTCGAAAACGGAAATGCTCTAGGTACATCTTTTGGTTCCGGAGGAAATAAATATTTTGTTTGTGCTTTTTTTATATCTGTCACCATTTTAGAAATAAAGACAGCATAACAAATAAACTTAATGGATTACACCAAGATATCAATATATAATAATCATAAAAATATTTCTTGAAGTTAGGTTTGGTATGTAAGTTTTAATCTGAACAATGAAACAATTAGTTTTTTCAATGCCGCCATTTTGCATTTAACATCGCTTAGTAAAACAATTTTTTTATGAACTAAATAAAAGGTCCTGATCGTTTGCCGTCAACCGCATCAAGCCTGATGCACAATTGAATTAAGGATTATGGTTTAGTGTTTAGTGTTTAGTGTTTAAGAGAAATGAAAGGTGCTGTTATAACGTTATCATGCACAACTGTCATAAGCGTTATAAGGTTTAGTGTTTAAGGGTTTTAAGCTGAAATAGGAAATCCACAAAATCCATTTCTTATTGCAAAACACTATTTCACCTTATGACGAACCAATCAGAAGAGAGGCAGAGTAAATGTCAATGTCAAATTCGTACGGGAAAATGAAAAGTCGTCTGAATTAATGTCATTGGAAGCATTTTAATTTGATATTTGTGCCTTGTCTTGCTCATATATTTGTTTCCATATAATTTTTCGATCAATTATTTAATTTTATCACGTGGTGAAATAACCTCGTGAAATAAGCAATTGTGCACTGGACTCTGTTATTTTGAAAACGTCATAGCAGGGCTATGAGGCATAGCTTGGGTCTGAGCGGTTTTTTTATTGTTTATATGTTAGCTACAAGTGTGCAAAAGGGCAATAGAGTTTCACTATTTGAAATGTTTTTATGCTAATCTTCCGCATTGTCAGCATGTGAAGTGAAGTAGGCTCAAATCTACGTGTATTGAAAAGCTGAGAAATAAATGAGATATGGAACCTCTCTATTTGGATTCGAATATTATCATATGCATTGAAGGTTTGCAACTAAGTGGATATCTATATGTAGGTAATGGTTGGTTTTGAATTTTGTCGGTTGTTACTACCTAAGAATAGTGTTTCTACTCACATTTTTTATCACCGCAATCATAATAAAGCGAATATGTCGATTCAGTAATGTTTATACATCAAAATGTGATATAAAACTCTGCAAATTATCGAAGAAAATCACTGACCGGCGAGAAGAACGTAGATTTATTAGAAGTTTTCCACCGCACACTGGAGCGCACAGATTTTCAAAGAACAAGGTCACAAGATTTCGCACACACCCCTCTCCCTCCACAAAAAAGCAACACGTCTTTGGTCATCGTTTACCCCAAATCGTATGTGTTGCATTAAATTTATGTAGATATCTAACTAGCAAAGGTCAATTTTATTGTTTTGACAGCTCTTATTAACCAAAAAGGTGGGAAATTAATATCTAGTGGAGCGGTCGCTCCACCCAGCCAAGTCGTACCGTACACTCACAGTCACTCTACATGCCGTAAGCGCCTATATAAACTGAGAAGCAGACCAACTACTTTTACTGTTAGCAACAAACATAGCATTTTCGGCCAACTGGATCTCAACAATGGAAAATATCACATTGTTGTGATATGTCATAATTTTGAGCTATGGTCCACCTGACAACATATACATCACGCGACAACAATCAGTCATGCCGTTCACGAACTAGAGGGCCGTGAAAATCAATGAAATAACACCGATTTCTACTTCTTCTTCTTCTTCTTCTTCTTCTTCTTCTTCTTCTTCTTCTTCTTCTTCTTCTTCTTCTTCTTCTTCTTCTTCTTCTTCTTCTTCTTCTTCTTCTTCTTCTTCTTCTTCTTCTTCTTCTTCTTCTTCTTCTTCTTCTTCTTCTTCTTCTTCTTCTTCTTCTTCTTCTTCTTCTTCTTCTTCTTCTTCTTCTTCTTCTTCTTCTTCTTCTTCTTCTTCTTCTTCTTCTTCTTCTTCTTCTTCTTCTTCTTCTTCTTCTTCTTCTCCTTCTTCTTCTTCTTCTTCTTTAGATGATTTCCGAGATAGTTGCTATCATCGCCACAGCCAAAACGGCTGAACCGATCAACCTGAAATTTTTACCACATATGCACTTTTGGCGTCTGACGATACCTTGGCTCTTGTACATTTTTGTGCAGCCATTTTTAAACCGGAAGTGACGTCATATCTCAAAAACGTCTGGACCGATTAGAACGAAATAAGCCATTCGATTTAGATGGTCATCTATATCAAGTATCAATAAAAAAATAATTATTTTCTTATTTTCTAAACCGGACGTGACGTCATGATGATTGGGAGATGATGGTGAAGAGTAGGTAAGGATGGAAGGTGGGAAGGAGACGGTCGTGGCCTATTAGTAGGCCCAGTAGGCACCTTCCCAGCATTTGCCTGTCGACTACCACGAAAACCACGAAAAACCCCAGTCAGGAAGGACGGCCGCGGGAATCGAACCCGGGCCTCCGGAATACAAGTTCAGAGCGTTAACACTCAGCCATACCTGTTCCGTTACAATTAAATTAAAATGCCAGGACCAATTTCACTTTTACACCAGGCATCCAAATATCTGTAAAGTTTAAAATCTTACATTGTTGGGAAGTACTTAAGTTTTTGGCTATTGAATTGTATTGTATTTATTGATTTTCCCGTAGATCTGTACATGATCCAGATATGGGCACCCCATCACATCAAATAAGGGACCCTTATGAAGTTCGAGAGGTCCGACATTATCCGCACGTGCACTTTTGGTGTCTTTGAATAACCTGCCTTACCCTGAACAATTTTTGTTCCGTCATTTTAAAACGGAAGTGACGTTTTTGCGGCAACGGCTGCACCGATCGGGATGAAACCAGTGTCCAACGTTTCAGACGGCCATCTATGAATCTATAAAACCTGACTTCAGCCGCCAATTTGAATAGTGGCCAAATAGGAAATTTCGATTTTTTTTATGGAATCAGGTAGTTTTTTATTGTTTAAACATTCTTTATTAAATAAACACAAATACAATATATTCCACAACTATACCAAATAGCCATGTGAAAGCTCATACATCAAATTATAAATAAAAATATATAGAAACACATAACAATACATTATTCATCATGTATGCTTCATATTGTTATGTTTACATAATATTATAATATTGAATGACATGGACCGTAGAAACTACGTCAAGAACCAAGGTAAGACACGAAAAAATATTCTATAGTAATGCAAATTAAGAAAATTATGAAATAAGATTTACGTATATTTCCATTTCATCAAAGCAATGTCAAAAAAGGACAAATAGTACAGGAGCAAATGTAATTCCGCTCGATTGGAGTGCCGAAATTGATTTTTTCATAATTATCGATTATTTACATCATTCTTAATATTACCTGACGTGCCTGCAATTTTTTTGGTGGCCATCTTGTAAAATATGGCGGAAAACGTAAATTTTACAAATTATTTAATTGTTGGTAGAGGAAAGGTTGAAAAATTATGAAATAATTCACTAAATCTAAATCAAATGTGGAGAATTGAAAAAAAAATACGCCGTGAACGACATTTAATTTTTTCATTGTTGGAATTGACCAATCACGTTTCTGTGTTTTTTTGCTCTCAATTTATTACGAAACGCGTGGACTTTGCGAATTTTTTTTTTGCGAATTTTTTATATGTTATAAACTATTTAATTTTGGGTTAATTGGTGTCAAATAGTATATTATTTACTTTTATTAACGATGACATAATGTCAATTGTCCTTGGACGCTTAAAAATGGGAAATTTTACCATGTTTTGGCCTCTCATGACCTTTGTACGACCTTTTTAATGGTCACATTTATTTTAATTTGTTGTACTAATCAAAAGCTTTCATTTGATATGCTACTCGACTAGGTTGATATAATTTGAAAATGACAACAATGAGTTTTATCAAAATTTTGAAATTTGGCCCAACCACCCTAATCAAAATTTGGAGAACTTTTGAAATGTTTTAGACAGCATTGTTCTGTATCGTTTCACACCAAAAAACCTTTAGTTATAAGTACCTAGTGGCTAGGAAATTGGTATAATCTTAGATTTTGCACTCAAAATAAAAATTGCCCTTATAAACTATATGACAGATTCATTAGCCCATTCCTGTTCAAAGAACAATTTTGGATAACTTTTAATATGTTATAATCAGATTCATATCGGATCGATAAATATAAAAAAGTTTGTTATGATCTTTATTAGGGACGAAGATACCGCATTTTCCTGGAATACTTAAAAAATGTGATTTTGACTACTTTTTGACCCCTTTTGACCTCTGTATCAACTATACAATGGTGATATATATTTTTAATAATTGTTCTAAAGATAAGCTTTCATTTGATATGCTACTCGACTAGGTTGATATGATTTGATTATTTGATAATGACAACAATGACTTTTTGACAAATTTGGCATTTTGGCCCACCCACCCTAATCTTATTTCGGAGAACTTTTCATACGTTACAGAGGTGCGGGTTAGGCCCCTTTTTGCAGCTTAGACTCTGGACTATTGACCGTGTATGGGGCCATGGCATCTACTGAGGTAATGACTTAACTCGGAAGGTCGCACAATAATTGCTCTAAACTGAAAACTGTTGGTCGCAGGGAAATTTTGTAAAATGCATATTGTTCACAATGAAATTGCCTACAATTTTGAATTCCACATATTTTAGTGTAAGTCCACGCGTTTCGTAATAAATTGAGAGCAAAAAAACACAGAAACGTGATTGGTCAATTCCAACAATAAAAAAATAAAATGTCGTTCACGGCGTATTTGTTTTCAAGTCTCCACATTTGATTTAGATTTAGTGAATTATTTCATAATTTTTCAACCTTTCCTCTACCAACAATTAAATAATTTGTAAAATTTACGTTTTCCGCCATATTTTACAAGATGGCCACCAAAAAAATTGAAGGCACGTCAGGTAATATTAAGAATGATGTAAATAATCGATAATTATGAAAAAATCAATTTCGGCACTCCAATCGAGCGGAAAGCATTTTTTCTACACTTGAACCTGCACTAAAAGTAAAAAACTCCCTTTAAAAATAAAATAATAAATACTTGTCACACCGATTTTCTTGTGCATTGGGTAGATTTATAGGTAGATATTATTATTTCTTACCTAATACCTAAGGTACTTCTCTAAGTAATTTACATGATGCGCAAGTATTTTTTTTTAAATTTTTAAAACGAAGTTTTGACTTATCCATCTCATTTTTAAAATCACTGTTTTTCAGTGTATTTTACGGAGTGACAGAGTACGGAGCGTTTTTATAATTTTATAATACTACCTAGTGTAAAAAAAAATATTTTTGTAATTTTCTTACGCCTGACAAAGTCATGTATTGCATGTTTTAGTTTTGAGTGGAGCAAACACGGTAATGGCGCCATCCAAACGATATTTACATAGTTTGGCTAGAAAGAGGACGGTTCCTTCAAATTTTCACAAAATACCAAAGTCTCCCCAAGGCTAATGGACCACTAGTCATTATCTTGCTATGTGACATCACGAATAAAACAGATGACAGAAGGATGTGGGTCGTGACCGTCAAGAAGGCTGTGACAGCTAATTAGCTAATGCTAATGGAAAGCAAATTGATCCACCTTGAAATTCAACTGTCTTTCACTCACACGTTTAATTGGCTACCTCTCCCACACTGGACAGTTCTGCTCTAGTGTGAGTAAAGATAACTACATTGACTCCTCCCATCACCATTGGTCCATTATTAACTCCACATTTATGCAACTTTGGTTGGTTATTTTGATATCCATTTTCTGGAATAATAATGAGAAGTTTTAAGAAATTCTTGAATGAATAAAAGTTTGATTTTTCGTGTTTTTTCATGATATTGTTTTCATGATAAATAAATATTTTTTCTTTAAATATTTCTTAAATTTTCTGAATAACATTTCGAGAAAATGGGTATCAAAACTACCTCTTAAAGTTGCATAACAGTGGAGTAAATAAATTAGCTTTGGGGAGACTTTGGAATTTTGAGAAAATTTGACGCAGCTGTCAGTTTCTACTGCAGTCCCCAGGACTTTTAATGTATACGTTCACCCAGTCAGTCGTAAACTAAGATATTTCAATTATATAAAAATATCATAATATTATGCATCTACCTAATAGTATGTAAATACTATACATAGAAATACTTCAGTATTTTGGCGCCAAACGTCAAACATGTTTTAAGACATTATTGAATAATTGTTCAATATTTAATTTTGTAGGTACTTCCCATCATTACATTCTTGTCATGACAAATAGTTTTTCAAACCATTACAAATAATTGATTGAACGAAAGCAGCCATACTACGGTATCTGAGCTATATGCTTACTAAAAAGTCAGAGAAATTGACTTCCGGCTTTCTACCTTTGAGGTATAGAGATTATTATTTAATTTTTAACCACGAATCCTTTCTACAATATACTTATTATCATTATTATAATATTACAATATCCCATCTATAGTAATCAATAGGTTTATTTTATAATACCTAAGGTAGTACCTAGGTTAGTTACACTTTCAATTAGGAATTATAATTTTACTATAGTAAACACATAATTACATTTACATTTTTTTTTAAATATTTTTAAAAATATTATTATACCTTAAATTTAAATATATATACCAAAGTAAATATTAATAAAGTAAATAAAAATACATTTGATCTGAGTAACACTTTTCGCCTTTCGGTTCTCATTCTTGCAACAAATACATTTTTTAACATACATTTGGGTAAATATATTAGGAATGCACATAATTCTTGAGATAATTTATCAAAGATATAGAATGTTCTGAAATTTGAAAATAGGTATTAGATTATATCCTAGAGATTAGGAGTAGGAATGCTAATTTTAATTCAATTAATACATTCAATCTCGTACCTATCTATTACTCTCACGTAAAGAATACCTTTCAATTTTGTTCATGGTCCCAGTTAAGACTTCATTTTCTCCTTCTCCATGCGGATTTGGTATCGCTCAGCAGTGATACCGTCCTCGGTGTAATATTCACTAAGAGGGTCGTCGCATACTGCAGAGTCTGAAGCCACGTAACTTCCCTGGCCGATCAGCAACATGTCCACTTCTCCAATAAACTTTGCCAAGTCCTCGTTCTTACATGACCCTACATTGTCGCCACAAACCAGCTTTACTCGCCACAAGGAATAGGGGCTAAGTATTTATTTTTTATTTTTTATTTATTTATTATTGTAAACACACAAAAATACATACATTCCGTTTTCCACAAAGCCAAAACGGCTTTTCTGTGGATTAATTTAAAGAAAATTAGTGGATACAAAAATGTTTAAACAATATACAAGAAAAGAGAGAAAAATACATAATAAACTGATTAACAAAGAAGAAAAAAATAATATTTTATACATCATCAGAGTATTCATACAACCAAGATTTCACTTCTTTCTTAATACTACTATAATTATCTAAAGACTTAATTTCTTGAGGCAACTGATTGAAAATAAAAGGGACAGAGTATCGGGCCCTTACTCCTCAATTTTTTATAAACTTTGTTATTCTTTAAGGGTTTATTTTCAGTTATGTCCTTTTCCATTCTATAAACTAATTTTTGTGGGTTACTACTTAATTCGTAAAACTTATCGTCACATTTAAAATGTGAGTCACCTAGATGCACCAAGTGCATGTCGAATGATTTCAGCGCCTCGTTGATACCATCTTGCACATCTTTGTCAGTGGAATTAAAGTATATCTCAGCAACGCCGAATTTGATGGCATTGTGGCCCGGCCCCTCGAGAATATCAGAATACAGCATTACTTCTTCGCCTGCTAAAATCTTTGTTATATGATCTTTGTAGTTCTCTTTTCCCCACTTGAAGAATGGTTCAGTCACGGAGAAGTCATATGCAATGACATATTCATCTTTAAACCTCTTCAGTATAGCCTTATCCCCATGGACGTTTTCCATTAACGACTTCAATATATTTTCCCTACGCACAGCAATTCTTTCTAATTCTGTTTGATTATAGGTCTCGAGAACCTCCGTAGATATAGCAAAGTCTTCTAAGTAGGAATGAGCGAATGGAAAGATGAACTGTGTGAATGCTTGAATCGCGTCGTCAAATTCAATCTTGACGAGTTTAGCTCGAATGATTATATCCAGGTCGAACGCTTCACTCCCCAACGTCACATTTCTTAATTCCATGGCATCGCACGTTGGGCACGTTATTCCGTGGATGTGATCATTTAGGGCTTGTCTACTTTCGTATTCTCTGACTTTCTTCCATAGAGAACTCATTGTTTTCATCGCTGATGTCAAAAATTCAATCCGTTTGGGAATAGAGGAGGCATCTTCGATTCCTGAAGTAAATTTCTGTACTTTTAAGCTCAATTCGTCTATCTTACATCCCATCTCGAAGTCACTTAATACAAGTTGAACAGTGTTTTTCTTCTTTATCTCCCCTGAAACATTTTTCATTGATGCATATACATTCTTCACCGATTCTTGCATACCTTTAATTAATTCTGATTCGTAAGCTTCTAAAGCATTTATATCAGTTTTGACACCTCTTATGCTTTCAGAAACCAAATTGTATTGTTCCTCTGTCTTCGTATTATATTGTAATTTAATACCATATACGATTAAATTAAAACCCCGCTCCACTAATTTTGGTGAAAAAACATTAATAGCTGATTCTCTATGCGGTTCAAGAATATCTTTTATTTTATTCTTGGTTTCTGGAATCAGCAAATTATATTCATTACTTTCCTTTAATTTATCCCGTAATTCTTTTATTTGCGATATATAAGGGGCATCATACGTAATCGTGCTCAAGAAATAATCTATATTCTCGACAAGCTTGTCTCTTCTCTCCATCAGTTCTCCTCTCCAAGTCCTGTAATATGATTTTTGTATGGGTCTCTTTTTAATCTGCAAATCCTTATTGTTCCCTTCCATAGCGCCTTGAGCATAGTCAATAATAAAACCATATAATGTTCCACCCAAGAAGGTCTTAAGACCAGTCATTACTTTTTGTGCTGTTACTTCTCCAGAAAGTTTAGCTTCGATCTCTTCAAACATTTTCTTGTCAGTTTCTAAAGAGCTTTTCAATTCTTTCAATGCATCCAAAGTGTTATTTATACCAGCATCAATCTGCATTTGTGCCTGCTCTAAGTCGCCCGTGACGTTTACGGCAATAATTGCCTTAGCTTCCTCGATTCTTTCGTTTAATCCATCTCGATATTTGTTATTGGAACCAATAATACGATTATCCCTCAAAGGACTTTTAAGCTTATCAATTGTTTCAAGACATGACTGAATGTAGAGCTCGACTTTCACAATCAAACTCCCTTCTCTTCTCAGACTGTAAACTAACGACAAAGAAGCGGTGTAAATAAATTGTTGTAGGTACATCAGTTTAGTGGTATTCTCCCCGGGCTTGGGATTACGAATATAGCCCCGGATACTCCCCAACATAAATTCGTAGAGTGGTAGAAGCCTAAACACTTTCGCCAATTCCTTTGATTCGTGGTCAAGATTCTTTAAATCCTTAAATAAGCTATGGGTAGTGTGAAGCGGCATTAGTATTTCTGTAATAGCTGAATTGTTGCAAAAGTTATAAAAGAAGTCCATTTGGAATCTTGTGAGAAATTCTTTGGATATCAAAGCTCCTTTCAATGCTCCTTTATATTGACTGACGACATCGTGAAACTTTTTAACTTCGCGTGGAAGACTCTGATTGTTCTGATTTGGTTTCACAACGACCCACTTGAAGGAGAATGTACCATTCACTGGTCCAGACACAACATAGCTGGCAAGCAACTGATCCTCGCTGTTTCCTCCTGGACCGCTCTTTCCACCGACTCCAGGACTAACATAAGTGCCATCGAAGAAAGACATCTTGATTTCTTTCTTTTGATTGAACTGAATCATTTCAACATTGCCAGTTTCATGGTCACCACAAACTCTGCCGTCTTCCCGCTTGTCCTTGTTCTTATAAACAATATAATTGAAGGTTGTTGTATTAGTGACTCCTTCTGAATAATTCGTATGAGTTAGATTAAATGAATAATGCATTACAGAGAGAATGTCGGAACCGTTCTGGATCTCTGGATTGAAGGTGTTACTAGTTGTTGTGGTTTGCGGCAAGTTCGGGAACTTGTTTGCTTCATTGTCACCTCCATCTTGTCCAGGACATCCAGAAGCGAATGTCACAGAAATGTTCAGATTTTTCCCGAAGATAAATTCCTGTCCTATGCCCAAGAATCCACCAAGAGCTCTTCCAGATAAATCAGAATCTCTTTCGGCTCTTTTGTCTTTGGCAGTAATGGCAACAGCTGGTTTGGGATTCCCGGATGGATTAGAAAAAAATGTCAGGTTGAACAGTGGATAATCAACTATCTCCCAAACAGGGGAGATGATGCTAATAACGGGCTCCTCTGTGGATAACACAATAGAAGTGTTGTCCACTGACGAGTTGCCAGTAGTTAACAAGTTGATTACATTCCTATTGATGAATACTTTGTGAATAGCTCTAATATCAATTGAAGTTATAGGATCGGTACAATTAGTAAAAATGTCGCTTAATATAATGAAATTACCCATGGCTTGCACGGAGCCTTTCGTGCATTTTATTACATTTCTATCCTTCAAAGTATGTTGTAAAATTTTATTTACATCTTGAAATTTTCTCTTATTCATTGTGATGTTTTTTATTAATGTTCCATTGTATATTAGTTCATTTAGGCCTGAAATCTTATCCACAAATTTAAAATAATTTTGTGGAGATATAGTTATGCCTTGCTCTTTTCCAGGTTTTAGCCAGTCATCAAGGTTTGCGACATTGTACAGAGTCCTTTTGCGCTGCACTTTGTAAGAGGACAACGAAACATACATACGCATCAAAATTTCTGACCACAGTTCGACTTCGGATATATATTTACTAGTTTCGTAGGACTTGACCAAAAATGCCGATCGTTTATTTAATCTCATTCGTTTGTCCTGAAGAAGTGATCTTAGCTGATTGCCTAAAGTTTTCTCAAAACCTGCAAGGGCGAGGTTGTCTTTGTCCGGCCTGGGGCTGTTGGTCACAGTCTCATTTCCCCAGATCCCATTCAGGCAGACGAACAGCGCCATGGAGAAGAGAAGCAATTCAGAGGATGAAGCCATCTTGGTGTTTAATGACGTCCAATCTGAAACCAACGTTAATCTTATATCTAACAAATAAAATATTGTGAATAATATTCTTTCAAACTTATGACAAAATATAATCAACAACTCGATGAATTGTGATTCATTCTACGTTACCTTTAAAATTAGAGGTGTTTACTTCTATCAGTAGTGGTTTGTAAACTGTGGTATGACCTTCCCTTCAAACTGATATCAAGTTTTGAACTTTTAATTATTCACTGCACGTTCGCTACATAAAATGTTTTATTTCATCGATAAGTCAATCCGATAACAATTGAATCTGATTATTATTACTGAGTCGATTTAATTATCATTTATTTAGAATTATATGTTGGTAGATTGCATTTTTCTTAATCATAATAAAATTATCTATTTGCTTTTATTACTTTGGATTTATATTTTAATGCTAATAGGAAAGTCTTATGAAATTTTATTCTAGTAGGTTTATTTCTAAATATCAATACAAATCATAATGATAAAGACACTTATCTCCCCTGAAATATAAAATTTTCATTCATACAAATAAAAACTAAATTTCATTAAATTTCAACTTGTTAAATTTCTTATTTCTTCTATAATCTGAAGATATTACGTTTTATGTTTTTACTCATTACAAGTATAGATAGTTAAACTTTCAATAATGCAATATTTTATTGCTGTTGAAGGGGTGTCAAGTTATCAACGGTGATCGATTATTTGCCGGAATGGAATGTGAAGGTAAAACCTGCAGAATTGCGTGTTTTCAAATCTTGTACAAAATTAAATTTACTAGGTAACTTGTTTATGATTTAATCGTACATTATTTCAGCGATGTTATGTTTGATATTGTAGGACCAAAATTTCGCTATTTTGTTGACATCTTCAGACTACTCTGTGAAGTAAGGGCGCATCGTTCGAGCTAAATAATCAAACGATAAATCAATAATAATCAATAAAGCCCAATGTCCCAATACTCTATCATCTGGGCTTGAATAATAATGTATAATAATTATCTACCTGTGTTTCAAGAAGATGATCTCTATTGTGTACGTGGCTCAGCAAGTGAAGTGTTCCTAATGACTGACTCAAACACAAGCGCAGATCTACACTAAACTGCTGATTATCTGATTAAATTTAATACAAACATTCTTGCGCATGCTAGCATTTATTACGTTTTTAATTATAAATACTTTCATTGCTTACTTCAGCCAGCGTTAGGTAATAATCTCGTAGTAAAGTCAACACTTAAACTGAATCAATTATTTCTAATAAGCATCATTAATGAAGAATAGGTCGTGGGCATCAGGTCATGTAACGTATATTTATATATTTTTTATGGCGCATACTGATTTTTTTTGTCTTAATTTTGCTTAGTACTAATACTCTGGTAAAAATTTGGAAACTTATGAAATTGTTATACCATAAAAGGTATGATCAAATTGCTTTTCTTCGTTTCTTATTTGTTTACGTATTCGGTTACGCATTGGGTCATTAACGACGTCAAGTGTATTAACGACGCACACTCTGCTGACAAATAATTGCTGTCGTTTTATATTTACGCTGCATACCTCACTGGTGCACATTGGTCATGTTTTACATGACGGGACCCTCTAGTTTATATTAGGTAATCAAGGTTCAAGGTCAAGGTATACATGGGAAATGTACTGTGTCATTGTAAAATATTTAAATATTCCGATGATGCACTGATTATTTGTAGTTACAATACAAAATGCTCTCTCAATACTGAATTCTGATTCAAAAGCTTTTGAGAATTGGATGAAAATTGTTAAGCTATAAATGTTCAAAAATATATAGTCATATCTCTATGATATAGTCAAGATTTATAAATGTTTATGCAAATCTGTCAATGGAAAGTAGGTATATATTTATAAATTATATTATTTAATTGATTATATTTTTTTTTGTAATTCATACGAAAAAAATTAAATGTTTGAAATACTACATTCGAGCATGTTGGAAATAGAAGTGTATTTCCGTCTAATAAAATCACGATAAACCACAGTAGAGGTTTACGAAAACCCACTCGGGTCGAGCGCTAGATCACGTGACAGGTTATGTCAGATCACGCTCGGGTCCAGCTGGTATTCGAACGCAATTTCTGGTTTGTCAGATGCTCCGTCTTCTTCAAGCAGGTTGAAGCAGGCTTCAAGGGGTTGGTTCAGTCTGAAGATGGCGGGAAATATGAACCCAGTTTTGATTGCCAGCGTCTTCAATGAATTTCAGTAATATTTATGAAACATAATAAAGAAAACTAATAAGTGAACATTCTTATTCTTACCTTTAAACTCTTCAGCCGTAGCTGGATCGACTTCTACATCTAATTTCTCTCCTTTTACTTTTAATGACAGTCGGCTGAGCGCCATTTCTTACCAATATGGCGCTCCTCGCTCGGGTTGAGAACCCTGCTCGAGAGCAGGGGCGTGAGTTCTGTGCTCGGGTTGTGTTTGGAGCAGTTCTGAGTACGTTTTCGTAAGCGGGTCGGGTCGCTCCGATCGAGTATTCGAAAGGTTTGAAGCGCCAGTTCACGACCCGAGTGGGTTTTCGTAAAGTTCTATTGAGGACCTTCTTATATTGACAACGCTATCTATTTCCAGTCTAACTCACCCCACGGAAAAAAAAACATGTTTATCTATTTGACTGATTGGTGGAAGCGAGATCGCTGCAGCTTGGCTAGCGAGAGAGTGAGAAGGCGGTAGTGCAGCCTCAACTAGAATCAAGTATGCATTCCTAGGACTTAGACAAATCCAAATACCGTTTTATGAACGTAGCATAAACATAGCTTATTGATTTTTTTTCAAACGAATCCTGACAGAGGTTACAAACATGTTTGCCATTGGCATACAACTGAAATAACAATGTTCAGGACATATCAATCCCACATAACCTGACTGTTTCATATTCCCCAACATTCCCCTATTACATCCTACACGACCACGGCGGGTAAGTAAATTTCATCTTTGTTTTGCCTACATATTAACGTTTAATTAACACATTTTACATCAATTTAAATAATTCACATACGACTTGCAACAAGTAAAATGACAGGCAGTGTCAGGAGGATTTTGTTAGCGCGCTCAAGAAACGCTCCATTCTCCCCGTACTGGTGCTTCCCATCATTCGCGTCACTGGGGAAGATCTTGTTGTTGCACAGATCGCCCATACAACATTGGAATTGATTCTTGCAATCACGTTCAGCGCTGTTACAAGCCGTGGCACATGTCTCCTCTTGAATAAACCCACATGATCGTGTTCTACAACAAAATTAATTACTCAAAACAAACATTGAGGGAGATACAAAACTGTCTAACAGAATCATTTTTGAGTTAGATATGTTGTTCTTAATTGATTGTTTCTCTGTGTTGTAAATACACTGTGTTAAAAAAGGTTATTTTTAATTAGCACAGACTTTATAGGATGATGCCATCACATTTTTTCCGCCAATCCATTTCTTTCAAATACCGTTTTATGAATTATTGTCGAGTGTACTTACTGGATCTTTTAAAATAGGAAAATCTCAATTTGTTGCGAAATATCTAAAGATCGAGCTCGCTATCACCGCCATAGCCTAAACGGCTGAACCGAACGATCTGAAATATTAACCACATATTGTGCACTTTTGGCGTCTAATGATACCTTGCCCTTACATTTTTTTGTGTCGCCATTTTGAAACAGGGAGTGACCTCATATCTCAAAAACGGCTATAGACCGATCGGAACGAAATTTTGCGCCAATCGATTCAGACGATCATATGGAATATCTAAAATAAATGTATAAATGCGGGTCATTCTCAACAGAATTGACGAACTGCTGTTCACAGTGTTTAGTAATTTTTATTTGGAAATGTTGCACTCATATTCACATTATTCTTGTTGAATATATTAGTTTGAGCAATTGGGAAGTGGTTGCCAAAATTTTGAGGTAATTAAATACCTCACGCAGATTTTGTAGGACTTTGAAACTCTGAAAATCCTGAAAATAGGCTGTCCCACACCATGATATTCATTGTATTTCATGATATTTTTCACATTTGCAATTTTTAATTATGGATTAGCAATAGTTATTAATGATCTATGAAACACACTTCTTCAGACTACTAAAGAAAATGTAGCATTAGTAAGTGATTTTCATTTTTAATCTTAAGATAACTTTTGTCCCACACTACTAGTCATGAATGTTACTTTTTGAATTTTACCGCTTTAAAATTAAGATAAGACTACTCAAGAAGGATGTGACTTAGGTTCTTGTTTTGGTGCCTGCCGAGTCAATATTTTTTGGCGATTTCTTTTGCAAAGAAAATGGTACTTTGCCTCATCTGAAGACTGTTCCAATGTGCGCATTTTAATTCAAAGTCATGAATGTTACCTCTTAAAAATAACTAATTGCATTAGCAATGTTAATTGAAGTATCTTACATTGAAAGTGTTCTATAACCTCATGTTGGTAGGCATAAACAAACTTTGAAAAACTTTATACAAACTGGTATTCTGATTTTTAAAGCCTAGATTATCATGAATGTTACCTGGTCATGAATGTTACTTAAAAAAGTAACATTGAAATATACTTCAAATATATTCAAATAACATGTATTTGAGTAGTATATAAAGTATCCAATAAGAAAATGTATCATAAATGTTTATTTTATCTATTAGTAAGGAGACTCAGGTCATGAATGTTGGTACCATTCATGACCTTCATGATTGTTACCCTGAGTCAAGACTATTTCCATAAAGTTTTTGATAATGTGAAACTACACAATAATTATATAATTTTGTATGTGCCTTTCAATTATGTATCTAAATCAGTGCTAGTTTTACTGATCAAATATTAATTTAATCATATTTGAGCCAAATGTAAAAGTAACATTCATGACCATTTTCTATATTGTGCCATAAAATGCACCCAAATTTAAAACTAGATAAACCCTTTCTAGGTAATGTATAAAACATTATCCTTGATCATTCCACATAACATTTTCTCGGATTAATTTTTTTTTTTAAGTTAGTGCATTTTACCAAATCGTTAATCCCATTGAGAATGACCCATATAATGTAAATTTAAATTTTCACTCTTCAGGTACCTACCCACTCAGCAAAAACTTCTAATAAACTAAGAAAAACAATCAGATATAAATGACAGGAGACATGGACACTGCAGAAAAAAACTATAAAAGTACTAATAATAATGTCATGAAGGGAAGCAAGCAACAGGTTAGTTTTGAGGTTTCTTTTGGCTTCTCGTCATCGGGCGCTCACGAACATGACCACTCAACTTCTTCTCAGTGTTGAATCCAGACCATTTTTCTCGGGAGGGGCACTTGAATAGTTGGGGGTGGCATATTTTTTGGGTACTTTTTGGATGTTTGTGTTTCATGGGGGGGGGGGGGGGGGGTATAGAGTTATTTTATGAATAATGCTTGTAGTTGTACAAAGCACGAAGCAATTATTATTCGTAATACGGTAATATATTTTGAAAAGTCACAGTGGAAACAGGGGGATCGGGGGCATAGCCCCCGAGAAAATTTTTGATCATGGTGATTCGTTTAGGTACAATTTTGAATCACAGTGTATAGCTATTTTAGGGAATTATAAATTGCAAAATATCCAAAAAATGGTCTAAGAGATTTAAGAATTGGTAAATTTATTGAACTTATCAGGACATGCATGTCCGGGGCGTATAGCCCCGAAATTTTATTGGAATTTTAACTCAATTCTAACCGTTTTGGAAGGTTTTTTGACATGATCCGTCTATTTTTACGTGTTTTTTCACATATTATTTTGAAGGTATTTTGAATAGGTATTTGTGCCGGGGGGAAGGGGCACATGCATACCTCGGAAGGGGGGGGGGGGGCACTGCCCCCCCTCCCCCCCCCCCCCCCCCCCGAGGTATGCCTGGATTCAACACTGCTTCTTCTTCTTCATGATCTTTTCTGGCTGGCTAGTAGATGCCCCGTCCATCAAGTGGTGGAACGATCTTCCTAAACCGCTTATCTACTCTTATGGATTGACTTGACAACTTGACTACTTGACTATGGACTACTTGACATATTATTAGTACTTTTATAATTTTTGACTCTTGTTAGTTTTTGTGTGCAGTATCCATGTCTCCTGTCATTTATATCTGATTGTTTTTCTTAGTTTATTAGAAGTTTTTGCTGAGTGGGTTGGTACCTGAAGAAGACTACGAAATATGTACTTGAAACGTCGTAATAAACGTTATACCCATTAAGTACCAGCGTCCTTGTTTGAGGACAGTTGAAAAAGTATTTTTTTGGGGGGTCTTTCTACCTTTTTTTGTTTAACTTTTAATATTTATTATTGATACCAATGAATGTCGCTACTTAAAAATATTTTTCTTTATTACTTATGTGCATTAATTTTTTTCTAAATAAATACTGAAAAGTGTTCTCATTTTTTGCTTCTGAAGAGGTGTCCAAATAATTATTTTTTTAAATATACAAAGTATATTTTTCATAAATTAAAAATTATGATAATTATGTCAACATGTTGGTTAAACATATGCACTTAATAATATGTTCAATATTTTCTGCAATCATGCACCAGGTTTGACTGAATATTGGTGTCCTCAAATGATGACGCTGGGACTTGGCCATATCAAAAGCACTGCATATTGATGCAGTATAACACAGCTTCTATACAAAAGATATCTCTTCTGACTGCACATTGAACTTACAAATACTTATTAGTTGATAGGGGTACACTCATGGGAGTCCACGGTGCGAGGGGTGGGGATGCTGACCCCCCCCCCCCCCCTCCCCCCCGGGCCCCTTGATTCCAACAGACTGCATAATGAAGGAATTTACTCTTTATTTCTATACTAAAACGCCCAAAAATGGTAAAATTTATAAAAAATTTCTCACGCTCATGGAGTCCGGACCCACATGAGTTTGCGCCCCCCCCCCCTCCCCCCCCCCCCCCCGGAAGAAAACGCTCATGGGTATACAATGCTTCGATTTCCAATGCGCACCTTTGTAGTAGATACCTCGTATATCCATGCCCCGTTGCCCCCTTGCTATGTCCCGGGGGGTGGGGGGGGGGGCCGGACCCACACAAGTTTGCATGCCCCCCCCCCCCCCCCCCCTCCCCGAATAAAACATATGGACGCTCATGGGTACAATTCTTCAATTTCCAATGAGTAGATAATTTTCAAAGGATATACCTTGTTTTTCCAAGCCCCCCTTGCCCTCCCTGCCTCCCCGGGGGGTGAGGGGGTGCATGGCAATAAAATCATTTCTTCATATGGAAAGAGGGGCGCAGGTGGCGAGCCCCTGTACCCGCGTGCCTGTCCCGCAGGACTTTTCTTTTGTTTATTTTACACTTTGTAATCAATTTTAGTACACTTTAGGCGTATAATCTTGAAAATTTTGATTTTTAATAAGTTTTACACTTTGAGATGTGTAAAAGCTTTGGGCGCAAAGCATCTTTTGGTTATTTTGACACTTTGAAAACATTTTTTTGATGATTTTTGTTTATCTTCATCTAAAACACATCAACACTTGTATTTTTCCCTAACATCTAGGGGAGGGGGGTTCCTCCCCCCCTTCCCGGCGGCGAGAATTGAATTGCAGTTAGGTTCGTAAATGGAGTTATTTTTCAGCCAAGGAGTAAGGGTGGTAAAACGTCACTCACAATCATGACGTCGATCTAACTCAGCAGATCAGCTGTTATGAAATGTTATTGTCTTTGCTCAGCTGTTTAATTTGATTAATGAAATGTCATTGCCTTCCATGTCAATTTTCTTTCAGTTGATGTTATATGAAGATAATGTATATTTAAATAATGGAAATGGAGTTAAGCAAAAGAGAAATAAGTGACCTAGAGGTGTGAAAGCATTTTACGTTTAATTAAGTATGATAGCGGTCGACTGCACTCGTTTCTCATTGGTTAATTTTTAACCCCATTTACGAACCTATCTGCAATTCAATTCTCGCTTCCCGGCGCCCATGTAATATACTTAATTAAGTATATCTCCAACCCAACGGCTGGTGTGTTGGATACCTCGGTTCTCGTTAGATCACCGAGGTTAAGCAACATTGAGCGCGGTCAGAGGTTGGATGGGTGACCATTCAACTCTGCCTTGCCAGGTTGCTGCCGTTGGGCCAGAGCGACTGGGGTGTTTGGGGGTTAGTGTGACGACCTCCCTCCACCTGTTATCAGTCTCTCGACGGCGCGGGTTGTGGAGGCCCGTGCTGTGAATGTCACACCGTCCTTCGGAAGGGACGTTAAGCCGTTGGTCCCCTTGGTATCTTTCGTCAGGAGTAGGCTACATGCCGGTACCGGGTTTCCTCTCCTCCCTTCTCTATTACATTCTCACTAGTGGAGCCTCGGCTCCGTTGAGAATATAGGCTTAATAATAATAATGAGTATACATACATCTTATAACATGTTACCACCATATTATTAATGCTAAACAATGAATAACAATAAAAATATTTGTTACCGTGTTTATACTGCATAGTCCCAGCGTCCTCATTCGAGGACAGTAAATTTTCCCTATAAAAAATTAAAAATAAAATAAAATAAAAATATCACGCTTTTGAGTGATTTTTTTATAACAAATATTGATTGGAAAAACTTTGAAATTCGAAAAAAAAATTAATTTGGGAATTAATGGGTTAAGCAACAGTCTTTCTCTAAATTAGAATATGGGTATATATAATTGCATATAAATATATATCTTGCATAAATATTCAAAATGTAACTAAAATCACCTCTTATTACAATTCAGAAGGCTTATAATGCTGTACAAAAACAAAAACTTGTAAAAAAAACTGCCAAGCACCTTCCCACTTAAAACAATTGGGATCTAAAAGAAGGGCCAAGCAACAATATATTGTTTAAACATTTTCGCACTTAAAATTCGTGAAATCATTTCGCCCAGTTACTGCCGCCAAGCACAACATTATAAACCTAACGTTGTGTCTAAATTTGAAGAATAAAATCTAGGTGCACCATCATTGTAAACTTTAAAAAAATTATAAAAATTAAAAACGACTTAAAAAATAAATTTAAAATCGAAATTAAAAAAATTAAAAATAAAGCTGTGCGCATTGTGTCAAGAAGAAGGCAATATAAGAATAAGATGACGACAAAGGACACAACGAAAGAAAGAATATGACGATAAAGGAGCCGAATAAAAACAGAAAGTAGGAAGAAGATAGGAGAATCTACGGTCGGTGCAAATTCAATGCGCCAAGCTTTATTTTTATTTTTTAATTTCGATTTTAAATTTATTTTTTAAGTCGTTTTTAATTTTTATAATTTTTTTAAAGTTTACAATGATGGTGCACCTAGATTTTATTCTTCAAATTTAGACACAACGTTAGGTTTATAATGTTGTGCTTGGCGGCAGTAACTGGGCGAAATGATTTCACGAATTTTAAGTGCGAAAATGTTTAAACAATATATTGTTGCTTGACCCTTCTTTTAGATCTCAATTGTTTTAAGTGGGAAGGTGCTTGGCAGTTTATTTTACAAGTTTTTGTTTTTGTACAGCATGTCATATGGGGTAAAAGTTTATAGCAGCTTTCATTGATCATTAAGTGTTAACTATCATTACATTGTTAACGCCAACAACGTCACTTCTTGTCTAAAGTTTTCTGTTTTTCTTCCAATTGTTCCAAAGTTAGTATAACGAAAGGGTCAATCTCTTTTGGTTGAATTTGAGTTATCTCAACTTTTAAATTGTTAAAAGTTCACTTCTTTGAGTCATGTGAATAACGAAAATTTTTAAATTCTTCCTAGTTCACTTTTATATGTCACAAAAGCGTAAAAGCATCCAGATGCTTACAACAAATTTAAATAAAATCCGGATGGTTTTGGAATGCAAAATGCTGTGTTTCGTAAACAGAGAAGTGAGAACCTTTCAATAGCAAAGACGAAAGCCGTCTGATTTATTGCCGCCGAGTACATACAACGCAATGTCAGATCAAATCAATTGGCAACAAGGTCATCATCAGTCGGTCGTCGAAGATTCTAGTATTTGTCAGAAGACGAGTACCTAGGTATTTGGATGGTCATATCAAAACTCTCGATCGAACCGTTTTATTTGTAGCGTTGAAAATCTAACAATTTAGTTGTTATCAACAACTTCTGTTACGATACAATTGTTTCGATTTGTTTTCAAGTGTTGTGTAAAGCAATATGTTATCTTTTTTCTGCCAAAATTAAAAACTATCGATCGTTTCATTTGTACCGGCTATAAGGTAACATTTCGTCTGTAAAATGCCAACAATAACATTTTGTCAATCAAACGGTTTCGGTATTCTTCCAAAAGCGTTTATAACGAATCTATAAATAGATTGAAAACTCAAGTGTGCAGTGGAAATTCGGACACAAATTTCTTTCTTGATTGGATATTTTTAATTTTTTAGCATCGCTTGTCCGAAGTATTGAATTTTGTTGCGTCACATGAGGGCTAATTGTAACTAACGCTATAGTTCCCAAGTAAGTTTGGTATTTGATATTTCATTTTGACAATTTTAAAGTTTTGAACGCCTAATTGAGCCTTTTTCTAGTTTAGTAACTGCGAGCCCCCAAAATTCTGTTTTGACCACGAATTGTTTTATTATTGCAATTTTTAACGTGTATTGTCAAATAATTATTATAATCCATATAGGTAAAATATTAAAAGTGTACCTAAAGTAAGCGTTGAATGCATATCGGATTATCATTTTGAACACTTAACCTTGAACGCCAAAATGAAGGAAGTAAATAAAAAAAATAAAAAAATTAGACCTTCAAGGAATCGAACTCACGACCACCAGGAATACAATCGTAGCTAGCACTTGCCTACAGTGAATGCGCTAGTGAGACGAACAATGTCTGCAGCAGCTGTGTTCTACCTCAAAGAGGAAGAGCGGAACATAAATATTGATAATTTTACACCTTCCGGTGAGTGAGAAGTGTTTGGATTTTCTTGAAGTGGAGTGTCTAGCAATGTATTGTCTTTAATGTTGCCAATTTTCATAACTCTAGATGGACCCGTTTGACTTTTATAAAATTTAAAATTGTAATAACTTCACTTCCGGTTAAAATTTTTCATCGATTTTTGCAAAAGAGAGCATGAGGAGTTAATGTCTATGATTCTGCCAAATTTCAACTCTCTAGACTGAAAGATGCGACCTGTAGACGAGAGCAATCGTAGAGACGTGGGCAGTAACTAACTAACTAACTAACTAACTAACTAGCTGAAAATGTGATTTTAACATGATTCAGGCCCAATTTTCACCCTGAAGGGATGATCGCAGCCCTTTGAAATTTGGTAGGTGTTGTCAGGTGGCTAAATATACCCGATAACCATGGTTTTTAACTTCCATTTCAAACTGCGTCTATGCGAGCCGATACCCCGAAATCACCACTTAAGCCGATGCTGTATAAGTCTGTGGAAGTAAGCTCGCCGTTTATAAAAAGTAGACCTCGTAAAAGACGGTGCTTGGCAGCGTCGAGCTATCGCCTGACTAGATGATGGATAATGCTATTTGTACAAAGTGCTTCCGACAGGGGCAAATTGTTGGTTTGGTTGGTGCATACGTTTTATTTACTGAGCAGCTTAGGAAAAAACTTTACCCATATATTTGAAGACAAATTCAAACAAGCGAAAGAAAGGCTTTTTCTCTTAATGAAAGCTGGGCATCTCAAAAAAAATAACTCTATGCCCTATGGTGAGAGACGCGTCCCGCGTTCGCGGTCGGATATTTTTCACGACGCACATCCCTTCATATCATCCTGACTTCATGGAAGTTTTCCACCGTAAGTTATGATGTTTGAAAGTGTTTCGGCTCGTAATTTAGTAAAGGAGAAAATCTCAAATAACTAAATTATGTAAAAATTATATCTAAAACGTACTAATGTTATTAGTTACGAACAAACGAATAATATAATAAAATTATATTAAACCCCTTTGGGTATTATTATTATTATTATTATTATTATTATTATTATTATTATTATTTATTTTAAAATGTACATACATACAGAGGTACACTTACCGGTAGCGAGTATAGGGCAAGCCCCGTAACACATGTGCCTCGCTACCGGCTTATAGTCAAAACAAGTTATGATGTACTTGCACAGTCAATATACAACACAATAGACACAATAAATACCACGTATTATAAACGTGAAAGTCAATAAATTAGTCAATTAAAAATAAAACTATACATAGTAAATAAAACCATCAGATAAAGGTAACATATTATTGCACTGTATAGCTAACCATTAACATATCTATCAACTAAGTAACTGCGAATTTTAGTTTTAAAAGATTTAAAACTCTCTTCCTGCCTAATATGTGCAGGAAGAGAATTAAAGTATTGCACAGTTCTAAAATAAAACCCCTGCTGGTAATCAGTTGTCCTGGCAAATGGTGGAATGAACCCCCCATTCACACTATGCCGCGACCTGGATAAGGCATTTATGGTCACACGAACAAAGGGATCAATTTCAATAATATTTAATAACATTTTCTTAAAAAATAAAACATCCATTTCCCTCAATAGGTCGTCAATTGATAACATGCAACACATAATGCGCCTATCCTTCTTTGATAAGTCTGGCCTTCCAGTAATAAACTTACTTGCCCTATCTTGTATAGCTTCAAGTTTTTTTATATTATTCAAGCTGGAAGGGTGCCACGCAGGGCAACCGTATGTTAAGATAGGTCTAACCAAACCCAAGTACACAGTCCTCTTAACATTAGGTATTGCGCTCTTTAGAACTCTAGAAATAAACCCAAGAGCCTTCGCTGCTTTCACCCTAACCCTCTCAGTCTGAATATTCCACTTCATTTGACAAGTGACCGTTACCCCCAAGATATCAAATAAGGTATCAAGTAACTTTCAATTTATTATGGTTCTACCTCTAATAAAATCTTATTTTCTCATTTTTGGACTTAATTACTTTCTCCTTCAAGCCCACGAAATGTACTAGAATGTATCTAATTGATCTTGCCCGTGGGCAGTGATGAATGATGAATGATGAATGTATTTACTGCTTACTTCTCTTTTTCGTGAAATTTGCAAGTGTAAACTTGATCTTGGCACGTAGACTTTTCCATCGAGTGCTTGTCTGGGTCGTTGCACTCTCTCTGATTCCTGGAGTTACAGTCGTAGCACGTGAGTGGTGGTCCAGGCCTGACCTTTGGGAATGGAGTGACGCAGCCTTTCTTGTAATCAGGATGTGGATCGCAGCAATAGAATCTTTGGCTGAATTCTATTTCCGAGCATTGCCTACAAAATACAAGTACCTTACACTAGAATGACCTTAACCCACGAGTAGTCACCTGGGGTCTGTCAGACCCCAGCCTTGCCATTTCTCCTGTTTCTTTAAGGATAGCTGCACTAGGACTTTTTCCTTCTCAGTACCTTCAAGTTAGACACTGAACTCACTGACAGACAATGTTGCATATCTAAAAAAAAATCGTGTGACGAACAGCAGGGCTTCAAAGTTTTGGTGGACCTGTCAGACCCCAGGTGACTACTCCCGTCACTATTTTTATTTTTTTACACAATAGGCACCGAGTGTTGACGCTATTTTGTTTCTGAAAATGAGGGACAGCGCGATGGATGGCAGAAACTAGCAACTCGTGACGTGATCCTCATACCCTTAGTTGCAGCAGTTAGTTCTAGTGGAGCGGTCGCTCCACGCCAGCCAAGTCGTACGGCGCGCGCACACTCTCATATAAAGGCTGGAGCAAACCCACTTTTACTGTAGGCATCAAAGTGGCATTTTCGGCCTACTGGATCTTAAAATTGGGGAATCTCACATTGTTGGAAAATATCTCAATTTCGAGCTATGACCCACCCTACAACATATACCAAATTTGGGAACAATAGGAACAATTTGCGCCTTTGCGAGCTCGAGGGCTGAGAAAACCGTGTTTTAGAGCGGTTTTCATAATAATAATAATAATAATAATAATAATAATAATCTCAGTAGTAGTAGTCTCCTGGAATTCAAATCCGGTAAACAGGCCACAGCCTAAACGGCTGAACCGATTGATCTCACATTTTTACCAAGTGTGCACTTTTGGCGTCTGATTTAACCTTCACCCCATGAATTTTTTGTGTCGCCATTTTGAAACCGGAAGTGACGTTATATCTCGTCAACAGCTAGACCGATCGGAACGAAATTTGCGCCAAACGATTCAGACGGTCAACTTTATGGATTATCAGTAGCAAAAGACTATGCATTATGTTAATGAAACCGGATATGACGTCATGAAATTTGAAATACATCGATTGGCATTTCGGCAACAAAGATTGATCCGATTATTTTGATATTTTTGTAACGTATGTACTTTTGATATCTTATTTGACTTATTATAAAACCAACCGGAAGCCGCCATTTAAAAACCGGAAGTGACATCATATCTCAATAACGGCTAAATAGATATGAACGAAACCAGCGCTAAACAATTGAGACGGTCAACTTTATGTATTATCATCAATAATATTTGCAGTTTCCCATACCGAAACCGGAAATGACGTCACACATTTTAAAAATCTCACAAATTTACATTTTGATACAATAAATATACTATTTGAGACAGCTTATAATAAAATGTAATCATGTTTAAATTATAATTCAAGGGGTCAGTGATTTCAGCAGCCATTTTGAAACCGAAAGTAACGTCATATCTTGAAAATTGGTTGACTGATCGGTATGAAACTACCGCCAAACGATTCGGAAGGTCATCTCTATGGAATAGGAACAGTCAAACTAGAATTTTCCTATTAATGAGACCGGAAATGACGTCATTCAAATTTATAAATTATTATAATCCCCTCCAGAAATACATATTCAGAAAGCTTAAAATAATACACATCATTTATAGATACATTCTATGTGGCAGTGCAGTAAGTTCAGCAGCCATTTTGAAAACCGAAGTGTTGCCATAATATCTCGGAACTCGGTTGACTGATAGCATAGAGGAACCCTTCTTACCTCTATGCTGATAGGAATGAAACCTTTGCTATTCTTCATGAAATATCATTTAAAGCAAATATATAGTACCATACGCAGAATTTCATTAGTTAACCAAATTGTCAATGGCGACTTTTTTTAAAGGATTTAGTAATTGTTCAATCGATATGACGTCACAAGTTCTATGAATAAACTAAAAAAAGGAGTGATATCCCCATAAAAAACACTCCGTGTAAAAAAACAGCCAAGTCTCTTCAACTAAAAAAAAATTGGAAATCTAAAAAATTCTGCACTGAAAAGTAGTGATATCAAAAAATGGGCCAAGTCAAAACTTTATTTGAAAATCAAAAAATACTTGGCGCATCGTTTTTTTAGGGCATTATAGAGGTATACTATATGTATTATGTATATTTGATGTATATTTTCTATCTGGTCTATACTTCTAAACTATGTATAAACGATGCGCCAAGTATTTTTTGATTTTCAAATAAAGTTTTGACTTGTCCCATTTTTTGATATCACTACTTTTCAGTGCAGAATTTTTTAGATTTCCTAATTTTTTTAGTTGAAGAGTCTTGGCTGTTTTTTTTACACGGAGTGTTTTTTATTGGGTAAACATTACTCATTGTATGCATTCTTACAATAACACGCCACATGATATTTCGCTGTGAAAAATGTATGAAGTGTAAACAATTCCACTGAATCTGATAAAATTGAAGAAGATCGTCAGGCTGGTGGCACTTGTGTGCCACGGTGGTTGAGACTGAGGCTTGCGCCTATTCCTCAACGGCTGGTGAGTTTATTCGGCACGGTGTTCTTCGTGAATCTGCCAGCTGCAGATGGGGCGTGTCTAGATGTTCAGCGCATCTATTGGTCTAGGATACTTGTCCCAGGGATTGGTTGTTATTTTGCTGAGTGCGGCAACAGTGGGTTGTCGTGGTTGGCGAGTTGCTCGTAGAACTTGATGTTCAGTCTCAACATGTGTTGTGTGAGTAGCTCTGCGTCAACTTGGCGGTGTATGTCTGCGGTTCGGACGTACATCGGCAATCCCAAAGCCAGACGGAATGCCTTGTTCTGGACCCGTTGAAGTTTGTCCCGAAGTAGTTTGGCACATCCGCTCCAGATGGGGCAGGCGTACGTGATCGTCGGACGGACGATTGCCGAGTAGACTCGCGTCTTCACCGCGACACTCATCGACTTCGAGCGAAGGAGAGGGTAGAGGCCGGCCATCTTGCGCGCCGCTTTCTGCTGAACGAACTCGACGTGGGCTCGCCAGTTCAGCTTGCTGTCTAGCTTTACCCCAAGGTAAAGGCTGTTCGGCTGCCAGATGATCTCTTGCCCGTCAAGTTTCAGCTCCGGTGTGTGTTTGAGGCGGCGGCGAGTGAAGAGAGTGGCGGTGGTCTTAGTCGCGTTCAGCTCAATCCTCCAAGCCGAGTACCATTTGGACAGCACGTTGAGGGCGTTCTGAAGCCTCCTCTCGAGGAACTCTCCTTTGCCGGACTGCGCGATGATGGCTCCATCGTCGGCGTAGAACGCTAGGTCGATGTTCTTGATGTTAGTCGGCACGTCGTTCAGGTAGGTGTTGAAGAGGAATGGCCCGAGGATGGACCCCTGGGGCACTCCGGCGGTCACCGGTCTTGTGGTGGATCTCTCTTCTCGGAGACTGACGTGGAACGATCTTCTCGTCAAGTACCTGGCGATGAAGTTCACCAGGTAGTTGGGGAAGCCCTGCGCAATCATCTTGCACAGCAGTCCCGTGTGCCACACTCTGTCGAAAGCCTTAGCCACGTCTAGGAAGACAACTCCTGTTGACTTTCCGTGGTTAAAGCCATGGGTTATCTTGTCGACTACGCGTAGAAGCTGATGGTTGGTTGTGTGTTCGCTTCGGAAGCCGAACTGCTGGTCGATGAAGGTGTTGTGTGACCTAGCATGATCTTCAAGGCGTCGCAGAACCACTTTCTCCAGCAACTTGGACAGGCATGAAAGTGTGCTGATAGGCCTGTAGTTGCTTGGGTTCTTCAGTGGTTTGCCGGGCTTGGGGAAAACGACAACCTTGGCCTCCTTCCAGATGGCTGGAAAGTGTTGCTTGCGCAGGCACGCGTTGAATATGTCGACAAGACGCCGAGCTGCGGCTGATGGCAGGTTCTTGATGACGACATTCATGATGCCGTCAGCTCCTGGCGCTTTGCCACTCTCCAGTTTGGTGGCGTAGTCGGCAACCTCGGCTATCGTGCAGACTTCGACGTTGCGCTCTTCTGCTTCTGGAAGGTGTCTTGCCAGGTGGGACGCTACCATGGTTTCGATCTGGGCAGTGAAGGCGTTGGCAGGATTCGGCTTAAATTGATCTTCCAAGGATTCGGAGAGTACCTCGGCTTTATCCTGCGTGCTGCACGCGAGGTGTGTCTTGCCCTGGATGGGTGGGCTGGGCTCTGGTCGGTTAGTGAGTCGACGCGTCATCCTCCAGATGGAGTTGTCCGCCTCCTTGAGCTGAGACACAGCTTTCTCCCACTTCTCGGATCGATGTTCGGCTACCAATTGCTTGATCAACTTCGCCAGGCGGTTGTATCGTGCTCGAAGATCTGGAGTCCTATGCTGCTGCCATAGACGCAGTGTTGTGACTTATCTAGATAAAATTATCTAGATAATTATCTAGATAATTATTTTTTATCTTTATCTTTATCTAGATAAATAATTTTCATGTTATCTTTATCTTTATCTAGATAAAAAAAATCGTTATCTTTTGTTTTTATCGAGATAAAAAATATTTATCTATTTTAATTTTAAAATACCGTGTAATGTAAATCCCCATAAAAAACACTCCGTGTAAAAATACCAGCTAGGTCTCTTCAACTATAAAAAAATAGAAGAAATCTAAAAATTCAGCACTGAAAAGTAGTGATATCAAAAAATGGGCCAAGTCAAAACTTAATTTTAAAAACCAAAATATACTTGGCGCATCGTGTATATTATAGAAGTGCCAAAAATCATTGTGCCTAAATATATATAATATACCTATAATGCCTTAAAAAACGATGGCCAAGTATATTTTGGTTTTTAAAATTAAGTTTTGACTTGGCCCATTTTTTGATATCACTACTTTTCAGTGCTGAATTTTTAGATTTCTTCTATTTTTTTATAGTTGAAGAGACTTGGCTGGTATTTTTACACGGAGTGTTTTTTATGGGGATATCACTCCTTTTTTAGATTATTCTCACAACGTGTAACACTTATCGGGGCAACAATGACTAATTTCTTTAAAAATAATAAGCAATCCGATTTGGTAACTAAGAAAAGTTGCGTTTGGTACTAAATAATGCTATTAATGATAGTACATGAAGTATAGCGAAAGCTTCGATCGAATCGGTTCAGCCGTTTTTGAGATATGGCATCTTTTCCGGTTTTCAAAATGGCGGCTGAAATAACTGCCACCCAGAATGTATTTATATAAATGATATGCATCATTATAAGCCTTCTAAATATGTAGTTATTCTAGTAAAAGATTATGAAAGTCTGATTCTTCATTATTATGACGTCATTTCCGGTTTCAGTTATAGTAGATTTCTACTTCAACTATTGATATTCCATATATATGACCGTTTGAATCATTTGGCGCTGTTTCAATCCGATCGGTCTAGCCGTTTTTGAGATATGACGTCACTTCCGGTTTCAAAATGGCGGCTTCCGGTTGGTTTTATAAAAAGGCACCTCAGACGCCAAAAGTGCTTATGTGGTAAAAATTTCAGATCGATCGGCTCAGCCGTTTAGGCTGCGGTGGTGACAGCGGTGTTTGTTTCCTGACATCTGAATCAAGCTCGAAATTAAGATATTTCGCAACAATGTGATATTTTTCAATTTTGAGATCCAGTAGGCCGAAAATGCTATGTTGTTGCTTACAGTAAAAGTGGTTGGTCTGCTCCTCAGTTTATATAGTCTTTTACGGTATGTTGAGTAACTGTGAGTGTACAGTACGACTTGGCTGGGTGGAGCGACCGCTCCACTAGATTAGAATTCATAATACCGAGTGGCGCAAAAAATAATCACCCTGATTGAGACGTCACTATATCGAAACTATTTTAGATAGGATATTGACATTTGTACACATACCTATTAGAAAACATACCAAAATGTAATATGTGAAAGTTTCAAAAACATTACTATTGTAGGAAAAAAATTACAGCTGTTCAAATTTGGTTGCCAAAATATTGACTAGGAAAACGCTCTGTGTAACGCGTTGAATGAGCGAGCACGACACGTGCGCAAACATGAACCGAATATGCGTTCGTTAACACACAGAAAACATTATTTTAAGTCAAACTGAAAGCAAACTACGATCCACTGAATCAATATAAAACAATGTGTCATTGTATGACCACCATTAATGTGTAATCCGAGATATACCTAACCTTCAAGGAAATGTCAGGCTAGACAGAAGCTCAGAAACGGAATAAATCCAACGTTTCCAAGAAGAAAATAATTTGAAATAATCAATCCCCTGGACAAAAACTGTAGATACCTAATATCTTTGCTTTAAAAGCGATTCAATTTTACTAATACCTTCACAAAGTACACCAAATTGCCAAAATTATCAACGAAAAGAAGCAAAATGCAGGAGAGATTTGGAATGACATGTGAACGCTAGAAGAGAACAAACGCCACTCAATGATATTATTGAAATGTGAGCTTATGTTTCTAATCCCTCCTGGATGCAAAATCAGCCAAGTAGAAACACGGGAGGCACGGCCATCAGAACTACGAATTGAAGAAAAGACAATCAAGGTCCTTAAAAACTCGAAATGATTGTTGGAAACTATGATCCAAATTGAATTATTCAAATTTGATCAACTCAATAAACATAAAAATATCTGCTTTTCACTAAAAAAGTGTACATACCATCAAAACACTCTTGTACCTAAAGCAAATCAGATTCAGTTGCATTGGAAAGACATTCATTTTCAATGTTTCATTTCTGACAGCTATTAAAAATGTCAATTAGTGCATACTTTCTTGACAGATTCGGCTGAAAATTTGTAAAATAAGTGACATTGTTGGTCTTACTGACCATGCTAAATATGAGTTTTATCACATTTCTCGAAGACCATTTTCATTTTTTAGGCTATCAGGAGATACTTATTTTAACAATGAACCAATGGATGGATTTAAAAAAAAAATTGGGTCTGCAAACAGAGAAGGTTGTCTTTACATGTGTGCAAAATTTCAGGTCGATCGGTGAAACGGTGCGACTTCTATTGCTTCCTTTAGCATACAAAAACAAAAACAAAAAAAACATACAAAAAAAATACAAAAAAAACAGAGGTCCGTGCTAAAAGAGCCAAATGGAGTCGCTCGCTTCGTTCGCTCAATTATACGGAGCTCTAATAGCGCGCGTCCAGAAAACTTCCAATGGCCGGGATGCTGTTTCTCAAAACTACGTAAGATATCAAGCTGAAAATTTCAAATTAATTTCAAAATAGATTAAGATCGATTGTGTAAAAATTTCAATCAATATCAATTTGAATTTATATAACGAAAGTTATTGTATCTTGAAGTTGAGCATGAAAACAGAATAGTGGGGGAAAAATCACTTTTATAACGTGTGTAAAATTTAGAAATAATCTACATTATTCTGATTTTTCGCTCAACTTCAAGATCACATAACTATCGTTCAATTCATTTAAATTGATTGACATTTGTACACAATTGATCTTATATTTTCGATATATTTTGAAATTTTCAGCTAGATATCGTACGTAGTTTTGAAGAAACAGCGTCCCGGCCATTGGAAGTTTTCTGGACGCGAGCTATTTGAGCTCTGTATAATTAATTTTTTGACAACCAAAATTTGAACAGCTGTAACTTTTTTCCTACTATAGAAATGTTTTTGAAACTTGCACATATTACATTTTGGTATGTTTTCTAATATGTGTACAAATTTCAGAATCCTATTTATAACAGTTTTGACTTCTCAATCAGGGTGATTTTTTTGCGCAACCCGGTTTAGTAAGGAAAGAAGCTTAACTTAATATTATGTCTTACATTCTATTTACTTACTTAGGTACCTCATCGTTCCTACCAAAAATACTGTATCCTATCCGCTAATACTTTTCAAAACATTTGTTAGAAAATAATGTTATAATGAAATCTGTGATAGATAATGAGGCATATGCGACGTTTCCAAATTTACGCATTAGAAAATTAAAATTATAATCCCGTATAATAAAAATAGTCCCTTCCCTTTTAGTAAATTTTAATCACAGGCAGTAGGAACATCAATAATCTGGTTAGATATGCCTATAAAGTAAATGTTTATTACCTTATTATAATACCTATGTAAAATGAAATTAGACGAGATTTTAGAAAATTATCTTTTATCTTTTAATATTTATCTAGATAATTTTTTTTATCTTTATCTATTATCTAGATATTTTTTTAAACAATTATCTATTATCTTATCTAGATAAATTTTTGGCAGTTATCTATTATCTTTATCTAGATAAAAATAAAATTATCTAGTCACAACACTGCATAGACGACGTGCCCGATTCTTCTCGGCGATGGAAGCTGTGATACCCGGTGGTAGATCATAGATGGAGCAGCGCTTTGGAGTCGAAAGCGGAACCGATGCAGCTACTGCGTCTTGAACAGCCTTGGTGAAGTGGCTTGCGGCCTCGTCGATCTCTTCTCTGGAGGTAATCGGAGGAGGTGACTCTAGAACGAGTCTAGAGGCCTCAGCAGCAAACGTCTCCCAGTCGGCCTTGCGTTTGCAACGTCTCGGTATTGGTAAGAAGACGGGAATCTCATCCCCGATGGTGATTCGGACCGGGTTGTGGTCCGAGGAGAGAGCCGTCAATGTCTCCAACTCGATCGAGTGAGCGATGTTCTTCATGATGACGATGTCCAGCACGTCCGGGCGTTGGTTTCCCATGTAGTGAGTCGGCTCTCGCGGACCGATCACGATGAAATCCGATCGTCTCGAGTGCGCGAGCAGCCGGGCGCCTTTGTCGTTTCCACGTCGCGAATTCCATGCCGAGCTTTTCGCATTCAGATCGCCGCAGATGATCGTCGGCTGGTCGGTGTCGAGGAGAGCGTCCAAGTCCTCCATGTGCAGGCGGGTGTTCGGAGCGGAGTACACAGCGATGAGTCTGGTAGGACCGCTCGCCGTGTGGATCTCGACGCCCGTCGCTTCCAGAGCCTGCAGTGGTGGTAGAACAAGCTCGTGGTGTCGGTGTCGGGTGTTGACGACAATGGCGGTGCCGCCACAAGGATGGACTCCCTGTTGCGGTCGGTCAGTCCTGTATACTTTGCAGTTCGCCATGCGGAAGCGGTGTCGGGGTTGGAAGTGTGTTTCCGAGACCATGACAGCGGCAGTGTTTTCTTGCTCCATGAAGTGGGCAAGCTCGTCTCTGCGGGTGGGCAGCCCGTTGGCGTTCCACATGGCGAGGATCGTCGTCCGCTTATTTGTTGGCATTTGCGGTTGCGAGGGTCGCGGCGATGGTGACGAGGCTCGGCAGAAGCTGCGTCAAGGCAAGGATGAGTGGGCTCAAGTCAGCAAGCAGGGCGGTCAACTGGCCCATGATGTTGCTGAGGTCTGTCTTGTCAGAGGCGGTGGTGTTGGTCTGGTCTGTTGTTGATTCTGGTGTTGGTTCTGCGCCAGTGGCTACCGCGTAGCTGCATCCCTTGCGTGTTCGGGAGTCAGATCGTTGGTTTGTCTGCGGCCGAGTCGGTCGTTGGTCCCGCCGGATGTTGTCGGCATTCTCTCGCGTCTGATGTTCGCGCTGGATATTCCTCTGCGGAGCGGCGAACTTGTTCCGCGTGAGGTACGGGCAACCTCGGTAGCTCGCGGGATGTGCGCCAGAGCAGTTGACGCATGTCGCCGGCTCTTCTCGAGTTCGGTCGCACTTCTTTGCATCATGTTCTCCGCCGCAGATGACGCAGCGGAGCTTCTGGTGGCAAAGAGCTGCAGTGTGTCCCAGGCGCTGACAAGCGAAGCACATTATCGGTCGAGCTGCGCTGCGCACTGTCTCGACTGACACACGGCAGTGCATCATGGTCTTGATGGACGTGGTGTCGGCACGTGGCTTCCCTGTCTCCGTGGCCAGGACCACCTTGAACAGGGGAAACAGCTCCTTCTTGTTTGCGTGAGATGAGAGTTGCGAGATGGTCTGCACTTTCATCCCAAGTGCTGTGAGCTCGTCTGCGATGTCCGCCGTCACTGCGTTGATCGGAAGCCCCCGCAGAACGAAGACTTGGGGCTTCGCGTGCTTGCCCGGGAAGGTGTGGTACTCAGTTCCGCGGGCGTCGAGTGCGTCAGTCAGTGCACGGTAGTCTTCGGGATGCGTCAAGCTCACCTTGACGGCCGAGCCGGTCGGTTTCAGCACATATTGATGCTTTGTGCAGCTGTCGATAAGCGCCACCAGCTCTTGATGCGAGTCCAAGAGCTGGATAATCACTGGCGGCACCTTGTACTGACGGGGCTCCACCACTTGTCGGTGATGTGTAGTGGACCCCCCGTCAGTTGCAAGATCTTTTAGCGCATCGAAGGTGTTGGCCACCGGGATGTCGCTAGTCGGCTTCATCGGTTGCGTCTGGTCCGAGTCGGTGCGTCGCTTGAAGTTTTTGACTGGCAGGAAGCCAGCGTCATCGTCGCTCTCGTCGCTGGTATGCGGAGAGATGGCATGGGCGGCGCGGGTGTAGGAAGAGCCCGAGGGCTGCTCGTTCGGCTGTTCCTTCCGAGGCGTGGTCTTTTGGTTGCGCGATCATTCGCCCCTTCCGGTGAGAGGAGCTGTTTGCGTTTCGTGCCCGTCGGCGGTACATTGGCGATGGCACCGGTGGCTTGCTGTGAAGCCTGCATGTTCATGCCCTGTTCAGGGCGCACTGTGACCTTGAACGGTCTGAGCGTCCGTGACACGGCTTTCAAGGCTGTAATTTGCCAGTAGGCGGCAAAGCGCGCACTTGTCACACACTCGCGAGAAAACGGTCACTTCACTTCACTCGCGAGTTTAATTAGCGGCACACTTGGACTTTGAAGCACTGTTCACTCCTCGTCTGATAAAATTACTTGTTTGCTCCTCTCTTTTACCAATTCTGAGCTATTTTGAGTTTTATGTTTATTTTGTTAGGTTGCCATGGCCACGACCAATGAGAGTTGATAAAACTAAAGATTCTTCTACGTAAAGTTTTGCCGATGTCTCTCGCTAGTGGCGCTGGGGGTATTCACGCTCGGTGCGTATTATCAAAAAAAAATCGCTATTATCTGTTAATTTATACTTCTAATACATTTTAATGAGTAATAACATTAATGTTTTGATATATCCACCACGCATTATTAGTTTTAAGTTTTGGCGACGACTTTATCGGGTTTTCTAAGAATGTGCTTTTTGGGAATAAAATGTTTCCCTATGCTAAATGCATGGGAAAATACGCATAATTCAATGGCTACGAAAACATCCATGCTACTTATTTATTGTATTATATTCTCCTATTATATGATCAATGTATCCATAGAGTATACAAATAAAAATATAATATGCTTAAATTAACCTATTTAAATATATTTATTTAAATTAATAGCAAGGATCCTCTAAAATTTCGTGTTTTTCCCGTTTTTCATTAAAATCAATAAAAAAATATAAATCAAAATTAATATGGCAATATTTGTGGTCAGGTATTAGATAAATACATCAACAATGACAATTAAAATAAATTGCCACTCAAAATACCTTCCAAATGTACATGGCAGTCAATAGTAAATGGGGTCTGTCAGACCCCAGGTGACAACTCGCGTTACAAAATGACAGGTGACTACCGGCTGGTTAAGATGAATAACTTTACACATTTTGTCATCGGTGATGTCTGCAGATGTGACTCCTTGTTCTGTAAAACGTGCTCCTTGTAAAAAAGGCAGCCAAGAAGTATCTTTCATTTAAAAGAAATCAACACCGCAAAGGAAAGATATCAAAAAAGGAGCCAAGTCAATGATATTTCCAAATATTAAATCGTATTTTTGAAATAATACTTCAAAAGGACTTAGCGCATCGTTTTTTTAAACCCATTTTTCTATCCTAATAGTGGAAAGAAATTTAAAAGTAGGTACATTTTCCTCTTTCTTTTAGAACCTCAGCCAGTATCTATTACTTAAGCTACTTTTGGTAATCGCTATTTTGTAATTTTGTCAATGGGTGTTGACTCTCTTTTGTTTCTGAAAATGAGAGACAGCGCGATGGGTGGCATAAATTAGCAACTCTTGACATGATCCTCATACCCTTAGTTGCAGCAGTTAGTAAACATTACTCATTGTATGCATTCTTACAATAATACGCTACAGGATATTTCGCTGTGCAAAATGTATTAAGTGTCAAAAATTCAACTGAGTCTGATAAAATTATTAGTTTGCTCCTCTCTTTTATCAATTCCCAGCAATTTTGAGTTATCTGTTGATTTTTATACCAATGAGGGATAATAAAATTGAAGATTCTTCATGATTTCATGCCACAGCCGTCTGTACAGCATGACAGGGGACCTAAACGCCAAACACAGGACCTGGAACAGCCGAGTTAACAACGCCCGAGGCAACGCCCTCTACAGCCACGCAAGAAGAAACAATTACATCGTTGCTGGCCCGCGAGAACCTACACACTACAGTGGCCATCTGCGAGCGACCCCAGATGTCCTCGACATCGCCGTCATGCACAACATCCAATGTTCATTTGATCTAGAAGCAATAACAGACCTTCCATCTGACCACAACCCAATTTTGATCCGGGTAGGAAACCACTACATCCCCTCAATCCCCCGCATCAGCAGAAATTTCAAAAAAGCAAACTGGGAACGCTATCGAGAGGAAATCCATAACCTCCTCCCAGCCGAGCAAGCCCCAATCACCACCACAGCCGACCTCGAACATCAGGTCACCCTACTAACCGAAGCGATCACAAAGGGAACAGACAAGGCTATTCCCATCTCAACAGCTCCTCGTCGAACACTCTATGACCTACCTCAAGGGCTCAAGAGATCAGTAGCAATCAAGAACAAGGCGCGACGTGACTATCAACACTACCGCACACCAGCCCTCAAAGCACACTTCAACAAACTTGAGAGACAACTGAAAAAAGACATCCAAGATCACAGGCGAGCCACATGGGACTCCACAGTAGGCAAACTCGCTTTCTCAGACCACACAGTATGGTCAATGTGTCGCAAACTTCAACGCCGGCCCGAACCAGACCCCCCGCTGCAAGGGCCACATCACATAGCGCACAGTCCTGAAGAGAAAGCTGAAATCCTCGCAGACTCTCTTCAGCAACAGTTCACCCCGAATCCACCAAACCACAAGACACCTGCAATCGAGTCACTCGTCCACCAGTACAAACAGCATTTCGTAGCCCCACAACCACTCCCGGACAATTCTACTTGCACCTCCGGTGAGCTTTTCGACGTAGTAAAGAAATATCCTGCCGGCAAAGCCCCAGGTAACGACAACATCATAAAATCGCAAGTTTTGGAGCTACCTGAAAGAGGGATTTCCCTTCTTCTGTCCATCGTCAACGCCACTCTCACCCTGCAGCATTTCCCCCAACAGTGGACAAAGGCAAAAATCATACTTTTCCTAAAACCAGGCAAACCTCCTAGACAACCCACCAGTTTCAGACCCATCAGTCTCCTTCCCCTCCTCTCAAAGATAGTAGAGAAAGTAATCCTGCGCAGAATTACTGAACACACGGACTCAAACAACATCCTTCCAGACGAGCAGTTTGGCTTCCGTTCAGAACACTCTACCATCCATCAACTCCTCCGAGTCACCAACAAGATCACCGAGGGCTTCATCAAGAAATCTTACACCGCCTCCGCCTTTCTGGACATTGCCAAGGCTTTCGACCGAGTTTGGCACACTGGCCTCCTTTTCAAACTAATAAAGCACAAATTCCCACCCTACCTTGTACTTCTGATAGAATCCTACCTAAAAAATCGCACATTCTTTGTGACCAAACTCAGCTCCCAGTCTTCTGTTCGCCCCATACTTGCTGGGGTCCCACAGGGCTCCTGTCTTGCCCCAATCCTATTCAACATATTCACCTCAGACCTCCCGACAACTTTCCCACACGTCACAATAGCGCTGTTTGCTGACGACCTCGCAATACTAGCACAATCACGGCGAGCTACTCAGGCAGTTCACAATCTACAACCGGCTCTTGACAGCATCGCAACATGGTACGATCTGTGGCGAATCGACATCAACGCCTCCAAGACGCAAGCGACCCTGTTTACCAGAGGACTGCAGGAAGCTCCCGAGCTCATCCTACGAGGAGTCAGCATTCCCTGGACGAGAGAAGCAAAATACCTGGGAGTTCTTATGGACAAACACCTTACCTGGACAGCACACATCCGAGAGGTCCATAAAAGAGCCAACGGCAAATTAGCAGCACTCTATCCGCTTCTAAAGAACAAATCTATGTCCTGGAACACAAAATTACACCTCTATAAATCCATTATCCAACCAACCTTCACATACGCCTCGCCGATCTGGTCTGGTATTACTTCTGCCACGAACCTGCAGACTCTTCAAGTCCTTCAAAACAAAGCCCTCAGAATGGCAACTGGCGCTCCCCGAGCGACACGCATTATAGACCTCCATAATGCGCTGAACATTCCCTGCATTTCAGCCACACTCATCCACTTTGCCGAAACTTTCTTCGCATCACTTCCGCTTTCCAAAAACCGTCTCATTCTGGAGCAGTCAACAATCTCAGTCAGCTCTCATGATAGGTTCAAAAGACCGGTCGCATCACTCCAAACACCATCCTCCTTACCGCCTCCACGCACATCAGGAGCGCGAAAAAGAAAATCCTCGGACAAATAACAACACATTAATAATCTTAAGTAGCCTCGATCGAGCGCTAATTTCACCAACAAACATCCAAGTTTGTCCACAACCTGGCATTCCTAACATAATCGCCGCTAGCTCTATCCACGAGCTCCACCAACTCCACCTCTGTCTCAAATCAACTGGCAGTCATTTATAGCCATACAGGCTGGCAATGACATTTTCGAGAGTAGCCGCTGCGCGGCAACTCACAAGAGGAATGTGCTGCTGCTGCTGCTGCTGCTCCCTCCTTCTCGCTCCTTACGGAAGGAGGGACTTTACAGACGGCTGTGTTTCATGCTATAGTACCGGGAATTATTACTGATTGGAGGTTTCGCATTTTATAGGTACACCTAGATCCTGTTTCCCACCCATCATTGAATGGAAAGCAGAATTAGTGATGTCAACTACCTCTTTGTGGTGGTGGATTGACAGCATATACTGTTCTCGCACTCGCGCAACATGTCTGGCGTTGGATTCTCACACTGCGGATCAGACTTCTGGCAGTGGAAGCAGCTGATGTCATAAGATGAGACTCCACCAGACTCCACAAGCAGGCAGATCACGACGCATGTCAACAACTGCAAAGATACAGAGAGCAACAACACACGTTCTACGATGTGTAGGAGGCAAACTTGATTGGCTAAACTAATATTAAATTCAATTAACAGAGTACCTGGGTAGGCTTCGGAGATATCTTTAGTACGCAGAGGAATCACTCACATTTCAAAAGTACCTACATCGATTTACCTCAATAAAGTTACAATTTAACCCGTCAACGTGCCATCGTAATGTCCGTCCTCAGGTGAAAAATTCAATAATTTAGCTTTGCTGATATAAAACAAAAGAAGTTCGTGCAAGCTAATATACCTGGTTGAGACGAAACAGATTTCAAAGAATAAAAGGTACCACACCTAGTTTTGTATGGTAGATATTAGAAAAAAATTTAGGTATCAAATTCAATACGGAAATAACAATCAAGGAAGATATTGATCTGAAATCATCTGTGCACCAGTGAGATTTTGGTCAGCTGTGACATCATATGCAAATAGGTATATTATAGAGGTTTAGTGAGGTGGATTAGCTCTATGTATTGGCAAAACATTTCGAATAGTGAAACTCTATTGCCCTTTTGCACACTTGTAGCAAAGGTTTATCCAGAATCGAATGGCGTCAACCGCACTGTTCTAAGTCCAATACTTTTTAAGATATGATGTGAAACGTGTCCTCGACTTTAATTAGCCGCCATTTTAAACTAGGAATTTTAGATCAACCAAACTTTTTGGTATCAACCAGTAAACTATGAATAACAAATAACCGATAGTTCGTTTTGCTCTCTAGTATCTAGTCTAGTTTTGTCCTTGTTAAAATAATCGAAAACCCGAAAAAACGATTATTTCGTTCGACTCCATTTTTAAAATATTTCTTCCTTAAATTACTTTTTATAATAAGATAATGATTTTCTATTAATTTTCGAAAACGGAAATGCTCTAGGTACATCTTTTGGTTCCGGAGGAAATAAATATTTTGTTTGTGCTTTTTTTATATCTGTCACCATTTTAGAAATAAAGACAGCATAACAAATAAACTTAATGGATTACACCAAGATATCAATATATAATAATCATAAAAATATTTCTTGAAGTTAGGTTTGGTATGTAAGTTTTAATCTGAACAATGAAACAATTAGTTTTTTCAATGCCGCCATTTTGCATTTAACATCGCTTAGTAAAACAATTTTTTTATGAACTAAATAAAAGGTCCTGATCGTTTGCCGTCAACCGCATCAAGCCTGATGCACAATTGAATTAAGGATTATGGTTTAGTGTTTAGTGTTTAGTGTTTAAGAGAAATGAAAGGTGCTGTTATAACGTTATCATGCACAACTGTCATAAGCGTTATAAGGTTTAGTGTTTAGGGTTTAAGCTGAAATAGGAAATCCACAAAATCCATTTCTTATTGCAAAACACTATTTCACCTTATGACGAACCAATCAGAAGAGAGCAGAGTAAATGTCAATGTCAAATTCGTACGGGAAAATGAAAAGTCGTCTGAATTAATGTCATTGGAAGCATTTTAATTTGATATTTGTGCCTTGTCTTGCTCATATATTTGTTTCCATATAATTTTTCGATCAATTATTTAATTTTATCACGTGGTGAAATAACCTCGTGAAATAAGCAATTGTGCACTGGACTCTGTTATTTTGAAAACGTCATAGCAGGGCTATGAGGCATAGCTTGGGTCTGAGCGGTTTTTTTATTGTTTATATGTTAGCTACAAGTGTGCAAAAGGGCAATAGAGTTTCACTATTTGAAATGTTTTTATGCTAATCTTCCGCATTGTCAGCATGTGAAGTGAAGTAGGCTCAAATCTACGTGTATTGAAAAGCTGAGAAATAAATGAGATATGGAACCTCTCTATTTGGATTCGAATATTATCATATGCATTGAAGGTTTGCAACTAAGTGGATATCTATATGTAGGTAATGGTTGGTTTTGAATTTTGTCGGTTGTTACTACCTAAGAATAGTGTTTCTACTCACATTTTTTATCACCGCAATCATAATAAAGCGAATATGTCGATTCAGTAATGTTTATACATCAAAATGTGATATAAAACTCTGCAAATTATCGAAGAAAATCACTGACCGGCGAGAAGAACGTAGATTTATTAGAAGTTTTCCACCGCACACTGGAGCGCACAGATTTTCAAAGAACAAGGTCACAAGATTTCGCACACACCCCTCTCCCTCCACAAAAAAGCAACACGTCTTTGGTCATCGTTTACCCCAAATCGTATGTGTTGCATTAAATTTATGTAGATATCTAACTAGCAAAGGTCAATTTTATTGTTTTGACAGCTCTTATTAACCAAAAAGGTGGGAAATTAATATCTAGTGGAGCGGTCGCTCCACCCAGCCAAGTCGTACCGTACACTCACAGTCACTCTACATGCCGTAAGCGCCTATATAAACTGAGAAGCAGACCAACTACTTTTACTGTTAGCAACAACATAGCATTTTCGGCCAACTGGATCTCAACAATGGAAAATATCACATTGTTGTGATATGTCATAATTTTGAGCTATGGTCCACCTGACAACATATACATCACGCGACAACAATCAGTCATGCCGTTCACGAACTAGAGGGCCGTGAAAATCATGAAATAACACCGATTTCTACTTCTTCTTCTTCTTCTTCTTCTTCTTCTTCTTCTTCTTCTTCTTCTTCTTCTTCTTCTTCTTCTTCTTCTTCTTCTTCTTCTTCTTCTTCTTCTTCTTCTTCTTCTTCTTCTTCTTCTTCTTCTTCTTCTTCTTCTTCTTCTTCTTCTTCTTCTTCTTCTTCTTCTTCTTCTTCTTCTTCTTCTTCTTCTTCTTCTTCTTCTTCTTCTTCTTCTTCTTCTTCTTCTTCTTCTTCTTCTTCTTCTTCTTCTTCTTCTTCTTCTTCTTCTTCTTCTTCTTCTTCTTCTTCTTCTTCTTCTTCTTCTTCTTCTTCTTCTTCTTCTTCTTCTTCTCCTTCTTCTTCTTCTTCTTCTTTAGATGATTTCCGAGATAGTTGCTATCATCGCCACAGCCAAAACGGCTGAACCGATCAACCTGAAATTTTTACCACATATGCACTTTTGGCGTCTGACGATACCTTGGCTCTTGTACATTTTTGTGCAGCCATTTTTAAACCGGAAGTGACGTCATATCTCAAAAACGTCTGGACCGATTAGAACGAAATAAGCCATTCGATTTAGATGGTCATCTATATCAAGTATCAATAAAAAAATAATTATTTTCTTATTTTCTAAACCGGACGTGACGTCATGATGATTGGGAGATGATGGTGAAGAGTAGGTAAGGATGGAAGGTGGGAAGGAGACGGTCGTGGCCTATTAGTAGGCCCAGTAGGCACCTTCCCAGCATTTGCCTGTCGACTACCACGAAAACCACGAAAAACCCCAGTCAGGAAGGACGGCCGCGGGAATCGAACCCGGGCCTCCGGAATACAAGTTCAGAGCGTTAACACTCAGCCATACCTGTTCCGTTACAATTAAATTAAAATGCCAGGACCAATTTCACTTTTACACCAGGCATCCAAATATCTGTAAAGTTTAAAATCTTACATTGTTGGGAAGTACTTAAGTTTTTGGCTATTGAATTGTATTGTATTTATTGATTTTCCCGTAGATCTGTACATGATCCAGATATGGGCACCCCATCACATCAAATAAGGGACCCTTATGAAGTTCGAGAGGTCCGACATTATCCGCACGTGCACTTTTGGTGTCTTTGAATAACCTGCCTTACCCTGAACAATTTTTGTTCCGTCATTTTAAAACGGAAGTGACGTTTTTGCGGCAACGGCTGCACCGATCGGGATGAAACCAGTGTCCAACGTTTCAGACGGCCATCTATGAATCTATAAAACCTGACTTCAGCCGCCAATTTGAATAGTGGCCAAATAGGAAATTTCGATTTTTTTTATGGAATCAGGTAGTTTTTTATTGTTTAAACATTCTTTATTAAATAAACACAAATACAATATATTCCACAACTATACCAAATAGCCATGTGAAAGCTCATACATCAAATTATAAATAAAAATATATAGAAACACATAACAATACATTATTCATCATGTATGCTTCATATTGTTATGTTTACATAATATTATAATATTGAATGACATGGACCGTAGAAACTACGTCAAGAACCAAGGTAAGACACGAAAAAATATTCTATAGTAATGCAAATTAAGAAAATTATGAAATAAGATTTACGTATATTTCCATTTCATCAAAGCAATGTCAAAAAAGGACAAATAGTACAGGAGCAAATGTAATTCCGCTCGATTGGAGTGCCGAAATTGATTTTTTCATAATTATCGATTATTTACATCATTCTTAATATTACCTGACGTGCCTGCAATTTTTTTGGTGGCCATCTTGTAAAATATGGCGGAAAACGTAAATTTTACAAATTATTTAATTGTTGGTAGAGGAAAGGTTGAAAAATTATGAAATAATTCACTAAATCTAAATCAAATGTGGAGAATTGAAAAAAAAATACGCCGTGAACGACATTTAATTTTTTCATTGTTGGAATTGACCAATCACGTTTCTGTGTTTTTTTGCTCTCAATTTATTACGAAACGCGTGGACTTTGCGAATTTTTTTTTTGCGAATTTTTTATATGTTATAAACTATTTAATTTTGGGTTAATTGGTGTCAAATAGTATATTATTTACTTTTATTAACGATGACATAATGTCAATTGTCCTTGGACGCTTAAAAATGGGAAATTTTACCATGTTTTGGCCTCTCATGACCTTTGTACGACCTTTTTAATGGTCACATTTATTTTAATTTGTTGTACTAATCAAAAGCTTTCATTTGATATGCTACTCGACTAGGTTGATATAATTTGAAAATGACAACAATGAGTTTTATCAAAATTTTGAAATTTGGCCCAACCACCCTAATCAAAATTTGGAGAACTTTTGAAATGTTTTAGACAGCATTGTTCTGTATCGTTTCACACCAAAAAACCTTTAGTTATAAGTACCTAGTGGCTAGGAAATTGGTATAATCTTAGATTTTGCACTCAAAATAAAAATTGCCCTTATAAACTATATGACAGATTCATTAGCCCATTCCTGTTCAAAGAACAATTTTGGATAACTTTTAATATGTTATAATCAGATTCATATCGGATCGATAAATATAAAAAAGTTTGTTATGATCTTTATTAGGGACGAAGATACCGCATTTTCCTGGAATACTTAAAAAATGTGATTTTGACTACTTTTTGACCCCTTTTGACCTCTGTATCAACTATACAATGGTGATATATATTTTTAATAATTGTTCTAAAGATAAGCTTTCATTTGATATGCTACTCGACTAGGTTGATATGATTTGATTATTTGATAATGACAACAATGACTTTTTGACAAATTTGGCATTTTGGCCCACCCACCCTAATCTAATTTCGGAGAACTTTTCATACGTTACAGAGGTGCGGGTTAGGTCCCTTTTTGCAGCTTAGACTCTGGACTATTGACCGTGTATGGGGCCATGGCATCTACTGAGGTAATGACTTAACTCGGAAGGTCGCACAATAATTGCTCTAAACTGAAAACTGTTGGTCGCAGGGAAATTTTGTAAAATGCATATTGTTCACAATGAAATTGCCTACAATTTTGAATTCCACATATTTTAGTTCAAGTCCACGCGTTTCGTAATAAATTGAGAGCAAAAAAACACAGAAACGTGATTGGTCAATTCCAACAATAAAAAAATAAAATGTCGTTCACGGCGTATTTGTTTTCAAGTCTCCACATTTGATTTAGATTTAGTGAATTATTTCATAATTTTTCAACCTTTCCTCTACCAACAATTAAATAATTTGTAAAATTTACGTTTTCCGCCATATTTTACAAGATGGCCACCAAAAAAATTGAAGGCACGTCAGGTAATATTAAGAATGATGTAAATAATCGATAATTATGAAAAAATCAATTTCGGCACTCCAATCGAGCGGAAAGCATTTTTTCTACACTTGAACCTGCACTAAAAGTAAAAAACTCCCTTTAAAAATAAAATAATAAATACTTGTCACACCGATTTTCTTGTGCATTGGGTAGATTTATAGGTAGATATTATTATTTCTTACCTAATACCTAAGGTACTTCTCTAAGTAATTTACATGATGCGCAACTATTTTTTTTTAAATTTTTAAAACGAAGTTTTGACTTATCCATCTCATTTTTAAAATCACTGTTTTTCAGTGTATTTTACGGAGTGACAGAGTACGGAGCGTTTTTATAATTTTATAATACTACCTAGTGTAAAAAAAAATATTTTTGTAATTTTCTTACGCCTGACAAAGTCATGTATTGCATGTTTTAGTTTTGAGTGGAGCAAACACGGTAATGGCGCCATCCAAACGATATTTACATAGTTTGGCTAGTAAGAGGAAGGTTCCTTCAAATTTTCACAAAATACCAAAGTCTCCCCAAGGCTAATGGACCACTAGTCATTATCTTGCTATGTGACATCACGAATAAAACAGATGACAGAAGGATGTGGGTCGTGACCGTCAAGAAGGCTGTGACAGCTAATTAGCTAATGCTAATGGAAAGCAAATTGATCCACCTTGAAATTCAACTGTCTTTCACTCACACGTTTAATTGGCTACCTCTCCCACACTGGACAGTTCTGCTCTAGTGTGAGTAAAGATAACTACATTGACTCCTCCCATCACCATTGGTCCATTATTAACTCCACATTTATGCAACTTTGGTTGGTTATTTTGATATCCATTTTCTGGAATAATAATGAGAAGTTTTAAGAAATTCTTGAATGAATAAAAGTTTGATTTTTCGTGTTTTTTCATGATATTGTTTTCATGATAAATAAATATTTTTTCTTTAAATATTTCTTAAATTTTCTGAATAACATTTCGAGAAAATGGGTATCAAAACTACCTCTTAAAGTTGCATAACAGTGGAGTAAATAAATTAGCTTTGGGGAGACTTTGGAATTTTGGGAAAATTTGACGCAGCTGTCAGTTTCTACTGCAGTCCCCAGGACTTTTAATGTATACGTTCACCCAGTCAGTCGTAAACTAAGATATTTCAATTATATAAAAATATCATAATATTATGCATCTACCTAATAGTATGTAAATACTATACATAGAAATACTTCAGTATTTTGGCGCCAAACGTCAAACATGTTTTAAGACATTATTGAATAATTGTTCAATATTTAATTTTGTAGGTACTTCCCATCATTACATTCTTGTCATGACAAATAGTTTTTCAAACCATTACAAATAATTGATTGAACGAAAGCAGCCATACTACGGTATCTGAGCTATATGCTTACTAAAAAGTCAGAGAAATTGACTTCCGGCTTTCTACCTTTGAGATATAGAGATTATTATTTAATTTTTAACCACGAATCCTTTCTACAATATACTTATTATCATTATTTTAATATTACAATATCCCATCTATAGTAATCAATAGGTTTATTTTATAATACCTAAGGTAGTACCTAGGTTAGTTACACTTTCAATTAGGAATTATAATTTTACTATAGTAAACACATAATTACATTTACATTTTTTTTAAATATTTTTAAAAATATTATTATACCTTAAATTAAAATATATATACCAAAGTAAATATTAATAAAGTAAATAAAAATACATTTGATCTGAGTAACACTTTTCGCCTTTCGGTTCTCATTCTTGCAACAAATACATTTTTTAACATACATTTGGGTAAATATATTAGGAATGCACATAATTCTTGAGATAATTTATCAAAGATATAGAATGTTCTGAAATTTGAAAATAGGTATTAGATTATATCCTAGAGATTAGGAGTAGGAATGCTAATTTTAATTCAATTAATACATTCAATCTCGTACCTATCTATTACTCTCACGTAAAGAATACCTTTCAATTTTGTTCATGGTGCCAGTTAAGACTTCATTTTCTCCTTCTCCATGCGGATTTGGTATCGCTCAGCAGTGATACCGTCCTCGGTGTAATATTCACTAAGAGGGTCGTCGCATACTGCAGAGTCTGAAGCCACGTAACTTCCCTGGCCGATCAGCAACATGTCCACTTCTCCAATAAACTTTGCCAAGTCCTCGTTCTTACATGACCCTACATTGTCGCCACAAACCAGCTTTACTCGCCACAAGGAATAGGGGCTAAGTATCGGGTCCTTACTCCTCAATTTTTTATAAACTTTGTTATTCTTCAAGGGTTTATTTTCAGTTATGTCCTTTTCCATTCTATAAACTAATTTTTGTGGGTTACTACTTAATTCGTAAAACTTATCGTCACATTTAAAATGTGAGTCACCTAGATGCACCAAGTGCATGTCGTATGATTTCAGCGCCTCGTTGATACCATCTTGCACATCTTTGTCAGTGGAATTAAAGTATATCTCAGCAACGCCGAATTTGATGGCATTGTGGCCCGGCCCCTCGAGAATATCAGAATACAGCATTACTTCTTCGCCTGCTAAAATCTTTGTTATATGATCTTTGTAGTTCTCTTTTCCCCACTTGAAGAATGGTTCAGTCACGGAGAAGTCATATGCAATGACATATTCATCTTTAAACCTCTTCAGTATAGCCTTATCCCCATGGACGTTTTCCATTAACGACTTCAATATATTTTCCCTACGCACAGCAATTCTTTCTAATTCTGTTTGATTATAGGTCTCGAGAACCTCCGTAGATATAGCAAAGTCTTCTAAGTAGGAATGAGCGAATGGAAAGATGAACTGTGTGAATGCTTGAATCGCGTCGTCAAATTCAATCTTGACGAGTTTAGCTCGAATGATTATATCCAGGTCGAACGCTTCACTCCCCAACGTCACATTTCTTAATTCCATGGCATCGCACGTTGGGCACGTTATTCCGTGGATGTGATCATTTAGGGCTTGTCTACTTTCGTATTCTCTGACTTTCTTCCATAGAGAACTCATTGTTTTCATCGCTGATGTCAAAAATTCAATCCGTTTGGGAATAGAGGAGGCATCTTCGATTCCTGAAGTAAATTTCTGTACTTTTAAGCTCAATTCGTCTATCTTACATCCCATCTCGAAGTCACTTAATACAAGTTGAACAGTGTTTTTCTTCTTCATCTCCCCTGAAACATTTTTCATTGATGCATATACATTCTTCACCGATTCTTGCATACCTTTAATTAATTCTGATTCGTAAGCTTCTAAAGCATTTATATCAGTTTTGACACCTCTTATGCTTTCAGAAACCAAATTGTATTGTTCCTCTGTCTTCGTATTATATTGTAATTTAATACCATATACGATTAAATTAAAACCCCGCTCCACTAATTTTGGTGAAAAAACATTAATAGCTGATTCTCTATGCGGTTCAAGAATATCTTTTATTTTATTCTTGGTTTCTGGAATCAGCAAATTATATTCATTACTTTCCTTTAATTTATCCCGTAATTCTTTTATTTGCGATATATAAGGGGCATCATACGTAATCGTGCTCAAGAAATAATCTATATTCTCGACAAGCTTGTCTCTTCTCTCCATCAGTTCTCCTCTCCAAGTCCTGTAATATGATTTTTGTATGGGTCTCTTTTTAATCTGCAAATCCTTATTGTTCCCTTCCATAGCGCCTTGAGCATAGTCAATAATAAAACCATATAATGTTCCACCCAAGAAGGTCTTAAGACCAGTCATTACTTTTTGTGCTGTTACTTCTCCAGAAAGTTTAGCTTCGATCTCTTCAAACATTTTCTTGTCAGTTTCTAAAGAGCTTTTCAATTCTTTCAATGCATCCAAAGTGTTATTTATACCAGCATCAATCTGCATTTGTGCCTGCTCTAAGTCGCCCGTGACGTTTACGGCAATAATTGCCTTAGCTTCCTCGATTCTTTCGTTTAATCCATCTCGATATTTGTTATTGGAACCAATAATACGATTATCCCTCAAAGGACTTTTAAGCTTATCAATTGTTTCAAGACATGACTGAATGTAGAGCTCGACTTTCACAATCAAACTCCCTTCTCTTCTCAGACTGTAAACTAACGACAAAGAAGCGGTGTAAATAAATTGTTGTAGGTACATCAGTTTAGTGGTATTCTCCCCGGGCTTGGGATTACGAATATAGCCCCGGATACTCCCCAACATAAATTCGTAGAGTGGTAGAAGCCTAAACACTTTCGCCAATTCCTTTGATTCGTGGTCAAGATTCTTTAAATCCTTAAATAAGCTATGGGTAGTGTGAAGCGGCATTAGTATTTCTGTAATAGCTGAATTGTTGCAAAAGTTATAAAAGAAGTCCATTTGGAATCTTGTGAGAAATTCTTTGGATATCAAAGCTCCTTTCAATGCTCCTTTATATTGACTGACGACATCGTGAAACTTTTTAACTTCGCGTGGAAGACTCTGATTGTTCTGATTTGGTTTCACAACGACCCACTTGAAGGAGAATGTACCATTCACTGGTCCAGACACAACATAGCTGGCAAGCAACTGATCCTCGCTGTTTCCTCCTGGACCGCTCTTTCCACCGACTCCAGGACTAACATAAGTGCCATCGAAGAAAGACATCTTGATTTCTTTCTTTTGATTGAACTGAATCATTTCAACATTGCCAGTTTCATGGTCACCACAAACTCTGCCGTCTTCCCGCTTGTCCTTGTTCTTATAAACAATATAATTGAAGGTTGTTGTATTAGTGACTCCTTCTGAATAATTCGTATGAGTTAGATTAAATGAATAATGCATTACAGAGAGAATGTCGGAACCGTTCTGGATCTCTGGATTGAAGGTGTTACTAGTTGTTGTGGTTTGCGGCAAGTTCGGGAACTTGTTTGCTTCATTGTCACCTCCATCTTGTCCAGGACATCCAGAAGCGAATGTCACAGAAATGTTCAGATTTTTCCCGAAGATAAATTCCTGTCCTATGCCCAAGAATCCACCAAGAGCTCTTCCAGATAAATCAGAATCTCTTTCGGCTCTTTTGTCTTTGGCAGTAATGGCAACAGCTGGTTTGGGATTCCCGGATGGATTAGAAAAAAATGTCAGGTTGAACAGTGGATAATCAACTATCTCCCAAACAGGGGAGATGATGCTAATAACGGGCTCCTCTGTGGATAACACAATAGAAGTGTTGTCCACTGACGAGTTGCCAGTAGTTAACAAGTTGATTACATTCCTATTGATGAATACTTTGTGAATAGCTCTAATATCAATTGAAGTTATAGGATCGGTACAATTAGTAAAAATGTCGCTTAATATAATGAAATTACCCATGGCTTGCACGGAGCCTTTCGTGCATTTTATTACATTTCTATCCTTCAAAGTATGTTGTAAAATTTTATTTACATCTTGAAATTTTCTCTTATTCATTGTGATGTTTTTTATTAATGTTCCATTGTATATTAGTTCATTTAGGCCTGAAATCTTATCCACAAATTTAAAATAATTTTGTGGAGATATAGTTATGCCTTGCTCTTTTCCAGGTTTTAGCCAGTCATCAAGGTTTGCGACATTGTACAGAGTCCTTTTGCGCTGCACTTTGTAAGAGGACAACGAAACATACATACGCATCAAAATTTCTGACCACAGTTCGACTTCGGATATATATTTACTAGTTTCGTAGGACTTGACCAAAAATGCCGATCGTTTATTTAATCTCATCCGTTTGTCCTGAAGAAGTGATCTTAGCTGATTGCCTAAAGTTTTCTCAAAACCTGCAAGGGCGAGGCTGTCTTTGTCCGGCCTGGGGCTGTTGGTCACAGTCTCATTTCCCCAGATCCCATTCAGGCAGACGAACAGCGCCATGGAGAAGAGAAGCAATTCAGAGGATGACGCCATCTTGGTGTTTAATGACGTCCAATCTGAAACCAACGTTAATCTTATATCTAACAAATAAAATATTGTGAATAATATTCTATCAAACTTATGACAAAATATAATCAACAAATCGATGAATTGTGATTCATTCTACGTTACCTTTAAAATTAGAGGTGTTTACTTCTATCAGTAGTGGTTTGTAAACTGTGGTATGACCTTCCCTTCAAACTGATATCAAGTTTTGAACTTTTAATTATTCTCTGCACGTACGCTACATAAAATGTTTTATTTCATCGATAAGTCAATCCGATAACAATTGAATCTGATAATTATTACTGAGCCGATTTAATTATCATTTATTTAGAATTATATGTTGGTAGATTGCATTTTTCTTAATCATAATAAAATTATCCATTTGCTTTTATTACTTTGGATTTATATTTTAATGCTTATAGGAAATTCTTATGAAATTTTATTCTAGTAGGTTTATTTCTAAATATCAATACAAATCATAATGATAAACACACTTATCTCCCCTGAAATATAAAATTTTCATTCATACAAATAAAAACTAAATTTCATTAAATTAAAACTTGTTAAATTTCTTATTTCTTCTATAATCCTAAGATATTACGTTTTATGTATTTACTCATTACAAGTATAGATAGTTAAACTTTCAATAATGCAATATTTAATTGCTGTTGAAGGGGTGTCAAGTTATCAACGGTGATCGATTATTTGCAGGAATGGAATGTGAAGGTAAAACCTGCAGAATTGCGTGTTTTCAAATCTTGTACAAAATTAAATTTACTAGGTAACTTGTTTATGATATAATCGTACATTATTGATTGATGATTGATTATTAGGGTTTAACGGCGCGTCAACGACGAGGTTATATTGCGCACATTAATTTTTACTTTAAACTTTGTTGAATTAAGTGGAGGACATGGGGAGGGGGTCGACCGAACGGGCCCGATCCGGTTGAGTCCAGCACTGGTGGGAAGGCCAGGCCGGAATGGGGACGGACTGGGGGGTGTGAGGATTCGGGCCGGCGGAACCCGATTTCAGGGGGATCACCATCTCGAGGTGGAAGGCCGGCCCGATGGGGACCGCAATTCAAGGGAGGACATGGTTAGGCCAACCCTGGCTGCTCTTGGTCTGGGCCTCACCACTGACCTGTCCGGCATGGGTAGCCCTTACACATGAGCATATGCTCGCCGGCTTAGCTGCAGTGGATCATTGGCCAACGCAAACCCCACCACCGCGCTAAGGTGGCAGCCGTCGGGGGGCGTACATTATTTCAGCGATGTTATGTTTGATATTGTAGGACCAAAATTTCGCTATTTTGTTGACATCTTCAGACTACTCTGTGAAGTAAGGGCGCATCGTTCGAGCTAAATAATCAAACGATAAATCAATAATAATCAATAAAGTCCAAATGTCCCAATACTCTATCATCTGGGCTTGAAACAGCATTGTATATTAATGTATAATAATTATCTACCTGTGTTTCAAGAAGATGATCTCTATTGTGTACGTGGCTCAGCAAGTGAAGTGTTCCTAATGACTGACTCAAACACAAGCGCAGATCTACACTAAACTGCTGATTATCTGATTAAATTTAATACAAACATTCTTGCGCATGTAAGCGTTTATTACGTTTTTAATTATAAATACTTTCATTGCTTACTTCAGCCAGCGTAAGGTAATTATCTCGTGGTGAAGTCAACACTTAAACTGAATCAATTATTTCTAATAAGTTACGGGTATTGCAACGTTGACGCATAAAAAAGAAAAAAGAAATACAACATCGCTTCACATTCAAACCAGAGCTTACTGATATAATTAATATGTTATTTATAATAATATTTTTTTTTTTTTTTTACAAAACATGTACATACTTCCGAGCTGACAATAATTTAATTAATTAAAATTTTCAGGACGATAGAAAAACTTACAGTGAATTTCACTTTTTACACAGTTTATTTTTGATTGTTATTATCTCCAAACAAAAAAATGATTTCCAAACCAACGAGAATAGTCACATTCCGGGATGAAGCTATATTAGACCCACAATGTCTGTCAATGGCATTGATCCATGAGTTTAGTTTAAAAAGACAGTAATTTTGCCTTCTTAATCATATTTAAAATTACTATACCGTCATTTTGTAAGAGAATACTTCAAAATTATTTTCAATATCATTGCCTCAGTCATATTGTAATTGAAAGAGCTTGATTACATAATTCCAAAAGTGTGCAACACAAAAACGAGATAATGTAGCTATACATCGGGCGTGAATATAGATACATTTGAATACTGTATAATAACTGATACTTTCAGTTTCAGATACTTTCAGTCAGTATTATCACGTTTCTCTTTTCTCGAACTATTTTTGTTTTTTAGCACTTTTAACCCAATATAACATTCGTTCTTTATCATCTAGTTGTGGAAGTGCACATCATAATATCATAATCCATATGAATATTATATTTACCTTCGCTTCAAGTAAGATGGTGTCGTGTCTAGCTGCTATGTACAACGTCAAGGTCAAATGATTGGTTCTACACAGTGATACACATACAAACCGGATAAAAACTTGACTGCTGATAAAACTTGATTGTTTTCATTTAATTTTCTCCTGCGCCATATTCTTTAATTAAAATTCGTTTTTATGATTTGTTTATTACCTACTCTATGCAATGTGGTTGTAATAAAAGTAAAAGTCTACCATGACAGATTTTATGAACGCGATTGATTCTTTTATGATAAAAGAATAAATCTCTTGCTGGGTTCTTCCGATCAATTCGAAATTTTGCAAGGTCAACATCACATACAATTTTAAAAACTGAATCTAAATTTTGGTTTAAAATTTACGAAAATCAGGAAAATAACTCACGAAAGTAAATTAAAATGTATTATCTCATATTTTAAACATTTTCAACATAATCGGTCAAATATTTACAGAATTGTTGGCGTTCAAGGAGTTTCAAAATAATGTCACAATCACTTAATTAAATTAAATTAAATTCCTAATTCAATGCAATTTTTATTTCAGTAAAATATGATCCTTAACGATCCGTCGATTAAAAGTTATAGGTATGTAATTTTTCTTGCAGAGAAATTAATTCAACAGAAAATTCCTAAAATGTGGTTCAAAAGTACAAACCTACATAGTAAATTATTTTGACGCACAATTTTGTATCAAATCAATGCTTATTGAGCGAGCGAAGCGAGCGTCTCCTTTTGGCTCTTTTGGCACGGACCTCTGTTTTTTTTTTTTTTTTTTTTTTTTTTTTTCCTGTTACTGACGATATACAGGTCAGAGTTTTTCTTCGATCGAGCTGAAATTTTGCCCACAAGTACGTAACATTTCTGATTGTTGCAGACCCTAATTTTTTTGAAATCCCCTGATTGGTGCAAATTTAAAAAAATTATCTTTCGATTGGTTGGTTTGATCAATTTGAAATTTAGCAAAGACATTGCAACCAACATTGTACCCAATCATAATAAATTTCAGCCAAATCCATCAATTGGTTCAAATTTGAAACCATTTTTCCTGTGATTTTTGAAATTTAAACTAGAACCGATTGACCGATCAACTAAAAACTTTGCATGGTCATTGGTACCAACATTTAAGGTATTTTTGCCAATTTTCAGTCAAATCTGTAGTTATTTTCAAAAGGTTTTGTAATTTTAGTGACATTTTGCGTCTTGGCTGTCAAATTCACGGCGACTTCGAATCTTCAGTTCAAGGCAAGGTAGTTAGAGCAGAAAGTTTCAAACGAAATGAAACCATAATGACCGTTCAACAGATTGATCTGATATTGATGTACACACTAATATCATATGATTTGAGTGGTCCCAGGTATATTTTTTTAAAGAGATCCTGTGATTTTTGAATATTAACAAGGAACAGTTCAATCATAAGGGTTGATACTTACATTTTAGGAATATTTAGAGATTTTTATTCAAGTCTGACGAAATTCAAGATTTATTGGCTTTTAATGATATTTTCGATAGACATAATTTCGGTTCGAGGTGTTCCGCGTATCCGTGCTCGCTCATCAACGCGTTACTCAGAGCGTTTTCCTAGTTATTATCATCATATTATGATATTGTAATGAATCGGTCTGCGTGCATACCGAATGACCACCAGCACATTCAACAAGACAACGAAACATATGGAGCAGCAAACGCAAGGGCAATTTACTAAATAGTAATCTTCTATTTGTACAGAATAAAATAACCAACTAGGGAGTTTATTGACCATGTGATAGCAGACATGGGCACAATACTCTGTTTCAATGTATTTGGAATACAAGATACTGATACTTTTAATTTTGGGTATCTAAAATACAAGATACAAGATAGTATCTTTAGATACTTCAAAAAAGATACATTTTAAAGATACTTTTTATATTCTCATACATATCATCCAACAGTAGAAAATGTAGGGACTTACTTTCTAAATTAAATTTTAATTTGTTCTATTTGTAAGGCAACATACTTAACATTTTCTTGATCGATTCAATACGACAACGTGTATTATTTTATGCTTGTCTGCTCTCTTTGAAATTCTAGGCGCCTAAAATGTATCTGTATTTTAAATCTTCAAAAAAGATACAAAATACTTTAGAAATGGGTATTTAAAATACAAGATACAGATACATTTGGCTTATGTATTTAAAATACAAGATACACATTAAAAATGTAAGATACGTATCTTAAGATACAAGTATCTAGATATTGCCCATGTCTGAGTGATAGAGTGTGCAACTTCTATAAATTGTGTCAATATGGGGATGTATCAAATATGGTGAAGCGTCATTAGTTCATTTCAATAGAGCAGCTCAAGTATCTACGCTGAAAAGTTGACTTTACATAATTACGAAAATTTTAGAAATATTCTCTTTGCATCAAACAAATGAAGTAATAACAAGCATATTAATTTTTTATTTGAAGAAATCGGAAGAAAAATAGATGAATTTGTGTTCAATCTGACGAATTTATTTCTTCGAAACAACAGAATAGAGACAAAACTTGAAATTGTGGCTGGTCAGGAATCTGAGGCAGGATGTAGTTTGGAATTTCGATCCCCCTGACAAGAAATGTAAAACATCACAAAGCGATCCGCGATTAAAGCATACTATTGAACATTGAAAATCCGAAAGTTAGTTAAGTCGGCACATGTATCTCTGATAACGCCGGTACATTGGGTATTAGTACCAGTGTTGAATCCAGACATTTTTCTCGGGAGGGGCACTTGAATAGTTGGGGGTGGCATTTTTTTGGGGTACTTTTTTGATGTTGGCGTTAGGGGGGGGGGGGGGGGGGGGGGGGGGGGGAAGTTAATTTATGAATATGCTTGTAGTTGTACAAAGCACAAAGCAATTATTATACGTAATATATTTTTAAAAGCCACAGTGGAAAACAGGGGGTTCGGGGGCATAGCCCCCGAGAAAATTTTTGATCAAGGTCATTCGTTTAGGTACAATTTTGAATCACAGTGTATAGCTATTTTGGGGAAATATAAATTGCAAAATATCCAAAAAATTGTCTATAAGAGATTTAATAATAGGTAAATGTATTGAACTTATCAGGATATGCATACGCGGGGCGCGTATTTCCGAAACATACACGATTTGGGGCCTGACTCCGCCCCCTGTGTTATACGGCACTGGCGCATGCGCTCATTGACGTGTAGTCGATCGCCAACATGGAGCAGTTGAATCGTGTTTTGAGTTTTGACAGGTGATTATAGTGAAATTAAAGTGTTTAGTGATAATAAATGGAAATGTGAGGTGAGAACGCGGATGGAAGGCAAAGATTATAGCTCTGAGTGTAATGACTGGGTGAAACGTTTTGGAGAGAACTCGAAAACCAACTGGAGTGTGCGCAGTTCGTGGCCAAATCTAACCAAGTTGGACTACAGCAAAACCTTTGTGTGCCAACACAGCGACTTTCAAAAGGCACCTCATACTCTAAAATTCGTCGCCCTAGTACTTATTTAATCCATATCCACTTTTCAATTTTTTGGAGTTAGTGCCACTGACTGTTTACTCAGTGCTTGTTCTATCTATATCCAAGAACTCTGGTTAAAAATTCTCAATTTTTAACATGATTTCAGTGTTTTTTTGTGTCATATTTTCGGCAAAAATGACTTTTTTAATACTTTTATGATGCAACATTAACCATCAGAACCATGTATGCCTTGACTAGTCATTATTGGAGGCACCATTCAGTTATTGTCCCCAACACGGAAGTAAATAACAATTGGGCAAATGGATATGGATCAAAATTTAACACATATTCTTACTAAAAATGAAAAAGTGAGAGTTTTCTTTTTGAAAATTGTGTAAAAATATAGTGACGGGAGTAGTCACCTGGGGTCTGACAGGTCCACCAAAACTTTGAAGCCCTGCTGTTTGTCATACGATTATTTTTTAGACGTGCAACATTGTCTGTCAGTGAGTTCAGTGTCTAACTTCAAGGTACTGAGAAGGAAAAAGTCCTAGTGCTGCTATCCTTAAAGAAACAGGAGAAATGGCAAGGCTGGG